>OY365779.1:41787500-42387500 GCA_959347405.1 Napeogenes sylphis | reverse complement strand
GTCGGGAAACAACTCCCCAACTAACCTCTTCACCAGGTCCGGCGCAAGGGCCTCCGTGAGCGGGGTGCCCCTTGTGCGCAGCTTGTTTCGCGCTGCGCGATAGGGACGCCCCCACGGATCGCCGTCCAGTCCGGCCAGGATTTCTTCCCTGGCCGCAGTTTTAGCTCGACTTATGGCGAGCTGCAGGGCCTTTTTTGATGTTTGGTACAGACCCCTCAGCTCCTCCTCCAGGTCCGGATCGTATCCGTTGCCCCTTCGGCAACGGGTAAAAACTCTCCGCGCCCTGTTGGTGGCCGTCCGGAGAGCCGCAATCTCCGGCGACCACCAATAAACCTGTCGACGCTGAGGGCGTCGCCGCGCCCTCGGCATGGCCGCATCGCACACTCTTGTTAGAGTTTTCCGCATGCAGCCAGCCAGCTCGTCAACGTCGGAGCTGGGACCCACCACCAAACCGGAGGCAAACCATCTTTGCACGATGGCCGCCTCCTCCACCAGCTCGGGGTCGAGCTGGCTCATATTCCACCTGGGGAACGAGCTGCGACCCATGGGAGCCCCAGCACTACCACCCAGGAGGGGAGAGACCTCAAATCGAACATAAAGATGGTCCGACAGAGTCTCTACCCCCTCTTCCACCCTCCATCCGGATACTCTGCGCGCGACAGATGGGGTGGCGAACGAAAGGTCCACCACGGACCCCCCATTGTGTCGCACGCAGGTATGGGCCGTTCCCGTATTCAGCAGGGACAGCCCAGAGAGGAGTCCCCACAAATGGACAGCCTCTCCCCGAACATCGGTTTTGGGGTTCCCCCATGCCCGGGACTTGGCGTTAAAGTCGCCGAGGACGATTATCGAACCCGGCGACCTCCGTGCCACAGCGGCCCTGACAGAGTCGAGGAAGACTTCGAACTCTGCCAGAGGACGGTTTGGGGAGAAGTACACACCGACGACAGTGAACTCCCCCCACATCGCCACCGCGTACCCAGCTCCTCTCTCCACGGCTGAGAGGGGAGCACCGTCCACCATCCTGGTTACGATCGCCACCGAATCATCAAGGTCACCTACCCAGCGCGCATCAGACTGGGGGGGGACGAAGTATGGCTCACAAGCCACCGCAACACCTACCTCCCACTGCGCCATGGACTGCAAAAATAGATCCTGGGCCCCGGCGCAGTGGTTCAAGTTCGCCTGTAGGAAGCCGATATGTCCGCAACTACCCATTACTCAGACATATCGGCACCCCTGGCGTCCCCAACATTTGCGGTGATGGCAGTGGGGGTGGTCCGTGCCCCTAAGCCAAATCTTCCCTTTACAGGGAGAGGGTTGCACTCCCTCCCGCCCATCAAGTGCGTCGCCGGCAATTTAGCGGCAGCACACACAGCACACCTTCGGACCTCGGCCGTGCAGTTAGCCTTGCAGTGACCGGCCTCCCCGCAACGGAAGCACAATCCACTACGGTCTACCAGGGAGGGGCACGTCTCTCTGGTGTGACCGACCCCATAACACCGGTAGCACCTTAGGGGGCGCTCGTCTAGGAGACGCACCTCGGCCTCCGCCCACCCCACCATAAATTTGGGCGCCTGCGTGACAGCCCTAGCCGCTATTACCGGGCATTCTACTACACAGACCCCCATCCCGCGGGGGCCCGACACTATCCGGTGCACCTTCAGTTGATCCACCGAACATCCACCCACCTGAGACACTGCAGTGGCTACCCGCTCTGGAGTAGCTGAGTCTCCGAGACCCGACACTTTCAGCTCTACGCACTTGACGGGGCGCGCAACATCTGCCACCCCGTCAAGTGCCACCCTAAGCCTCGCTGCGAGGGCGTCAGCCTTCTCAGCTCCCTGGGAGCCAGCGATCTCCAGCACTCTAGCACCAATGGCGGAGCGACGAAAGTTGATAGAGTCAATGCCCAACTCCATCGGGTTGACCGCCGCCTCCGCCCGCCCCATAATCTGGGCGTAGGTGACACCCATCTCCACCGCCCCCGGCCGCAGTGTGATCGTCACTGCGGACGTTTTGGGTAGCGTGAGTTTCGGCTTCTGCCGAGGCTTCGCCATCGGATTCGTCGTCGCCGAAGTCCCTGTCATCACAGGGGAAGAGGATTTCTTCCCCTTCCCCTTCTTTTTTTTCCTGTGCTGGACTTGTGTCCAGCTCTTCTCCGGGGCACCAGAATGCTCCGGGAACAGTGGAACAGCAGGTGCCGGGGTTCGAGCCTGAGACGGCGTGACGACCGCCGGAACCACAGTAGCAGGGCGACGTTTCGATAACGCCCCCTTTTCACCCTTGCCTACCGCCTTATCTTTTTCTCCGGCCACCGTAGCAACGGGACGAGCAGCGGCCGCCCGGCCCTTTTGGGTTGCTGTCAGCGTAGCGACGCTTACAGCCTCAGTGGACATAGCAGCGTTCTCCCGGTTCGCCCTGAGAAGGGGGCGAACGCTTACCTCCGGGAGAAGGCGCTCCTCAATGGCCTCGAATCGGGCACTAATCATAGTCCCAATCGAGGTAATCATGGAGCACCTCCACTCCTCCCAGAGCTCCTCCAAACCAACCGGGGGGGCCATGGGCACCACCGGTGTGGGGGGAGGGCATGTCTCCTTTGTGGCCGAAGCAGCCTTCATCGCCTCGAACTCCCGGCGATGGGCTTTTACTTCAGCCTTTAACGCCTCCACTTCCCGGCGAAGGCGTGCGTTGTCAGACCGGACCTTCCGGACTTCTTCGGATGCCGTCCGCTCGGCTAAGGTGTCAACCACCTCTATAAGTGACGCACAAGCCAATTTTAGAGCCCTCTGGTGTCCGCCCTTTAAATTGTTTGAGGTGCGCACAACCTCATAAATGGAGCGAGCCGATTCCCCCGCCCTTGCCTTTAGCTTTTCAGCATCCAATTGAAAGGGGAGCTCCGCGATGGAGCTCTCCATCTCCTCCTCGAAATCTAAAACCGGCGCAGAGGACGCCGACTTGTGAAAGGCATTCGGCCCCGCCTCCTTCCTCGTCAAGACAACGACGGGATCACTTCGCGGGGCGGACTTGGTCCCCCGCGAAGAGGCAGCTCCTCTGGCGCTTGTAGCCCCTTTACCACGATGCGCCGCTGACCCACGGGATCGTGGATTACCCTCAACCTCAGTTTCTGAACCGGAGGGTTCCTTCCTCGTTTGAGTGTCAGAGACACTCTTCTCCAAATCTTCCTCGGCCATCAATTTAGATTCTTCTCGCTTCGTAGCGAGGAGAGCTTTCTTGGCATCCGCCAATCCAACGTTCTCAACTCGTAGTCCTCGACCTCTGGTCGCAGGAGTAGGCCGTGCCGTATCCTCGTCGGACAATGCCGAATCGGAATCCGGGTGCCGCCTTTTGCGCCAAAGCTTCTTGCTGGTATCTGAACTTATCGAACGACCTGTAGTGTAGCTACAGTCCGAGTCCATGATCTCGTCCTGTCTCCTCACACTTGACTCCCTGCTGGCAACACTCCTTGTCATCCTTCTCAACTCCTCTCCCTTGCTCTTCTCTACACCTTCTACATCTTTTGTTTTTTTAAAATTCTCCATAAGTATCCCACGAATATGGCAGGAAATAAAATGTCCGCCCCGGCAGAGCCTCCTTGCCCGGGTAACCCTAATACACCTGGGAGGGCGGGTGGTATCCCAGGGTTGAGCGCTAGCGGCTGATGAGCTCCCCAGCCTCTCGTAAACACGAGCACCCCGACGTCACGCTATGAAACGCCGGGAATTGAGGATTTTTTAAAGAGGTTATCTCCTCGCGGTCCGGCCAATGAAGGCAAGACCCTCGCTCTCGTGCAGGCTGCTAAACATAACAGCGAAACCTACACGAGGTTACGACTCGACGATAGCAAAAGGCTCATCCGACTATGCAGTGAAGTATCCATCGGACTCGTCGACCGACCGGCAACAGGGCCACCGAAAACGACAGCTGCTGATCCGGTCCTGCCCACGACCATTCGCCACTGGCATCGGGTCCGGGCCAAAACTCCCATCTGAAAATATACAAAAAGAAATTAGTAA
Organism: Napeogenes sylphis; assembly: GCA_959347405.1. Lineage (NCBI taxonomy): Eukaryota > Metazoa > Arthropoda > Insecta > Lepidoptera > Nymphalidae > Napeogenes > Napeogenes sylphis. The sequence goes on along the minus strand of OY365779.1, from coordinate 42,383,484 downwards.
TATAGTAACGATATTTAGCGGGACCATTCGCCATCGAGCACAGTTAAAAACTCCGCACTCAGCTACCGGCATTGGGTCCCGTCCAAAAGGACAATCAATAAATACCGCCAACTAACTACTAACTAACTACTAGCCACGGCTACTCAGAACCATTCACCACCAAGCGCGTTGAAAACACCACACTGGCAACCGGCATCGGGTTCGAGCCGCCGGCAGCGAGATCCATCCCCTACTGCGCTGGCCCCCCAAAAAGAGGGCACTAGCAAGGGGCTTATAACGGAGTCTCGCTGAGCCCGACCAAAGAGCCGTCCACACAGTCTACTCTGCTAAAAAGGCAGGAGGACCGGGACTGACTCCTCAATCAAGCTCTAACTACTGCAAAGCCTCAAACTAGACTACCTATGGATGCTCGCCCCCGAGCACGTTGGAATAACCGAACAAGACTGAGGGCTAGCAACCGGGCCTAAAACTAGTAAAGCAAGGGCAGCAGAACTACGCCCCTAATCTACAACCCTCGAGAACAATGCAAGCACTACTCCCGAAAGACCGGCCGTAAGGTTCGGACCCACCACTGCGAAGGTCAAAAACTCCATCTAAGGCAGCCCCACGAACAAGGCCGCCCCAGGAAGCTGAACGGGACCTCGCATCCCGGCACTCCTGTAACCGAGCTAAAATCACTCACTAGAGAGCGCCGGGCCCCTCCCCAGCCAGCTAGGAAGCTGACCCCAAAAACGCTGACCACATGGCAGCAAACCTTTCCTTCGGCTACGAACCAGGTACTAACCCTCGTAGCCGACCATCACCCCACCGGGTAGTACAATCGCAAAATTTCAGCCATCTCCAGAAGGGAAAAAGCTGCCGCGTACACCTCGCCCCCCAGAAAACCACGGAACCACTCCAATCAGTACTCTCCTTTAAAAGTGAAATACCTGGAGTGACCCTGTGGAGGAAAACCTGTGCCCTCCTATCAATCTCACCCCCCGCGCGCCGGGTATTAGCCAACGGCTAACGAGAACCCGAAGGAACTAGTTAACCGTTGCCCAGGGAGCACCGGCCCGTACCGCTTCCGATGCCACCGGACGAATCCGAGCAACAAGGGAAACAGACGGGCACACGAGGAGGTTCCCGGCGATGACGCCCCCCCCCCCAACCTAACCTAACCTAACCTAACCTAACCTAACCCAATCTTATTAGTTATCAAAGTTCGCGCTAGGTACTGTTAATTGTTGTTTTTATCGTTCATCTTGTTCATCCCCGTCTAATTGCATTGTTAGTTTCCGTTCATCTCGCATTTTCTGGCTTATCTGACGCCATTTTCGTAATTTTCATACTAAGTCTATTAAATTCATACTAAAAATCACATCTTGTTAGAGAAAATTTTTTATTTTCAATTCCATTAGATTTCTTTTAGTTTATCAATTTAAAACTAGTTTCAGGGCACATTTTACGTATACACATCAACCCCGAGGGTTTCATCCCTTAGGAGTTATTAAACTTTTAATATAGTTAAAATAGGTTTTTCTTAAGAAAAATTTTTCATTTCCATATTTTTCAAATTGTTATCTATCTCGTTAGATAGGCAATAACTAGGCGCACCTTTCGACACCACTTTCATCCCCCTGGCTTCATCCCCCGGGGAGTTATTCACGAAAAACCGTTATTTTAGTACTAAAAAGTCTACATAACCAATATTAAATTTCAATATATCAATCTTAATAGTTATTAAAGTTCGCGCTAGGTACTGTTAATTGTTGTTTTTATCGTTCATCTTGTTCTTCCCCGTCTAATTGCATTGTTAGTTTCCGTTCATCTCGCATTTTCTGGCTTATCTGACGCCATTTTCGTAATTTTCATACTAAGTCTATTAAATTCATACTAAAAATCACATCTTGTTAGAGAAAATTTTTTATTTTCAATTCCATTAGATTTCTTTTAGTTTATCAATTTAAAACTAGTTTCAGGGCACATTTTACGTATACACATCAACCCCGAGGGTTTCATCCCTTAGGAGTTATTAAACTTTTAATATAGTTAAAATAGGTTTTTCTTAAGAAAAAATTTTCATTTCCATATTTTTCAAATTGTTATCTATCTCGTCAGATAGGCATTAACTAGGCGCACCTTTCGACACCACTTTCATCCCCCTGGCTTCATCCCCCGGGGAGTTATTCACTAAAAACAGTTTGAAATTGCCCTCCCACCCGTCTTATAGAGAAGTATAAGACTAGCTGGCATATTTTTGACCCAAAATTTTTTATTTCATTATATTGTAGGCCATTTTCTTAGTTTTCGATATATATACTTGGACATTAAGTAACAAACACCCCATCAAATTAAATTTAGATTCAAGTTAAATATTAAAATTGTATTTTTATTATTGTAGAACTTTTAAAACTTTAATTCTAGAATAAAACCGATTTTTCATCATGTTTGGGGTTACTAGAACCCCCACTAAAAATAGCAAGTCCCCAAACAAGACGGCCAACCCAAGTGTTAGGCGTAGTATCTTGGAGGGAGAGCCGTCTGACACCTCATCAGTGGGTTCATCACTGACTGATGATCTTAACCAGCCACCAGAAAAACGACCATCTCCCACGGAGGAGTTCGACCTCCCCGTTCTTTTCGCAGCATGACGAACTCACTAAATTGTTGGAGAGCCGACCAGGCCGCTTCACTGTCGACGATCGCTTTAACTACGGCAGGCAGTGAGAGATCCTGGCCAATTACAGATCTTAGGGCTGCTCTTTCCTCTTCCCAAGCTGGACATGATTCAAGCGTATGTTGAGCTGAATCCAGGATGCAGCCGACACAATGATGACAGATAGCTGATGGTTCTCTACCCGCAATTTTACAAAGGTACCCTCCAAAGCACCCGTGACCGGTAAGGATTTGTGTCATTCTGAAGGATAATACACCATGGCGTCTATTTAGCCACTGCTTGAAGTTGGGTGCAATGGCCTCAATTATTTTAGTCCCAGATATAGGTTCTGCAAGTCTCTCTTTCCATGCATTATTAGCATCGCGTGCTACATGACGTCGAATCCTATTCCTCCCATAAGGTGTTGTTTGGAGTCCCCGGATTGGCGCCTCCCCACGCCTATGATAGATGGCTGTGAGGGCTTTCGCATCAATATCCTAGGGCAAGGAACCTGCTAAGATACAAGCTGCTTCATAGGAGACAGTGCGATATCCACGGATCGACCTGATGGCCATCGCTCTTTGCGGTTTCCGCAGAAGAGCGATATTCTGGCTACTCAGGGATTCAGACCACACTGGAGCTCCGTATAATGCCATAGACCTTACAACACTAGTGTATAGGCGCCTACTGAGGTCGTTAGGACCTCCTAAATTTGGTAATCCTCTTCCTCTGCCAACCTCTTCGAAGTGGGTATGTAATAAAACGATCGGACAAATATGATCCAACAATGCGACGAAGATATGGCGGCACCTGATGGTAATGCAGGGCTTCTTTAATGCAGCTCCAAGGCAGGCTGTTAAATGCGTTAGCAATATCCAAAGATACCGCCAACAAGACATCGCCTCTAGCAACTGCTGCCTGCGCAAAGGTCTTAATACGCAGGATGGCGTCTATAGTTGACCTGCCTTGGCGGAATCCATACTGGTTCTGAGATAGATTAGGTCCGGTATCTTGGAGATGGCCTGCTATTCTTGCAGTAATTATGCGCTCGAACAGTTTACCTATCTCATCCAGCAAGACAATGGGGCAATAAGACGTCGGACAATCTGTAGAACGTCCCTCTTTATGGAGGAGCACCAGAATGCCAGTCTTCCACTGGTGCGGGAACTGGGACTGCGATAGGCAGGCGTCCAGTAAACTCCTCAATCTGGGTTCGAGTTCACAGAGAGACAGTCCTAGTACCCTTCCGGGCACACCATCTGGACCGGGAGCAGTGTTATTGGCCCTGAGTCTCTCCACTGCTGCACCAAATTCTTGATCGGTTACCTTGGGGATTTCGGATTGCTCTGTTTCCTCCGAATTTGGGGCCATCGATGGTGGTGTATGTTCGCTCCTTTGAGGAAAGAGTTCAGCAACAATGCGATCAGTCTGTTCTGCCTGAAGAGACTGCGTCAGTGGAGGTGCCCAGGGTCGAAGTTTTGTTCTTACCATCTTATATGGCCGTCCCCATGGATCTCTATCAACAGAGTCGAGCATTTCTCTACGGGCATCTGCCTTTGCACGGGCGATGCAGATTTTTAATGCCAGTTTCGCAGATACGTACACGGCATAGAGCTCAGCTTCAAGGTCTTGGTTGCTTCTCCTTCTTCTGCGGCTACGGCTGACGTCTTGCCGCCACGCATGCTACGCGAAGCTGTGAAATTTCCGCGGACCACCAGTAAACTTGTTTGATAGGAGGTTTTCGCCCGGCTCGAGGCATAGATGCGTCGCAAATATGCATCAATGCGCCACGGATCCAGTCTGCTTCTTCCTTAACTATAATAGTTCCTTCGGGGCCCCCAACCTTTTTTTTTTTTTTTTAATTTTTTTTTTTGAGCCGGAAAAAATGCTTTATGCATACCACGGGGAGATTGGGGCCTCCCCGGGGTTATGTGGGATTGCCAAACGGGCCTACCCACTAAAACGACCGGCGACCTCTCCGAAGTCGTGGCCTCGACACGCACGCAGGGTACTTATCGCAATCACAGCGTGCGCGGAGGACGGGACGACTACGTCCGCTTCCGGACTCATCGAGGAAAGGGAATGCCGTAGAGATCCCTAGGCATTCCCCCGCGCTAGGGTCTTTGCCGCGCGTAACGGGGGCCCTTCCCCGTCACGCGCGAACGCTGCTACGGCTGCTGGAGCTGCGCATGTAGACGCCTCCTGCGGCCAGCTCTCTTGCGTCGGCATGGTTCCGCGTTGGGATCGTTTTCGCGGAACCGTTCCGAAGACTCCTTCTGCGTCATGATGGTCTCGCAGAAGGTGGCAACCGTTTCCCAGTTTCTCTCGCTGTACAGCATTCGTTGAACGACAGTGGACAGCGAGAGATCTTCACCTATTACGGCGTTGAGGGCATCGCGTTCACTTGCCCACGCCGGACATAATTCGAGCGTGTGTTGCGCCGTGTCCTCATCGTGCCTACACTCATGGCACCTTGACGTGCCCTCTCTCTGTGCTTTTGAGTGCAGATAACTGCCGAAGCAACCATGACCAGTCAGAATTTGTACCATGCGGAACGTCAATGTACCATGTTGCCTGCTCGTCCATTCGCTCATCATTGGGCGTATCGCCTCTATAGTTCGGCGACCTGCTGTAGGTTCCTCCAAGCGTCGGAGCCATCGCCTGTGGGTTTTGCGCTGTCCTTTGGCACGCCAGCGTTCTACCACAACCGGCATGATGCGCTGAAAACCTACTTCAGCGCGGAGTGCAGCTCGGCGTCTATATATTTCCGCCATCACCTGAGCGTCTAGGTCCCAGGGCGGAGTGGCAGCCAGCACGCATGCTGCCTCGTAAGATACGGTGCGGTAGCCTCTTATCATCTTTATCGCCATTGCCCGTTGAGCTCGACGCAAAAAGACCTGGTTGGAAGCAGAAAGTGCATCCACCCAGATAGGTGCCCCGTAAAGCGCCATCGAGCGCACGATACCCGTGAAGAGTCGCCGGCAGATATCGTCCGGGCCCGATAGATTGGGCAGCAGACGACCTAGCGCGGCTGTAGTCCTCATAAGCCTGGGGCTTAGTTGTCTGAAGTGCTCGCAGAACGTCCATCGCGAGTCGAGCACAAGCCCCAGGTACTTTAGTGTCGGACTGACGTTGACCCGTACACCATTCAATACGAGGGAGGCTCCTGGTGGTGGACGCTTCCGGGGCCCATAGAAGAATAAGGCTCCGGTTTTGTTGAGCGCCACCCGAAGTCCGAGCTTCTCAATTCTGTGCACCACTTGAATTGTGCCTACCTGTCCCAATCGGGAAGCTGCCCGAGCTGTGACCAACGTGTCATCGGCGTAACAAGTGACACTTACACCTGGCAAAAGGGAGCCTCTGAGAGCCCAGTCATAGCCGATGTTCCAAAGGAGAGGGCCCAAAACAGAGCCCTGTGGAACACCGCACGATATACGCCACTCAACTTTGGCACCGTTGGCATCCTGACAAACGATCAAACGATCCTTCAGGTAATTTTCTACAACGCGCCGTAGATATAGAGGCACGCCGTGGAACTTTAGGGCCTCTAAGATACACTCAAACGGCAGGGTGTTAAAAGCGTTAGCAATATCGAGCGATACTGCTAATAGCACCCCACCGCAAGATATCGCCTCCTCTGAAAGAGTCGCCTCCTCTTAACACGGGAAAGCGCGTCAATAGTGGAGCGACCTTCTCGGAACCCAAATTGACATGCAGAAAGATTCGGACCGACGTTGTTGAGGTGGCCCGTGATGCGCTTCGCAATGATGCGCTCAAAGAGTTTACCAGCCTCATCAAGTAAGACGATGGGCCGGTACGCCGACGGGGAGTCTGCTGCGCGTCCTTCCTTTTGCAAAAGCACTAGTCGCCCCATTTTCCACACTTTTGGGAAACGTCCAGCCGAAAAGCAAGCCTGAAATAATATTTCGCAGGCGTTGTTCTAGCTCCACCAGAGCGTGAGCCAGCACCCGTCCATGAACCCCATCTGGGCCGGGAGCCGTCTTTTTAGCGCGAAGTCTCAAAACCGCCGCTTCGAATTTACCGTCCGAGATTGTCGGTGGCACATCTAGACCATTATTTGACGGCGGAGGTGCCCTGCGAGAGCGCATCGGCGGTGGAGAGTGCTGACCACGACATGGAAAACGTGCCTTTATAGTACTTCTCAGGAGCCGTGGCTCTAAGGTCTCAACAATCGGAGGTCCTTGACTGCGTAACTTGTTTCGTGCTGCGCGGTAAGTCCGTCCCCAAGGATCTGTATTAAGGCTCTCTAGAAGTTCCTCGTGAGCCTTCTCTTTCGCTATAAATATTGACGCTCGCATCGATCTACGCGCCTCAGTGTAGGCAGCGTGGAGGGACTCTTCGAATTGCTCGTCTCTTCCAGTGATCCGAGTCCGGTGTCTATAACGAGCAAGCTGTCGTCTTTTAGTAACACAGGTACTACGAAGTATCGCCGGTTCTTCGGACCACCAGTATACAGTCTTTTGAGCGTGTCGGCGATGAACTCGTGGCATAGCGGCGTTGCTTATGCGCTGGAGTCCTGCGCGAAAGTGTTCCGCTTCAACGTCACAATCACTTGAAGGACGCGTGGCTGGAGCACACCAGTCTTCAATGAGCACCGCCTCTTCCAGATGCTCTTTATTAAGTTTTGTTAGGGCCCATCTGGGAAACAAAGATTCGCTGGATGTTGTGCGACGGTCACCACCGGTACCTCGGGAGATGTTAAAAGAGATGTACTGGTGGTCACTTAGCGTTTCTACTTCCTGCAAGACTTTCCAGTCCGAGACCGAAGTAGCTAGAGAGGGGGAGGCAAACGAGAGGTCCACGATAGACCCCCCACCCCGGCGTACGCAGGTGAGTGCAGAGCCACTGTTGAGTAGAATCAGCCCAAACATGGCCATCCATTTCTCAACAGCGGCGCCCCTAACATCGGTTGCGGGGGAACCCCACGCCGAAGATTTTGCGTTAAAGTCCCCCGCAACTAACACCGAGGCAGATGGAATGCCTCGGATTTCGACTCCAACCTCGTCAAGAAAGTCTTGGAATTCCACCAGTGGTCTATTGGGGGAGAAATATATCCCGACAATGAACAAATTTCCCCATTTAGCGACGACATATCCATGTTCTCTCCGATGAACTGAGAGGAGTGGTGAAGAAGATGTGACCAACCTGGTGATGGCCACAACAGAGTCCAGATCGGAAGCCCAGTTAGAGTCGGGCGGTACATAGTAGGGCTCAGCAGCTACGACAATGTTTACTGACCACTCTCTCATGTGCTGGAGGAGTAAATCTTGAGCACCTGAGGAGTGGTTCAGGTTCGCCTGTATGAATTTAGTTTTGTTGTGCAGGTCCATTGACGATTGGAGATGTATCCATGGACTGCACAACAGCAGCCTGCTCTACGACGCGATTAGTCGTCGCCGATGTTCTGCCCTTCTTATGTATTGCGGCTGGCGCCTTGCAGCTCCTTCCCCCAAGGATGTGCCCGGCTGGTCGCTTAGCTGCCGCACATACCACGCAATGTGGCTCAGCTGTGCATGAAGCTGCAAAGTGCCCTGGTTTACAGCAGCGGAAACAATAATCATTACGATTTTCGCCAGTGCATTGCGCGCTCACATGCCCTGGCTCCAGGCATCGAAAGCATCTCATAGGGCGCCGCTCTAATGCGCGAACCCGTGCAAAACTCCATCCGATTAGGAGGCGACCAGCCTCCAGAATAAGTTTAGCTGTGCCAATCGGCATGGATGCCGTTACAGCTCCCAGTCCGTCTTTACCTCTACGGATTCCGTTTACCTTAACTAGGTGCTCAGCACAGCCAAATTTCTGACATATTGCTGAAACAATCTCCGTCTTTTCTATTGAGTCATCCAATCCTGTTATCATGATCTCCACGCATTTAGTCGGCCTAGAGACTCGGACACCATCCGTCTCTCCAAATAAATTCTTGAGCTCCTGAGCTAGGGTATCGGCCTTGGAGCTTTGATCGTCGCCGGATATCTGTATGATTTTGGCACCCGTTACCGCCGTCACAATACTTAACGGCGGGATGCCCAGATTGTCGATGTTGATCGCTATTCTGGCTCTTCTTATCGCCTCAGCGTAGGACATTCCGCTTTTCGCAGCTTCAGGGCTTATGGTAAGAACCACAGCCGCTGAGCGGGGTGGGCGCATCCTTGGCCTTTTATTCTTTTTTGCTTCAGATCGCGAAGCTTGCCCTCCGTTCTTTGGCTTAGCAGCAGAAACCTGAGCTGCCGCCTTCTTTGATTTGTTCTTCGACTTCTTGTTCTCTACTAGGGTCCAGTTCTCTTTAGACTTCTTCGAAGTAGAGGAAGAAGAAGCAATAGGTTGGACAGCTGAGGTAGACGAAGTATTGGGTAGTTTCACAGTTGCGCCCTTGCTCTTTCCCTTTTCCTTACTCTTACCCTTTCCCTTGTTCGGTGTGGTTTCTACGGGAACATGTGTAACCCCACGGGCATCGCTTACTACTGTCGATATGACCATGGGCACTTCCTCCTCTGCCGGCCGATCCAAACGAAGTGGGGGCCGGATTCTCTTTTCTGGCAATAGACGTTCTTGAATGGACGCCAGTTTGGCATCCATCATAAATCCAACTTTCCTGAGAAGACGTCCTGTGAGTTCTTCCTCCGCAGTCACCAATTCTCGAGCCACCTCCGGTTCCGATCTTCGTTTGCACATATCTGCGCGTATTTTACCGACCTCTTTTTGAAGTTCGGCCACCTCCTTCTCAAGACGTGCATTGTTCGTACGAAGAAGTTTGACTTCTTGGGACTCTGTCCGTCCCTCTAGAGCCACCAGTGCAGTCGTAATGGCCTTCGCCGCCTGTTTAAGGGAGCGCACCATAGTCCCCTTTAGATTCCCGGATTTCTGGGCAACTCCGAGAACGGCCTCTACAGCAGCTCGTGCGCTAGCAGCCAGTTCACTAGAAGAGCGATCTCCTGCTGAATCTTCAATGTTTCCGGCCAGCCGAAGCACCTGTTCCTCGGCTAAAAGCTGAACTTCTGCCTCCTTAGTTTTAAGGAAGGCCTCCTTGGCCTGTTTAAGGCCAACGTAGGCACCCGTTGTTGCTGGGCGACGTCTTTTACCTTTAGCCATCCCTCGGTTCGGCGTCGTTGAGCCTTCATCGAGATCAGAGGCCTCCGATGCGGACTCAAAACTGTCAGGCCTTCTTCGTTTCTTCCACACTTTTCCGTCCGTCCCGGCTGACGAGTTGGACACGATAGTGTGCATGCTATTGTCCGAAGACAGGTCAGCATCCGTCAGTCGTGTCAGCATGACACTCGGACTCCAAGCCCTGTCCACCACACAGGCTGAGTCTAATTTGCCCATCTCGGGCCTCCTCACCTCATCAAATTTGCCCTTCTCGGGCCTCTCACTTTCTTCAATTGTTAGGTTTTTAGAGTTCAATTCCATAATAGTTCCCACGAGTATGGAGGAAAAACGGTCCATCCGGGCGGTGCCCCCTGCACACGGATAACTCTAATACCACCTGGGGGTCGAGCGGTACCCAGGGGATAGCGCTAATGGGTAGGCTGTACTCCACCTACCACCCGAAGGCGCCCCGTCGCCACGGTCTCCAACGACGAAGCTTTGAAGATTTTTTATAGACGTTGTCTCGTCGCGGGCCGGCCAATTAAGGCAAGCCCCCTGTTCCCTCCGTCCCCTTGCAAAACATGACTACAAGCGGCCAAGGGCTTACAGGTTGCCCGGCGGTATTGATCTACGACCAAGTGTGTCCGTCGGCTACCACATCGGTAGCAGACGAACCCGCCGCGCCGCGCGCCTTGAAGGCACGCAAACCACGCTGCCGAAGCAGCCACTGGGCCGGCCAATTAAGGCAAGCCCCGTCCGAGCCAGCCAGTTAAGGCAAGCTCGATAGGGCAAGCCGACACCGACAAAACGCGCCATCACAAACAATCGTCTGCCAATACCACGCTGAATTGAAGCAGCCACTAGTCCTAAAAAGGACTTTTCCATCAAAAACCGCGGGCCTTGGAGGCCCGCCAACCACCGACCGAAGTCCGCTGGCCCTGAAAAGGGCCTTTCCCAACAACAGGCGCAGAGCGCCACGGGTGATTTCACCCCCGACAAGACCGTCAGAACGGTCCGCAGATCTAGCAGACCCGCCATCCTCCGCCGCCGAAACGGCACCTGGCCCCACAAGGCCTCCGCCAGGGTAATTTATTATAGAGGTTTTCTTCCTCGCAGCCGGACGATCAGAGCAAGCTCCGTCAATCCGGCCCTCGTTCCCGCTCAGTGCGGGCTTCCGAGATCTTGTGGCCGTGCAATGCTCGCTCCGAAAAGCAAGCAGCCACATTTGCTAGTAGCTGTCCGCGCCGGCCGAAGCCGATGCCCCCCATATCTGAGGGGACCTCCCCTATCCGCAACCCGGGGACGCGCCAGATGGCGGCACTAGCGACCGCGCACTGGTCGGGGCCCCCAACCTAACCTTTTTTTTTTTTTTTTTTTTTTTTTTTTACGTGGGGAAATCCAGTCGGATACCAGACGGCCTCGGGGGAGACGGTCTGGTTATGCCGGGCTCTAACCGGCTAAAACCCCACGGTGTCCTTCTCGTCGCCATATGCCGGGGTCGCAGGAACATCCATCAGGCAATCTTCCGCGACCCGGCGACGATGCGGTCTCATCAGACCCTTTCACGTTGGAATGGAGAACAGATGGTCGTCTCTCCATTAAGCAGCAGTATCGAGTAGCGTGCAAAAACACGCCCACGCCTACTCGGGCTAGTTTAAAATGGGTGTGGGACTCCCCCGAGTCTCCCACCCACTAGCAAATGTTAGGGGGGAAGGTGGCGAATAAATGCTTCCCTTCGTCGTCCTCTTTTGCGATGGCGGATTGCTATACTGCTTGTAGCCTCTCTCTCCCTTTCCGCTTCTTCCTTTGCGAGCATTACAATGTCACAGAACCGTTTGACTGCTTCCCAGGATCTTTTACTTTCAGTCATATTTCGGATCACAGTTGGTAGAGTGAGATCTTGTCCTAGTACAACCCTTAGGTCAGATCGCGGCTGGGCCCAGGCTACACATTCCTCAAAAGTGTGTTGAGCTGTGTCGACGGTACAGTTGTCACAGTGGTGGCAGATAGTGGAGGGCTCTCTTCCAGCAATTTGGCACAAGTACTTGACGAAGCAGCCATGATCTGTTAGGATCTGTGTCAGCCGAAACGAGAGTGAACCATGCCGCCTTTTTAGCCATTGTCTGAACACAGGCCTAACTGCTTCTATTGTTCGAACGCCTGCGCTAGGTTCTGCCAGCCTTTCTTCCCAGGCTACTATGGCTCTTCGAAGAATAGCTCGCCGCATACCTTCTCCTCCTACGATTGCCTGATTGGCATCGGCATGCGCGTCTCTACGCCGCAAATAGAACGCCGCGAGAGCTTTCGCATCCAGGTCCCATGGCAACGTACCAGCCAAAACGCAGGAGGCCTCAAAGGATACAGTGCGGTAGCCACGAATCAACCTGATCGCCAATGCTCTTTGCGGCTTACGCAAGAGAGCAGTGGTCCGGCTGTTCAGGGATTCGGACCACACTGGAGCTCCATACAAGGCCATGGACCTCACGACCTGGGTATAAAGGCGCCTGCACAGCTCATTCGGTCCTCCCAAATTCGGAAGTAAGCTGCCAAGGGCTTTGGACGCGGTGAGTAGTTTTGGCGTCAGCTGCTCGAAGTGGGAGATTAACGTCCATCTGCTATCGAGGACAAGACCGAGATTCCTCATCGTCGACCCGATGCAGATGCGGGTACCTCCTACAACGATATTGGCATTTGGTGATGGCGCATTTCGAGGTCCGTAAAAACAAAGAGCCTCGGACTTGTTAAGCGCTACCTCAAGACCAAGGCAACGAATGCGCGACACAAGATGCCCTACTCCAACGGTGGCAAGCATCGCAGCTTGTCCTAGAGTTTCAGCCCGAACCGTCACCAAGGTATCGTCCGCATAGCAGGTGACATCAATACCTCTTATGTTTCCTCCGCGTAGAACCCAGTCGTAACCGATGTTCCACAGGAGCGGTCCAAGAACCGACCCCTGTGGAACACCACACGACATATCTCGTCTTTTCAATCCCGCTCGTGTAAGGTATGAAACAGCGCGGTCCGACAGGTAGGCCTCAACAATTCTGCAGAGATAAAGAGGCAAGCGATGGAAACGAAGCGCTTCCTTGATGCAGCTCCAAGGCAGACTGTTAAACGCATTGGCGATGTCCAAGGACACCGCCAGTACCACTTCACCGCGCTCAACCGCTTCCAACGCAATTGTTTTGACGCGTAGGAGGGCGTCCACCGTCGAACGACCAGGGCGGAATCCATATTGTGTCTCCGCTATATTTGGACCAGTGGTTTGGAGGTGGCTTACTATTCTAGCGACGATTATACGCTCGAATAGATTTCCAACCTCATCTAGCAACACAATAGGACGATACGATTTTTTTTTTTTTTTTTTTTTTACGTCTGGAATCCTCCTAGGATGCCACCTCAATCTAGGGGAAGATGGAGGTGGTTATGTGAGACTTCTACTCACTAAACCAGACGGTCAACATATCACCGTCATAGTGGAGCGCCACGGGAACGCTTGCGCACACATCCGCGTTGCTCCGACGGTAGGCCGCAAGCAGCCATCCCCCCCAAGGAGTGACGCGACCAATTGACCGGATCGCGTCCCACTCCTGGTGGTCGACCTGTTGGCGTGGAGGGCTCCCCTTCCCCCCACCAAGCCGACCGTCAGATCGAGACTCCTTCTTCACCGAGACGACAGCAAGCTGAGACGAGAGCAAGCTGTGACGCCCCCCAACCTAACCTAACCTAACCTAACCTTTTTTTTTTTTTTTTTTTTTTTTTTTTTTTTTCCAGGGGAAATCCGTTATGGATACTTACGGCTCGAATGTGGGGGAATGAGCCATGGGTTATGTCGGACTCGCACCGACTAAAACTCCTGGGGTGTTCCATCTCAACATTTATGTGCGGGAAGGTGGGAACACTGTTCGCACGCATCCGCTTCCTCGCCAAGGGTTGCCACTAATAGTAGCCCGCTCTTTTTAGTCCATATGTTGTGGACAGCACCATTGGTAGCACGCCGGAACACAACGACGCGCCACCCATCTCTTCTTATGCAGGTGATAAAGCCCCCGTTCTATCACCTGGAGATATGTGGTTTACGGCGGTAGACGATCATATGCGAGTCGTCTACGGCCTACTCTCTTACGGCGGATCGGGTCAGTCGCTTCGTCCTCCCTTACTCTTTCCGCTACCTCTTTCCGTGTCATTACATCCTTGCAGAAAGATGTCACTGCTTTCCACGACCTGTTATTTGTTACCATAGCACGTGTCAAAGCCTCTATGGAGAGATCGTTTCCTGCTATGGATACCAGAGCCGCTCTTTGTTCCGCCTATTGCGGGCACACCTCCAATGTATGTTGCGCCGTATCTTCGGCGCAGCCGCACTCGTGACAGGTTGCGACCCGTTCCCTTTGGGCCACCCTGCACAGATACCTCCCGAAACATCCATGTCCCGATAGAATCTGCGCAAGGTGGAACGTAAAGACTCCATGTTTCCTTGCCATCCATTTTTCGATTATAGGAAGGATCGCTGAGATCGTCCGGTTTGCAGTGCTAGGATTTCCGAGCTTAGACCGCCAGGCTTGTAGAAGTTGTTTTGATGCCTCTCGTCTCCATCCCCTGACTTCTGCTGCAATAAGGCGATCGCCCCGGGTTCGGACCTCCTTGCTTCTCCAATATACATCAGCCAGAACCTCGGCTTCTAAATCCCAGGGTGGTGTGCTGGCCATAATGCACGCCGCATCGCCAGAAATGGTGCGGTAGCCTCTGATAATTCTGATGGCCATGAGTCTTTGTGGCCTCCGTAGCAGTCTCTGATTGGTTGCAGATAAAGCATCTACCCATATAGAGAGCACCATAGAGAGCCATCGATCGTACAACCGCTATGTACAAACGTCGGCAGCCTACATTTGGCCCACCAACATTCGGCAAAAGCCGACTCAACGCTTTAGAGGCACCGATGAGTCTAGGAGCCAGGCGTCGGAAGTGTTCTTCGAACTTCCATCGGCCGTCAAGTGTTAGTCCGAGATACTTCAGCGTTGTCTCAATAAGGATAGGCACTCCGCTGACAACAAGATGAGAACCGCTTGGAGGTGCTTTTCGTGGCCCGTGAAAGCATATAGCTTGGGACTTATTAAGGGCAACCTCGAGCCCCAAACGTCTTATTCTTGCCACAATTTGTGCTACACCGGCTGTCGCTAATAAGTGCGCCTCTCTGAAGGAACGCCCTCGGGCCGTCACGAGCGTATCGTCAGCGTAGCACGTTACGTCAATTCCATGCAGATTTGCGCCTCGAAGCACCCAATCATAACCGATGTTCCACAGGAGCGGTCCGAGGACTGACCCCTGTGGAACACCGCACGATATCTCTCTGCGCGTCCACTCTTGAGACCCCGGACACCTGATAGCTCTGTTCACAAAATATTCGGCAATTAGCCGCAGCAGATATAAAGGAAATCCGTGGAATCGTAGAGCTTCTTGGACGGATTGGAAAGGCCAATGCTGAAAGCATTAGCGATGTCCAGAGACACCGCTAACACCACATCTCCTTTTGAGACTGCCTCTTCCGTCAGTGCCCTCACCCGAGCAATGGCGTCTATGGTGGATCTGCCCCGACGGAAGCCATATTGTAGGTCACTCAAGTTAGGCCCAGTCTCCTCTAGATGATGAACGAGACGAGCGCAAATTATTCGTTCGAAGAGCTTGCTTATTTCACTGAGCAGGACTATTGGTCGATATGAAGATGGAGAGTCTACTGGACGACCTTCCTTCCTTATAAGAACAAGCTTACCTTCCTTCCAAGTGCGTGGAAACTGACCATGGTTCAGACAAGCGCTGAACAGTGTCCTCACGTAAGGTTCAAGAGGACCTAAGGCAAGAACCCAGGCCCGACCTGGAATGCCATCGAGGCCCGGGGCGGTGTTTTTAGCGCGCAGTCTCAGTAAAGCTTCAGCCATTTCTGCTTCTGTAACCTCAGGCGCAACAGAACTACCTTCAACCTGCTCCGTTCTGCTTAATGACACTAACTGTGGCGGCTCTGAGTCTGATCGTCTTGCTGGAAACAAGGTTTCTACTACATGCGTCAAAACTTGAGGCTGGAGGCTTGTCGTTAAGGGAGGAGCCCAGGCACGGAGCTTACTCCTCGCCAGTTTATATGGTCTACCCCAGGGGTCATTGTTCAACGCATCCAGCATTTCCTCTTCAGCCCGATCTTTGGCTTCCCCGATGGCTATTCGCAAAAGGCTTACAGCATTACGGTATCGAGTATAGAGCCGTTTCTCTTCCTCCTCGTTCCGCTGCCGCCGGCGCCGACTTCTGGTATAGAGACGTCTCTCAACCACACACAGTTGGCGTTGCTGAGCAAGTTCTCTTGACCACCAGTATACGGAACGCTTTGGGGGCTTAGGACCGATTCGTGGCATGGCCGCGTCGCAGAGATGAGTCATAGCTCTTCCCAGATCAGCAGCACTCTTTTCAACATTATTTACCGATCCCGCACACCAAGCTTGAACTAAGGCGGCCTCGATAAGGACGTCCCGATCCAATCGCTTCAGGGACCACCTGGGCCCGTCTCCTCGCAACGATTGATTAGCACTAAACGAAGGGTTAGATGACATTGAGACCTCGAATAGGATGTACCTGTGGTCCGATAACGTCTCGACATTCTCCATGACGTTCCAACCTCGAATACGGCGCGCCAGAGTGGCATCGGCGAACGTAACGTCTACAATGGAGCCACCCTGTTTCCGCACGCACGTATTTGTTGATCCCTGATTTAGTACATCCAAACCCGTGACTACTGCCCATTCGTCGAGTACCTGTCCACGAGCATCCGTTGCAGGCGATCCCCAAGCCAAAGATTTCGCGTTGAGGTCACCAGCCAAGAGCACCCGACCGGGGCGACTGCGGCCGATCAGAGTAGTGAACTCAGCAAGAAATAGCTCGAATTCTGCCAGGCTTCTGTTCGGTGAGAAGTAGACACCGATTATTGTAACATCACCGACAATAGCCGAGACGTATCCGTATCCTTTAGTATTACTACCAAAAGGTGGCGAACCAGCAGTAGTCTGAGTAACGAGGGCTATCAACCCATCTCGGTCGCCCACCCAATTATCTTTAGCCGGAATATGATATGGCTCAGCGACAACCGCCACGTGGATTGACCACTCCTCCATGCTCTG
Source organism: Napeogenes sylphis (assembly GCA_959347405.1). Lineage (NCBI taxonomy): Eukaryota > Metazoa > Arthropoda > Insecta > Lepidoptera > Nymphalidae > Napeogenes > Napeogenes sylphis. The sequence continues at coordinate 42,366,579 of OY365779.1, read as the reverse complement.
AAACAATAGGTCCTGAGCTCTGGCGGAGTGATTAATATTCGCCTGAAGATATCTGAGTGCCATGACTATTTAACGGCCATTGGAACCTCCTCCGCAGATCTAGCAGACCCGCCATCCTCCGCCGCCGAAACGGCACCTGGCCCCACAAGGCCTTTGCCAGGGTAATTAATTATAGAGGTTTTCTTCCTCGCAGCCGGACGATCAGAGCAAGCTCCGTCAATCCGGCCCTCGTTCCCGCTCAGTGCGGGCTTCCGAGATCTTGTGGCCGTGCAATGCTCGCTCCGAAAAGCAAGCAGCCAAATTTGCTAGTAGCTGTCCACGCCGGCCGAAGCCGATGCCCCCCATATCTGAGGGGACCTCCCCTATCCGCAACCCGGGGACGCGCCAGATGGCGGCACTAGTGACCGCGCACGTTTCCGCATCGTCACCCAGGCCAGGAAGGCGATGACCGGGCGGTATGTGCGGCACCCGGCGACTGCCATTTTTAAGGCACCCCACTAAAAAAAAAAAAAAAAAAAAACTAACGGCTGCCCACGACGCTGCCATGGGACGCCACGGGATCGCTTTCGCACTCACCGTGACGCCCCGGCGTAACTCCTCCATATAGGGGTACCCCGGGCAACCAGTGTACCCCTACCTCATAGACCTAGTGCAATGGCGAGAGAGGTCGCCCCCCCCTCTCACCTAGGCCTACGGCTGGGAAGGAACGGGCTGGACCCTTCTCCTTCGCAGCCTCTCCCGTTGAAGCTCGATGTGACTATGTTGCCATAGCCACAGCCGGCTCCGTGCTGGGCTCCGCGCTCGAGGGTTTCGCACCAGGTGCTAATCCTCGAACTCGCGGAGCCTTGCACACTCGGCTCCCCAATAAGTGGGTCGCTGTGAGACCTCGGTCCGCACAGAACGCGCACCGCAACATACCGGTGCAAGTGGCTCGGGTATGCCCCTTACCACCGTTCCGAACAGCGATCCTGATACAATCACACAGCTTACTGGAACGAACGGCGAAAACCGAAAGGGCCGTCCTGTGTCTGTCTGAACAGCGCCAGAGTCTTCCGAACAGCGATCCTGATACAATCACACAGCTTTCTGGAACGAACGGCGAAAACCGAAAGTTAAGTAATTTTATAAGTTTTTTCAAAATTTTATAATTTATCGATTTTCATTAAATACGGTGTTCCTTCGATAGAACAGCCGTCTAATCATCTATATATTATATATATATCTTCGCCGAGATCAAATCGTGGAAGATAATAGACATCAAAATTTGAATAAAATCAGTTAAAACGGTCGTTGTTAGGAAAATTTTCACATTTAGCTTTTGATCAATTTTCTTTTAATAAATTCGATTGTAGCTGGCTTCGGCCTAAATTGTTCGCCTAAAGGACATCTTCGCCCGGAGCTCCCGGGGGAAGATATTCGAATTTAAAATTTGAAAATAACAGTTAAAAAACGTTCGTTCTTAGGAAAAAAATTTACAATTTTCATTCGATCGATTTTCTTTAAATACAGTCTTTTGTAGTGTTTTCTAAGGTTTTCACGAGTACTACACATTGAAATAAAACTATTTTTACGGGTTTAACTCGCGTATATTGAATTAAATTTTAAATTTACATTTTAAATCTAACCCGACGTTTCGAATGCCTGTAGAATGCAACATGCCTGTAGAATATGCAGAATTACTGAAGCATTGCTTAACATCTGGCTATTTGATGTGGAAGGATGAATTCTATGTACAAGTTGATGGAGTGGCAATGGGTTCCCCGGTCTCCCCCGTTGTTGCCGATATCTACATGGAGCACTTCGAGGCGAGGGCCCTGTCCTCTGCACCTGCTATACCTAACATCTTTAAACGGTACGTAGACGACACCTTCACAATACTACCTATAAATCAAACATCTGCTTTTCTAGAACACCTTAATTCCATTAACAACAAAATACAATTTACAATGGAAATGCAATCAAATAATACTTTAGCTTTCCTTGACATTCTTCCTGACAATACATTGGGACACACTGTTTATAGGAAACCCACACATACATATAGGTACCTTAATGGTAAATCACACCACCACCCTAGCCAGTTAGCTACCGTTGGCAAATCTTTGTTTCAGAGAGCACAACACATCTGTGATGCTGAACACCTAGAGGACGAGCTGCAGCATGTCAAGCATGCCTTGTTCAACAACCACCTGCCCGTACCTCGCCAGCGTCGCAGAAACCACATCAAGCCACCCACAGTTGAGCGTCAACCGGCCCTACTATCATATGTGAAAGGAGTTACTGACAGAATCGGCAACATCTTAAAAAAGGTTTCTATTAAAACTATCTACAAACCTCAAAGGAAAGTGAGCCAATTCTTGAGACCTATCAAAAGTAATATTCCTTTACAATGTGCTGGAGTATATAAACTTGACTGCGATTGTGGCTTGTCATACATAGGTCAAACAAAGAGGAGCATCGGTAAAAGAGTTAAGGAACATATATCGGATATCAAGCATAGGCGTACATCGAAGTCTGCAGTGTGTGAACATACCATAGACAAGCCCAATCATTATATAAGATTTGATAAACCTAAAATCCTCGCTAAAGAACAACGTTACATTCCAAGAATGGTTCGTGAGGCTATTGAAATTAAAAAACATCCTAATTTTAATAGAGAAGATGGTTGGGGATTATCTAACTCCTGGGACCCACTTTTGAAAAATATAAAATCCCATGTCTGTGACCGCACTGTAAGACCTCAAGATACTGTTAGTGCGTTTTGTGTGAATCCTGAACTGTACGCCCGGAAGCTTAGAAACTGTTGGAGGTAGATGACTAATTAACTGACTTACTGACAGACACCTCCATCTCGTCTTTCCGTGAACACGATTGCTGCAAAGCATTCGAAACGTCGGGTTAGATTTAAAATGTAAATTTAAAATTTAATTCAATATACGCGAGTTAAATCCGTAAAAATTGTTTTATTTCACAGTCTTTTGTGGTTAATTTAGGTGCAACTTTTCGGTATACGCGACGGCCCCCCAGGATCATCCCCCTAGAAGATTTTAGGGGTTCTGGGATTGTGAGATTTCGTTCGTTGTTAGTGAAAAATCCTTAATTTTAAATTCAGTCGTTTTCTTATATGAGGTCGTTTGAAGGTCGATAGTATCTAACTTTTTGTCTAAACGACAACCCCGAAGGGAACAACCCTTCGGGAATTATTGCCGTTTTTGATTGTCAAAAATCGTTTTCGTTCGTAAAGGTCATTAAATAGAACGAAAGAAAGAAAGAAAGAAAGAAAGAAACTTTTACTCAAGCGTTGTAAATACGAACAAAAAAAAAACAAAATAAACAATAAAATAAACTAACCAAAAACATCTTAGAAGCATTATATACACAAAAAAAAACACCCAAACATTAAATGAAATAACAAAATAATAATAAAAACAATAACTAAACAAAATACTCTTGACATGCACAACACACGTCCCCCACCCTCTCGCCCCGCATGCAATAAGCGCGCGAGTTGTAGGCGCTGAAAAACCGGTTTTAGAGGACGAGTAGAAGGCGACGCGGTGTGATGTTTTATGGTGCATTAGCATCAATTTTAATAACAAAGTAAGAAAGTTTTTAATGTTATACGGATAACTGTGTTATATAATAAACAACGCCAAATGGGCGTTCAGCTCAGCATGTGCTGTTTGTTCGGGATGATACTCGTACAAAAAGCGCTGATTTTCAGCTGAAACCCTGTATTTGAAGTGACGTAGGCGCGAGAACAAAATTTATTACTGAATCAATATTACTCCACCGAATATGCTTATAATCTGAAGACTGAAACTGAAACAGGTAACTATATTACAATACTTGTACGTACATGTTATTTGCATATGAAACAAACAAATATATATATAATAATTCAATTCAAAATAGGGTAAACTGTGTATATTCTAAATAATATAATTATAATAATCATCTTAAAAAGTAAAAAAGTAAAAGACTGTACCAAACATATTATATCCATTTTAGATTCACTGGAATCTGTCATTTACAAGTAACAAGTAACTATGAAGAAATTAACATAACGACTCCCCCCCCGGACCGCCAAGTTATAGTGACCGTAAGGACTGAGGTAATTTATTTAGATATATATATATATACACACACAAACATACAGATATCTACATATAAACATACATATACAACTTTTAATCTAAAATGTTTTTTTTTTTTTTTTTTTTTTTTTTTAATGTTTTTGAATATTAAATAGATATTGTTTATATTTTAACTTAAAATTATTTACCGGAATTTTTTTGCCGTCGGTACCCATCGCATCGGATAGATCACGGCGAGACGCGTCTAAAGACACCTCCGGCGTCCCCGTGAGTGCCTCCGGTCCGGAGAAAAACGACAAAAACCGTTTTGAAATTGCCCTCCCACCCTCTCTTATAGGAAGGTAGGATAAAAGGGGATATATATTAAACGAGACTATATCGATATAAATTATATTATTAATTTAAAAACTTAAAAATTGAAATCCTTACACCTCCGGAACCAGACGTTGCAGCGGGACCGAACTTTCTCCTCTTGCTATTCGGGCTCGCCCACGTCCATCTCCATTGCCGCACGCCGAACCTGAAAATAAAAAAATAAAAAAAAATAAAATAAAAAAATAAATCATAATTATTTTTTTTTTTTTTTATATAATACCAATAGAAAAGAACTTACCTCCACGTAGCCACGAACCGTAACACCACCTGAAACAAAGAAAATAGATAAACACGAGTTTATTCACAAACTCTTAAACTGCTTTCTCCATATATAAATTACCTATAGGTATTCACACCTACCAATACATCGTTCATCTTAGGAGGAAACTTACTCGTACGCCGACTCAAACTCCAAACACCACCTGCAAAGTAAAGAACACATTAGCAAAACATACTGACAAAGGCTAAAAAATTTATCCTATCTCTATCTGTGCGACAATACTGGGTATCTACACCCAACATTTAATTAAGGACCACAGTGACTCTATACATCACTGATTTTACTTTTATCTACTTTTATTTAATTACTTGACGAGTTATCTACATAACTCTTTTAACTATCGACTGAGGCACCGATCTCCAAATCCTATCTCGCCAAAACCAGGAACATCTCGGGACCTAACTTCGAAAGTTAGAAGGAGTATCGGTGAATGGGAGTCTGGAAAATTGGGTCCACCAAAACCTGCCAAAAAGGCCAACGCAAACAGAGCTACCGAAGCAAAGTACTGCGTAAACAGGGCAAAGCTCCACCTCAATAACTCACGAAACCTGAAGGCAGAAATAAAGACTGAGGTAACCCAAGCGATCGACAGACTGTACCAGCTAGTCAAAGAATCTGAGGCAGAAAACGAAAAAGGAGACAAGAACGCTGACAAAAGTATAACAGACCTACAAGTAACACAAGGAACAAAACAAACACTTAACGAAGAAGAGATAAACGACCTAGATAGAAAGATGAAAGAGCATGGAGAACTTCTCCAAAGAAATCTAGACGAAATGAAGAAACTAAGAAACGTCTTAGAAAAAAAAGCAACGATGTGGTGACAAGATCAGACAAGAAGGGAAGACTAGGCGAAGAAAAGCTGATTAAGGAAGTTGCAGAAATAAAAACGATAACAAAGGATTTAGGAACAGTACAGTAGTCACGTCGACGTGACGGCATGCTCCATAGATATTCTGGACCGAGTAAACAACTAGAAGGTCGAAGAGGGACTAATCACGTCCGACCATAACGGAATCCTTTTCACCGTTTCAGCTAACCAACGGGGTCGACTTCTCCGCATCCAAATCACCGTAATACTGATCATAATCATCATCTAAGTCCGTATGGGTAGCCAAGTCGTCGGTCTGAGTTTTCTGGAAGCCATATTCTGAAAAAAACTTTGGAAACCAGAGAAAACAAAGAAAATGCAGAAGCAAAAACAGCGAATCGCACACAATCTCAAAGCTCAGTGTCTCTTAGCCGCTGCCCTGCCACTCCGTTACGGTGGTCATGGACAGCGTTGCCCGGGGCGTAGTACGTGGAACTGGACACTGAGGGGCACGCCCCAACCTAACCTAACATTTTTTTTTTTTTTTTTTTTTTTTAAAAATGCGTTTCCGCATCGTCACCCAGGCCAGGAAGGCGATGGCCGGGCGGTATGTGCGGCACCCGGCGACTGCCATTTTTAAGGCACTTCACTAAAAAACGGCTGCCCACGACGCTACAATGGGACGCCACGGGATCGCTTTCGCACTCACCGTGGCGCCCCAGCGAAACTCCTCCATATAGGGGTACCCCGGGCAACCAGTGTACCCCTACCTCATAGACCTAGTGCAATGGCGAGAGAGGTTGCCCCCCCCTCTCACCTAGGCCTACGGCTGGGAAGGAACGGGCTGAACCCTTCTCCTTCGCAGCCTCTCCCGTTGGGGGCAACACCGCCGGTAACCTAACCTAACCTTTTTTTTTTTTTTTTTTTTTTCATCGTTGGAAAAATGCGTTTCGCATCATCCCTGCGGCCAGGAAGGTGATGACCGAGGGGGTATGTGGGACTACCCGGCAGCATAGAAGACGCTGCCATTTTTAAGGCTACCCACTAAAAAACCAACGGTTGACCTCATCGCCTTAGTGGGGCGCCACGGAATCGCTTTCGCACTCACCGTGTCGCCCCGGCGGAACCCCCTGCGAGGGGCCCCGATCAACTTAGGGACACCCTCACCTCGTAGGCCTATAACGGTCCAGGCACTACGAATCGACAGAACGACCGTTCTTCCGCAACAGGCACAACCTGCCCTCCTTCCAGGCTTTCGGGAACTGTCCAGTGCGCAAACACAGGTTGAACAGTTCCCGAAGCCTGCCTCCCAGGTATTCCAGGGCGATGACCAACACTCGCCCTGGAATACCGTCCGGCCCCGGCGCAGTGTTGCGGGCTCGCAGGCGATTCAGCGCGACCTCCAGCTCGGCCTCCGTGATGACTGGGACAGAACCAGCTCCCCCCCTTTGAGAGGGGGGAGCCATCACGGGAGGAGAGTGGCCGGTGGAATCCGGGAAAAGTTCCTCCACCAGCCGCTCGAGGAAATCCGGCTGAAGGGACTCCATGACCGGGACGGTCGCGGCGCGGATTTTATTCCGCGCAACGCGATACGGTCGCCCCCATGGGTCCCTATCGAGACCGGCCAGGATTTCCTCCCGAGCCAGGTCCTTCGCCTTCCGAATCGCGAGCTGCAGGGTCAACTTCGCTTGGCGATACCGACCCCGCAGCTGGGCATCCATCTCCGGGTCCGAGCCGCGTCTGCGGCGACACCGGAGGAAGGCCCTGCGAGCCCTGCAACAGACCGCCCGAAGTTCGGCTATTTCGGGCGACCACCAGTAAACACCCCTGCGCCGGGGCCGGAATCCCACCCTCGGCATGGCCGCATCGCAGACTCTCGTAAGAGCCTCGCGCATGCGGCCATCCAAGCCCTCCACGTCAGTTTCCTCGCTGGGGGGATCGGGAAAGGCCCAGCCCTGGACAATGGCTGCCTCGACGGCCATTTCCCGATCCAGCCTCTGGACAGCCCAGCGAGGAAACCGACTCCTCTCCCGCGGTGGCCTAGCCAGATCCGGTCGGGAGGCGGAGATCTCAAACCGGACGTATAAGTGGTCCGACAGAGTCTCCACCTCAGTCTCAACTCTCCAGTCGTCGACCATGCGCGCGACAGCTGGGGTGGCGAACGAAACGTCCACCACTGAACTCCCTTGCTGCCGCACGCAGGTCGGTTCGGTCCCTCTGTTGAGGAGGGACAGACCGGAGCGGAGCGACCAGATCTGGACAGTCCTACCCCTAGCGTCCGTGGCGTGGTTCCCCTAGGCCACGGATTTGGCGTTCAGGTCGCCGAGGAAGATGACCTTCCCCTACGCCTGTCTGCAAATCGCAGCACTGACGGAGTCGAGAAAAACCTCGAACTCCGCCAGGCTACGATTGGGGGAGAAGTACGCGCCTACGACGACGTACTCCCCCCACCGCGCCACTACCAAACCCGGGCCAGTCTCCAGAGTGGAGAAAAAGGGACCGGGACCAGGTCCCACAACCACTGCCACGGAGCCGTTTATGTCCCCCGACCAACTAGAACTAGGGGGGACATAGTAGGGCTCGCAGGCCACCGCAACACTAATATTCCACTCCGCCATGGCTTGGATGAAAAGATCCTGAGCCCTGGCGGAGTGGTTTAAGTTCGCCTGGAGGAAGCCATGTCGCTGTCTGGTCATTGCGACATGACTTCCACAGGCGGTTTCCCGCCACCGACTTTTTTAGGAGCTGGAGAGGATCCAGCTATTTTCCCTCTTTTTCGCGGGGCTCTACAAGCTCCGCTACCAAGCTCATGGCCTGCCGAGAGTCCCAGGTCTGCGCAAAGAGCGCACCTAAGGACCCCGGTGCAGCCTGCACGGGAGTGTCCCCCTAGGCCGCAACGGTAACAGACCGAGCTTCTGTCTACGCCGGAGGGACAAACCGCACGCGTGTGTCCGGGTTCAAGGCACCCGAAGCACCGCATGTGCCGCTCCTCTAGTAGCTCGACCCTGACGGAACTCCACCCCACTAGGAGCCGCCCCGCTTCGAGAAGCGTTTTGGCCGCACTTACAGGACACCGGGCAAAGGTGACGCCCGTGTGTCCGTTGCCCCAGCGAATCTCTCCAACATGGATAGACTCGCCGGAACATTTGGTAGTGCGGCTTATCGCTGCCACGACTTTTTCGCGCGTGGCAGAGTCGTCCAAGCCCTTAATCCTGATGCCAACCCGCTTAACGGGTTGGACGACATCTGCCACTCCCTCTAGGGTTGTGCGAAGGCACGCCGCCAGTTTTTCGGCTTTCTCCGGGGCCGCCTTGGGGAGCTCCAGAAGACGCGCTCCCGTGTCTGACCGCCGGATCTTCAGCCCGCTCTCGAGCCCGATCTCGCCGAGATCAATTTTCTCGGCGGCGCGCTCGAGGACCTGGGCGTATGTCACCACTTTTGCCGCGGCCTCTGTCTGCAGCGTAATGATAACCGCAGGAGACCGAGACGGCGGTTTTGGGCGCGATCCCGCTTGGGGTTTGCGAGATGCGCTTGCTGCCCTCGCTGCTCTCTTCTTCTTTCGCCGTTTCCGCTTGGAGGCGGACTGCCGGGCCAAAGGTTCAGGTATCCGAGCTGAGGCGGAATCCCCAGCTGACTTGAGAGAAGCCGGAGCCGGAGCTGATGCCGACTTACGAGGGGCGCGGGGGGCATTTTTCTTACCCTTCCGCACTACCTTAGACCAAGCCTCCAGCGGTGCTGCTGCTCCAGCAGGCGTGATGGGCGGAGAACTTGGAACTACGGCTTGGAACTCTCCTTTATTCAATCTTAAATGATCCAAATTCACCTTCTTATCTGAAGGAAAAATTCCAGTATCTCCATGTAACTCACGGCAAAATGCTTCGTTCATCTTCTAACCTTAAAACGATTATTCCACCGCACAGAAGTGATTTCTTTCACAAATCTTTCACAATTCAAGCTTCACTACTCTGGAACGAACTACCTGAAAAGATCAGAAAAGCGCCCACAAAGACTTCTTTTAAAAGACTGGTTAAAAAACATTTCTTGGAGTCATCTTGATAAATAATTCTAATTTCTATTATGTGTTATATAATGTTTATATAGGAAATTATATATGTTATATGTGTATATGTATATATGTATATGTGTATGTTAATTATTATATTTATTATATTATTTTATACATGTATTTAATATCTATTGTTTATATTTAGTAAATTATGTTCATGCTATATTGTTTTATCATATATATAAAATTAAGAACTTATAAATAGATTTGTAGTAGCCTACCGCAATTTCTCACCATTCGCAGAGGTTAACTGGTAGAGAATGCCAATAGGCATTAAGTTCGCCTTTTGTATTAGTCAATAAAGGGTAAATAAATAAATAAATAAATAAATAAACTACGACCGGCGATCCAGATTGGCTATAGCCACGAACCGACGGCCGCGAGTTAACGGCAACGGCTGCCGCCGCAGCTGCCTCTCTCCTCCTATCTGATGCCAGGGGAGGCCTGAGGTTTTTCTCCGGGAGGAGGCGCTCCTCTATGCCTCTAAAGCGGGCGTTTAGCATCACGCCCACTGAGGATATAACCGATCGCCTCAACTCCTCTGCGAAGTCTGCATCGCGAGTCACCGTACTCGACGAGGTGGATTTTGCCGCCGCGGCCTTCATCTCAGTGAAATCGCGCCTATGGACCTTCAGCTCTGCTTTCAGGTTCTCCACTTCACGGTGGAGGCGCGAGTTGTCAGCTGAGAGACGACGCGTCTCCTCGCTAACAGTGCGGCTAGCGAGTGCCTCGACCGCCTCTAAAAGGTCCCGTGTAGACTCTTTGAGAGTCTGGATCATGGTTCCTTTAAGATTCCCGGATTTCTGGCAGACCATTAAGATGGCAGCAGAACTGCGACCGGCGAGTGCCCTTAATTCTTCAACGCCTAAGGTCTCGGGCTCAGGCCTTATAGGAGCGTCAAAAGAAAGTTCCTCCTCCTCCAAGAGGAGAGAGGCCGCTTCCTACATCGATTGACCTCTTGGTCGGACAACTCGTCCACACCAGAAGGCCACAGATCGGTGCTCTTGGTGGTCGTCTGACCAAACACAAGACGCAATCCTTTTGACTTGCCAGGGTCGTTAGCAGAAGAGCCAACCATCGGGGTTGACTCCTCTGCATCCAAATCAAATACATCCTGATCGCCGTGAATATCATAGTCCGTTAGGAAAGCCAAGTCGTCGTAGGGTGCATCTTTTCTGGCGGCCATATTCTGAAAAGAACTTTGACCAGCCAACAAAAAGAGTGTCACTAAACTACGGATCGCAGTGAACGCTCGAAAGTCTCAGTGTCTCTTAGCCGCTGCCCTGCCACTCCGTTACGGTGGTCAGGGACAGCGTTGCCCGGGGCGTAGTACGTGGAACTGAACACTGAAGGGCACGCCCCAACCTAACCTAAACTTTTTTTTTTTTTTAACGTCAGGAATCCTCATGGATACACACCTCCATCAAGGGGATGATGGAGGTGGTTATGTGAGACTCCTACTCACTAAACCTGACGGTTGCCGCCGCCGTCATAATGGGACACCACGGGATCGCTTTCACACTCACCGCGATGCCCCGACGTGATCCACGGAGAGGGCACCCCGCAACGAGGAGCACCCATCCCTTTTTCGCAGGCTTGATAGATCGTGGAGGGATCCCCACCCCACCCAAGCCTGCTGCCTCTGAAGGGGGCGAGACTCCCTTCTAGCTGGACTCAGTCTCAGAATCGAGCCAGTTGGACAGACCGACTCGACCATTGACCGTGTCCAGCTCCGCCGCCGGTTATCTCCCCGAGAGGAGACCACCGGTCAGACCCCCTGGAAAAGCACACTCCCATAAGACCCAGTGATGCGCAGACAGCCTCACTGCAACACACTGGAGTCGAACGTGAGTCCGCTCACGTAGGGGGCCCAACGTCGAACCCGACAGGCCTTTACCGCCGGCCACGGTGATCAGCCGAGACCAGCAAGAAAAAGGCATAAGTCGGGAACCCACCACGCCCAGACCAACCATCACCAAGCGCAACCGTGGCGTCGCGCTCGGCAACGATTAATCCAGGCAACGTCTCGGACCGTCTCCCCACCAAGCACCCTCTCTAAAGTGCTTGGTGGAAAGAGGTCCAGACCCTAATCGCGGACCCCCCCACACAGCCGCGGAACCACTCCACAGTCCACTCTGCTATCAGAGAAGTACCAGGAGTAATTCCGCAGCCGACCCCGGCAAAGAGGGCCTGCGCCCTCCCACCCTCAACGCCCATGGCGGACCCCCACCGCGCCGAGTATTAGCCAACGGCTAATGAAAACCCGAAGGATCACATTAACCGTTGTTGCCCAGGGAGCACCGGCCCGTACTGCTTCCGATGCCACCGGACGAATCCGAGCAACAAGGGAAACAGACAGGCACACGAGGAGGTTCTCGGCGACGGCCCCCCAACCTTTTTTTTTTTTTTTTTTTTTTTTTTTTTAACGTTGGGAAATCCTTTATGGATACCACCCAGCCCAGGGGAGGGCAGGATGGTTATGTGGGAGTCCTGCACTGCAGTTTACCCACTAAAACCCAACGGTTACCCTCATCGCCATAATGGGGCGCAACGGGATCGCTTTCGCACTCACCGCGACGCCCCTGGCGGAATTTTTCCTCCCCAACGAGGGTGTCCGAGTAACCGGAACACGCTCACTCGCGTAAGCCTATGGTAGGCGAGAGAGGTCACCCCCCTCTCCCGCCCAGGCACTACGGCTGGAGGAAGGACTCGGGCAGAATCCCGTCTCCCTCCATCCAGCCTATCCCTATGGAGCTGGACCATCGTCAGTCACGGCCATCGCCTCAACCGTTGGTTGGTTGAGCTACACGCTCAAGACCGCTGATGAGATGCCAGCTGCCTTTCCCCTTATGCGTGGAGCCTTGCACGCCCGGCTCCCTAATTCGTGGCCTGCCGCAAGGCCTCGGTCCGCACAGACCACAACGGCCCCCCAACCTAACCTAACCTAACCTAACCTAACCCAGTTCGCGCCCACTCTCCGTTGAGTGCACACGTGTAATTTGCTCCGTAACAACGCTCCGCAGTAGTGAAATTTCGAAAAATTCATAAATTTGGCTAAAGTTCAGTGATTTTCGCGAATGAGGTCTTAAAAGATCGGGCTTATTGCCCCCAACCCAACAGTGAAAACCGTACGATCGAGAGTGCCTCCAGTGAAAAGTTATTCGGAAAATAGTGAAAAATTTTAAAAGTTTTAAACTAAAAATTTAAACCCTGCGCAAACTAAATCGAGGACAATAGTGTTTTAAGGTGTTAAAAGATAGGCCTTAGTGAAACGTATCGTTTGGTATATAAATTAGATTTTTCGGACGGAAAACAAAAATGTTATTAAAGAAAAAACTAAACAGTGAGTTTGACCTAAAAACGAAAGTGAAAGTGATAGGAAAAAAGTAATTATACAACATTGTAGGGCTCATCTAGCTCTGCAAAACGAGACATAAGTTTAAAAAAAAAAAAATCGAGTGAAGATTGAGTGAGTTGTGACGTGTTAAAGTTACGAAGAAAAGTTAACAAAGTTTAGACACATATTTCTTAAAAACTAAATCGGTAAGGAGCCAAAAATTTTATTGCATTAGAATCAGTATTTATCAAGGAACATTTAAGCCAAATTTCAGAATTTTCCCTTTAGTAGTTTTCTCAAAATTAACGTAAGCATCATATTTGGCATTCCATATAAATTGATTTTATAAAGTAACATCAGTGAGTAGAAAATTCCTAAGCGCACCTTAAGTTGTAAACAAGTGACGTCATCGCATCATCCTCGTAACATCGCAATCGCAGTGCGGCGTGCCGGAAATTGACTCCGGAACAGACCCGGAATTCCGGAATTCAAAGCACCGGAACCGATATAAATTTCCGGTAGCACCCCAGCCCCAGAAGAACCGGACGAACAATTTATTCTTTGTAAAAATTTATTAGCGGTAAATATTTATTTAACGTAAATTTATAGACCGTAAATTAATTTACCGCCCAAACAGGGGAGCTCGAGCTCCAACACAATATTTAGAGCCAGGAAGCGCCGCAGCAGCATAACTCGAGCAACCGATACAGGCTCTCCTCATAGTGGAAGATACAAAATTTTACCAAGTCCCGTACCCCATACAAACCTAATCATAATTATTCTAAGTCCATTGTCCATATAAAACTTCCAAAAATTTTTCTAAGTCCCTCATATAAAAAATTACTCTAAGTATCCAAGTCCAAATTGAACTCCCACGCCACCGCGTCCACCCATACCTTCCGCCGCCCCCGCACCATTTATTTATTTATTTATTTATTTAATTTGAAACAAAATACAAGTATTACATTAACAAGATGCATGTTGACAACTGCAAAAGTTAAAAACTGCGGCGCAGCGCCAACGCCCACTTCATGATGTGTAATATTGCTCCAAAATTATATAACACAAAAACAACGTGTGTGTGTGTGTGTGTGCGTGGGTACGTGTATGCGTGCGTGCGTGTGTGTGTGTGTGTGTGTGTGTGTGTGTGTGTGTGTGTGTGTGTGTGTGTATGTATGTGTGTGTGTGTGTGTGTGTCCAGGTTATTTAGAGAAATTCAAAATCAAAGTCTCGGTTTCTTCATAAGCTAGACTTAATAGCCATGAGGTACACTTGGATTTACATTTATATTTGGTTAGGGGATAAATTTCTAATATTTTATTTATTTTATTATAGAGTGAAGAACTCAGGTTATTATAATTTATAATTATTAAATTATAATTACTCAATTAATTACTCAAGAAAAAAAAAATCTAAGTCCCTAGTGTATATAATAATAATAATAAATAATAATAAATATTCTTTATTGTACACCCAGAAAAAACAATAACAAAAAATAAAAAATAAAACAGAAAAAATGTACAAATTTGGCGGCCTTATCGCTACAGAGCAATCTCTTCTAGGCAACCAATTAATTAGAGGAATAATGAGACGTAGTGTGGGTGTTGTTTGAATAATAAAAATATACAAAACAAAAAGAAAGCATTACATACACATATTTACATATATACACACATACGAATATACATACAAACAAATATATACATACATACACGCATATACATACATACACACTCACAAATAAAATATACATACTTATGCAAATAAACAAATAACAATACAGACGACAAACACGCTATAAATTTAAAAAGTGAACTTTAAGGCAGCGCTTAAACGAATCGCATGACTGTGCACGTTTAATGTTAAGTGGAAGATCATTCCACAGTCTTATGGTCTGCACAGTGAAGGAATCGGAGTAAAAAGAAGATGAATGGGAAGGAACTTTAAGGATAAGGTTTTGATTGGAACGGAGAGATCGGTTGTGTGTGCTACTCAAAAACTCAAAACGTTCTTTTAAGTAGGACGGAGTGGAAGAATTGAACAGTATACAGTATAGAAGGCTAAGCATATGAATATTCCTGCGAAAACGAATCGGAAGCCACTTGAGTTTTTTACGAAAGTGAGAAATATGGTTATATTTACGAAGACCAAATATGAACCTTATGCAGAGGTTTTGAAGACGCTCAAGTTTATTTAACTGATCCTCTCTTAAATCAGGATAGCAGGCATCAGCATAGTCTAGAATTGGAAAGAGTAAAGATTGAGCTAAAACAACTTTGGTAGTGATTGGGAGAAAATTACGTAATCTTCTCATGGATCCCACGGCTGCAAACATCTTTCTGCTCACCTCACTAATCTGCGAATTCCAAGATAAAGTTTGATCGAATATGATCCCAAGATTTTTAACTTTAGTGCTATACGGAATAACTTCGCCTTCAAAACTAATATGAGGTAGCTGATAATCGAAAATACGTGCGATCAGCCTAGAACTACCAATGATAATAACCTGCGTTTTAGATGTATTTACTTTAAGGCCAAAACACTTGCTCCAATTTGAGATACGCGCCAGATCTTGATTTACTTGTGATATGGTATTAGTAAGGTCATCAAGACTTGACTGGCGGTAAATTTGAAGATCGTCTGCATACAGGTGGTAGAAAGAATTGATATGAGAGCAAATAGTGTTAATAAACACTGAAAATAATAAAGGAGACAACACGCCACCTTGCGGAACACCAGCACTGACCGCGCTCCAGTCAGAGTACAGGTCATTTAACCGTACACGTTGCCGACGCCCACGCAAGTAACAATGAAACCAGTCAATTGCCGATGGAGATATGTTAAGGCTACCCAATACCGTGAGTAAGATATCAAAGTCCACAGTATTAAACGCATTGCTGAAGTCCAGCAACGTCAATACTGTGACTTGACGGTTTTCCATGCCTGACCTGACATCCTCGGTAATTTTAACCAAGGCCGTAGTCGTACTATGACCGGGACGGAAACCGGACTGGAATTTACTAAGGAGACTATTTTTGGTTAAAAAGGTGCTCAGTTGGAAGTGTACTAGTCTCTCAAGGATTTTTGATAGAAAGGGAAGGATGGAAATAGGACGAAAATCTGAGGAACAAGAAGGGTTAGCTTTTTTTGGAAGAGGAACAATAAAGGCATTTTTCCAACAGGAAGGGAATTTACACATTGTAATGGAATTATTAAATAAGGAAGTAATAGTAGGGATCAATATATCTAGGATAGGAATGATCATTTTACGACTAATGGCATCAGATCCGACTGCATCAGAACTCACGGACAGAATAGTTTTCTTAACATCACATTCGGAAAAATGACTTAAACTAAATATTGGAGTATTTGGAGTTGGAAGAGATGAAAGATTGCTAAGAGTGCGAGATTTAATAGCACCATCCAAAGGTGTTGACATGGAGAAATGTTGGTTAATATTATTAAGATCGGAATGGGAAATGTTTTGAGTATTTTGTTTACTTCGACCAACTCCTAGAGATTTAAGAAAGTTCCAGACTTTAATTGAATCCTTCTCGTCAATAACAGATCTATAAATATGGCGTCGTTGATTATCTCTACAGAGCCTGTTGCAGCGATTACGAATTTTGATATATTTTGCCTTGTTTTCCTCACTAGGTTCATTTTTATTCTTAGATTTAGCAGTAACCTTTTTTTGCTGAAGCTTTTTTATATCATCAGTTAGCCAGGGAGCAGGAAGATGTCTCATGCGCACGGGTCGGATAGGAGCATGAGCGTCATAAAGATTACTTAAAAGAGAGTGAAAAATACACACTTGCTCATCCAGAGTACGTGGAGTAAGTACTTCAGACCAATCAATAACAGAGGCGTCAGTACGCAGTTGAGCTAAGTCCATACTACCAAAGTTGCGCTGAAAAAGAGTTTTTGGTTTTAATTTCGGAGGTTTAATCTTATAAGATAAATAAAGAAGATCATGATAGGAAAAAGCCAGTGCAGAGCATTGGCCATGCTTTCCTACATGTTCAGAAGAGGAAACTAGGACTAGATCTAAAAGAGAGGAGTTACAGTTAGGGGCATGATGAGTAGACGATAGAGGGAGAATATGCAAGTTAATAGCATTGGCAATAGAATTAAGTCGGGCGGATCTGTGGTCTTTTTTAAGTAAACAAGTGTTAAAGTCTCCCATTATAATAGTATGGTTATAAGGACAAAGTTGTTCCAGAAGATTTTCAAAAGAAGAGAAATAGTCAATATGGAGGTTAGGACTATAATAGACACCAAGAAGAACTTTGGAGTGTGAAAGTGTAAGTTCAATAAATAGATGTTCAGGACCCGCATTCTGAGTTTGTGAGACATTTACAATACAAAAAGGAATGTGAGAGCGCAAATAAATTGCAACTCCACCGCCTCCTCGCCCAATGCGGTCATTACGTATTAAGTAATATCCTGGAAGGGAGTAGGCTATTGAAGGTAGACAGGGTTTAAGCCAAGATTCAGATATTAATATTGCATGAATATTATTAGAAGCAAAGGAAGATAGCAGGTCAGGGAAATGAGCAGGAATACTCTGGGCGTTAATATGAACTATGTTAAAATTTTTGGGACAGTTCATGAAATAAGAAACAAGACTGTCGCTCAATGAAGGGAATCAAATCAAATCAAATCAAATCAAAATCAGTTTATTGCATTTAAGTGAAAAACACATTTATGCCAAGTCATATTTAAAATCTACTGCCGCTTCTTAAGGTGCTTTGGGTCGCAGAGAAGAAACGACAAGAAACTCTCGCCAGCACATCTTTTTAACATAACTAGTTAACAATGTTATTGAAAATGTTTACTTATTAAAATGTTCTTTTTAAATAACAAATTAAACAACAATAACAATTAAATAAACATTATCTGAACATCACATAAGTAATTATACAACATAAGACTTATTTTTAAAACAACAAATTAACAAATTAAATTAATTTAAATTAAAATAATCTTTATCAGAAACATCACATAAATTATCATACAGCATAATTTCATTATAAAATATCATTCATTATTAAATCATATCATTCCTTATTAAATATCAAATTAACAAATTAAATAAAATTAAAAAATCATATAAACTTTATCTGGACTTCACATAATTATTATAATATATAACAGTCATTACAAAAAAAAAACAAATTAACCATTTAAATTAAGTAAAATCAAAAAGTAAATAACCTTTATGTGAAACTTCGAATACATTGTCATGCAACCAAACCAGAAGCAAACAAAAAAATCTAAAATATGAAATCACAGGAGTTACAATAAATCTCGTTTACACAAATTGGCTTATCTCGTTTATATCCTTATCAGAGCTGGAAATCGGTAAGGACCACGCCTCATTGTCATTTAAGTATTCGTTAATATCGTAGTATATAGCTTTTTTATATAGAGCTTGTTTAATATATTTTTTAAACATTTTCTCAGTTAAGTTTAAGATACTTTCAGGTAATTTATTATAAAAAAGTACACTGTAGCCCATAAAAGAAGTGCTAATTTTTTTTAGTCTGTAATTTGGAAAAGCTAGTTTATTTTTATTTCTTGTATTGTAACTATGGTTATCGCTTTTTTTAAGAAACAGCGAGATGTTTTTACGAACGTACATTATATTTTCGTAAATGTATTGGGAAGCAAGCGTTAAAATTTTTATTTCTTTAAATAAATCTCTTAAGGATTCATAGGAACGAAGCTGATAAATGGCTCTAATCGCTCTTTTTTGCAAAATAAATATTGCCTGTGCATCCGCAGCTCTACCCCACAATAGTATGCCATATGACATGATACTGTGGAAGTAGCTGAAGTACACCAATCT
Source organism: Napeogenes sylphis (assembly GCA_959347405.1). Lineage (NCBI taxonomy): Eukaryota > Metazoa > Arthropoda > Insecta > Lepidoptera > Nymphalidae > Napeogenes > Napeogenes sylphis. The sequence goes on along the minus strand of OY365779.1, from coordinate 42,347,762 downwards.
TGCAGTTGGTATGTCCGTTAGGTGTCTTATTTTCCTTACGGCATAGGCTGCTGCACTCAATCTTCCCGATAAAGCCTCAATATGTGGACTCCATTGCAATTTCACGTCCAGTGTTATTCCAAGAAATTTGGCATTTTTAATGAAATCTATTTTTTCTGTACCTAACACTAAATCATGCGAAACCTGTGTAGTTTTAGTCAAAGAAAACTTCATGCATCTAGTTTTTGCCGAGTTCATTACTAAATTATTCACGGTGAACCAGTATAAAACTCTTTCTAGGGCCTTATTGATATTTTGTACATCACACGATTTCCTATTTATTTTAAAAATAAGCGATGTGTCGTCAGCAAACAGAACTATGTCTGATAGTGTATCCACCATGTTTGGCAAATCGTTTATATAGACGAGAAAAAGAAAAGGGCCTAGTATTGAGCCTTGTGGTACTCCCATCCTTGCAACAGATCCTGAAGATTTTTTATCGTTTATTTGAACTTTTTGAATTCTATTTTGCAGGTATGATTCTAGAAAACTCAGTGCTACATCATTTATGCCATAATGTTTTAATTTGAGAAGTACTGTTTTATGACATACACAATCAAATGCTTTGGAAAGATCGCAGAATACTCCTATTGCATCATTACAGTCATCCCAGGCTTTGTAAACATGCTGTAGTAGTTTAGCTCCTGCATCTGTGGTTGAACGTCCTTTTGTGAACCCAAATTGGTGTTCATTGAGTAAAACTTTAATTTCAAAGTGACAAAGCATTTGACAAAGCATAATCTTTTCAACAATTTTACTAAATACAGGAAGGATCGCTACAGGTCTATAATTGCCAACATCCTCTTTACTACCTGTTTTATATATTGGTATAATTTTACTGCATTTTAAAAGGTCAGGAAAGGTCCCTTGCTCGATACTAATATTAAATATGTATGCTAAATGTGTTGCAACAGTATTAATAATTAGGCTAATAAACTTTATTGACATACCCCAAAGATCCTCTGATTTTTTTATGTTAAGGGATTTAAATGTTTTAACAATATCGTTAGCGTTTACGTGCTCAAATTTAAAATTAGTGTCACATTTCGCAACATTTGCTTTTAAAAGATTTTCTGCTAGGTAGGGAGAAGAGTTAAGGTTTTCGGTTATTTTTACAGGGATATTAGTAAAAAAGGTTTCGAATTCTTGAGCTATATCTGCATTTGATTGAATTATACCCTTTTCCGTTCTAATTTCATAATTGGTATCGCATCTTTTAACATTTTGGTTGGTTTCTTTATTGATTATGTCCCAAGTCACTTTAATCTTATTATCGGCAGTTTTAATTTTATTGCTTAAGTATTTAGTTTTAGGGATACTTTGAAAACTGTCACCAGAGTTCAACACATCAGAGGATGAAGAAATAGAGAGAAAAGATTCGTCGTTTAAGTCATCGTCATTTGACATTACAATAAAATATATGATAAAGTATAATAATAAATAATATAAAAACACAAAATAAAAATATTATGTTTTAAAAAAATAAGATTAGATAAAAAAATATATGTCGCAGATCACGATAATTTAACGATAATTAGTAGCTCAATTGATATCATTGTAACAGTGGGGTGTGAACGCCGTGACGTATTAAGTCACGTGATCGGAATCGTTTGGAGGGGCACCTGAGACATTTTAAATATCCGAGAGCATCGAGACGAGAGGATTATTGATTAGTGTGAGCCTCACAGTCCGGACCCCCCAAACGGGACCGGTGGTTCACGAAACTCTTATAATTGTATACCTACTAAGTAATTTGTGATTACCTACATTTAATACAAGTGATTGTCATATTGTGTCTGTGTGGTTTAATTGCCTGAGACTTACGCCTCGGATCCTGTACCAGAAGACTCCATCAATACCGAACAAGCCACTAATCTACCTCCTATCTCCGACATCAGAAGTGGGATTCACTCGGGCATCAAAACCACCAACTACCCGCGAGATAAGTTTATTGAAGCTACAATATCACGTCAAGCAAAAATGAAGTGATTTTATTATTTGAAACGCACACTACAAGATAATAACAAGGAAGTTCCAGAAACAATACAATCAATCAATAGTTGATAATCAATGGTTGTAAATCAATCAATCAATCAAGTTAAATTTATGTTATCTCAAAACTTCAAAATTGAGATCTACCCACATATCAAGAAAATCGAGTGAAAATACCTATTTAATCGCTTATGGAAGTCGTTTATTAGATTATATGACCTTTGGAAGAATTCTACGAAAGAAAGAATCGTTGCTAATGAAGAAAGAAAGAAATGAAAAATTATTTCGGTGACAACGCGGCGCGAATGGCGATGATGGCGCAGCGCTGATGGTGCTGATCGTGCTGATGGTGTTGATGGCGGTCGTGGCGATGGCAGCTATGGCAGCGGGGCTGGTATAGTGCGGTGTGAGCAACGCGTTGATTTCTGCGCAATTTATCCACCATCGATCACGTCACAGCATAAAGGTGATTCGTTTCGATTTACGTCCAATTTTTACGCTAAATACTCGCTAGTTAAAGAAAATTAAGCGATTAAATATAGTGGTAAGCACTTCATTATTGTTATTGAGATAACTAGTATTGAGATTAGCGATCATCCCTCACGATCTTGTTTTTTTTAATTTTTACTGATAATTATTTCACTTTAACTTAACGTCATTTTGTTACGTATTATGATAAAGCGCGAAATTATTTTATCCCGGATTTTTATAAACGTGAGTGTTTGTTTTAAACTCTGAAAACAATGTTTTAAACTTTTGTTTTAAACTACTTTGTTTTTAATTCGGTAAACAATTGTAACGCGATAGCTCTAAAGATTCAACCGGTTAAGACCATTCGATTTTCGGCATATTTTATTTCTTGTCTACCTACATGTGTAGTAATCACGGGCGAACTTACAATTATTAATTAATCGTATATTGCAAATGCGTATTATTGCCTATCAAGGCCCGTAAATGCTGTAAAATAAAGCGGTTAGTTAATTTATCAAAAGTAAGATCTTATTATTTTTGTCTTGTAAATGTTATCCGCAACAGAGGCTAGCTATATTCGATCGGGGCAAGATGCCATAGATAAAAGTTCAACCGGCGATAAATTGTACAATGACCAGGGTTGCAAAAGTTTCAATTTTAGAGTTTATGATGAATAAAGTTAAAAAACCTTTGTTTTTGATATATAGCGATGCCAGAGAGTTAAGTACCACTTGAAGTCAGAGCTTGTAGTAAAAGCGATTGAGTAATAGTGATAGTAATCTTTATTCAATTGGGAGTCCGTGGGACTCGGAATTAAAATCAATGCCATGAAACAAACGGGAGATTTGTTGGTAGGGCTTAGTGAAAATCCATATGTGACGAATAAGATTCATGCTTTTGTGTTTTATTATGGTTTTAAAATACATTTTTGGTTTAAAATGTAATGAAAAGTGGCGCTTTATTTATTTTAGTGGTCATTTATTTTGATACAGAATTCTGATTGTGATAATCAACTTTATTAAAGTGGTTGTTTAGATTCCGGTCAGGCTGTTAAGAATATGGATAGGCGCTTTTTAATTCTATTTTCACTATTTATTATTACAAACGTAACCGTATATGAGAAATATAAACAGACTAAGTTAGATCCAGAATATAAAGGGACTTTTCAAGGAATGTCGTTATACTTTAAGATCATTAAATTCTAACCGTACCACAGGTAAATTAAGTAGGAACCACGGGATCTAGGAGACTTGACGGTAATGATGGTTATCTGTCTCTATCTTGACTTGACGCCTATGATGGTTGTCTATCTTGACTTGACGCCAATGATGGTTGTCTATCTTGAATTGACGCCAATGCAGGTTGTCTATCTTGACGCCAATGATGGTTGTCTATCTTGACGCCAATGATGGTTGTCTATCTTGACGCCAATGATGGTTGTCTATCTTGACGCCAATGATGGTTGTCTATCTTGACGCCAATGATGGTTGTCCATCTTGACTTAACGCCAATGCGGGTTGTCAATTTTGACGCCAATGCGGGTTGTCTATCTTGACTTGACGCCAATGCGGGTTGTCTATTTTGACGCCAATGCGGGTTGTCTATCTTGACTTGACGCCAATGCATCTATCTTGACGCCAATGATGGTTGTCTATCTTGACGCCAATGATGGTTGTCTATCTTGACGCCAATGATGGTTGTCCATCTTGACTTGACGTCAATGCGGGTTGTCTATTTTGACGCCAATGCGGGTTGTCTATCTTGACTTGACGCCAATGCAGGTTGTCTATCTTGACTTGACACCAGTGCAGGTTGTCTATCTTGACGCCAATGCCGGTTGTCTATCTTGACTTGACACCCTAGGATGTCTATATTGACTCCGAAGTTTTGAATGTTGATCTTGACTCTTGTTTGGGATGTCTATCTTGACTCCAATACGGGATGTCTATCTTGACTCCAATACGGGATGTCTATCTTGACTACAATACGGGATGTCTATCTTGACTCCAATACGGGATGTCTATCTTGACTCCAATACGGGATGTCTATCTTGACTCCAATACGGGATGTCTATATTGACTCCAATACGGGATGTCTATCTTGACTCCAATACAGGATGTCTATCTTGACTCCAATACGGGATGTCTATCTTGACTCCAATTATTTGAATCCCATAAAATGATTGATTGAGTTATGTTCTATGTAACGGCTTTAGTTATCATAACTATCGATTTTAGAAGGATTCATGATTTTTTTTATGTGGTCAGAAAGGCCGAACGAAGCAACATCTACAGTTGTATATTGTTTGGATTTCAGATACATATGCACACGAGGGCGTGTGACTTGTCAGTATGGCCGTGTCGCAGATCACGATAATTTAACGATAATTAGTAACTCAATTGATATCATTGTAACAGTGGGGTGTGAACGCCGTGACGTATTAAGTCACGTGATCGGAATCGTTTGGAGGGGCACCTGAGACATTTTAAATATCCGAGAGCATCGAGACGAGAGGATTATTGATTAGTGTGAGCCTCACAGTCCGGACCCCCCAAACGGGACCGGTGGTTCACGAAACTCTTATAATTGTATACCTACTAAGTAATTTGTGATTACCTACATTTAATACAAGTGATTGTCATATTGTGTCTGTGTGGTTTAATTGCCTGAGACTTACGCCTCGGATCCTGTACCAGAAGACTCCATCAATACCGAACAAGCCACTAATCTACCTCCTATCTCCGACATATATATATAACAAAATTAAATGTAATATAAATTACATACCTACCAGTAAAAAAAAAACAAAATAAGCACTAATTAACAAATTTTACAATGTCACCTTCATTTGAACAGCTTATACAAATTAATAAAAGGGCTCAATATTTAACAAAAAATGAACTAAGTTAGAAATCGAAAACACAGAAAAATATATGTGTATTTAAAACAGCATATGTGCGATAAGCATAACTATTGAGCCAATTCCTGGAGTCCAAGTCAAAAAGTTTCTTTTATAAACTGTGTAACGTTAATATAAATGACATTTGACAATCGTCTCAAATAAAATTAATGTCTAATTATAAATACATATTATTTATTAACTAAAGTATTAATGTATAAAATAATTATTACCAACTATAAAGGAACTGAGTATATATAAAATAATAGTAATAATTACGGTATGAATCAAACAGAAAATCCATGAAGGTGACAAATAGAAACAAATACTCACAAACACAGAGAAAAACACTATTTTTTTATTAGTCTTTTAGATCTCTGGAATGATCTGCCGTCCGTCTTGCTGGCATCGATAGTCTTCGTCATTGGCTTCGGAGAAGATTTAGTGAGATTGTTGAGGTCAGACATATACTCAACTTTGTGTCGAGTACCATCCGGCAACAAAATATGTATGAAGCCACCCCGAGACCAGCATTTATCAACACCAAAGCGTTGCCTGGCTTCCATAAACGTAATTTTATTTATTTATTTATTTACACTTTATTGAATCAACAAAAGGCGAACTTAATGCCTAATGGCATTCTCTCCCAGTTAACCTCTGTGTGTGGTGAAAAATTGTGGTAGGCATTTAAAAATAAAATAAAAAATAAATTAGAAAAAAAAAAAAAAAAAAAAGGACATTGTAAACATTAAATACATACATCTATCTATATACACTTACACACTGATACATATATATACTGATATATAAATTGAATAAACGTATACATATATCTAAATACATACATACTATACATATTACTATTATTATAACATCATGTTTTACATTATGAGGTACACATTTCAAATTAACGCACGGGTTATGGGGACTTTAAAAAGTGCTCTTTAACAAGTTTCTTAAAGGTGCTTTTGGATGGTGCTCTTCTTATCTTCTCAGGAAGTTGGTTCCAAAGAAGTGAGGCTTGGATAGTGAAGGATTTGTGGAAGAAGTCGCTGGTATGAGAAGGAATGGTGGTTGTGAGAGAGGCAGAGGAACGAAGTATTCTGTCGTGTGTGTCATGGAGGAGTTGGAATTTTTCTTTTAGGTATGGAGGAGAGGTTGGATCATTTATTATAGAGAAGAGGAGATGAAGAATCCGACAGCTGCGCCTCTGACCAATAGTAAGCCATTTGAGTTTATACCGATATCGAGAGATGTGATCGTATTTACGCAAGCCGAAGATGTAGCGAATGCAATTGTTGAGGAGGCGTTCTAATTTATCGAGAAGTTCATTATTCAGGCTTGGATAGCAAACATCTGCGTAGTCGATAATAGGTAAGATGAGGGCGTTAACTAAAATAATTTTGGTTTTAAGGGGAAAAAAATTTTTGGTCCGATATAGCGACCGTAGAGTACAGGTAACCTTACGAGATAACTCTTTTACCTGCTGGTGCCAACTCAGTCTATTGTCCATGCATAATCCCAGGTTCTTCACAGTCATGGAAAAAGGTATTATGTTGCCATTATACTGTACGGTTGGCAAGCTTGTAAAATCCGTTTTGGCTAAGAGTCTAGAACTTCCGATGACTATAGCCTGACACTTATCGGGATTTACTGATACGCCAAATCTGTGTGACCATTGACTTAACTTATTTAAGTTGTTATTGATAGAGCCAATGGCATTAGTAAGGTCATCAACCTTGGATTGTGCATAAATCTGGAGGTCATCAGCATACAAATGATACGAACAGCTGAAATTAGAAACAAGTGTATTTATGAATAAGGAAAACAGCATGGGAGAAAGTATACCGCCTTGTGGAACACCAGTTTCCATATCAGTCCATTTGGAAGAGGCATCCCCCGTGCGAACTGACTACTGGCGTCCCCGAAGATACGATGAAAACCATTTGATAACCGATGGGCTGAATTTAAGGAGAGATAGGATCGCAATCAGGATTTCATGGTCAACTGTGTTAAAAGCATTAGAAAAGTCTACAAGCACCAACACTGTCAATTTTTTATTCTCCATGCCAAACCGAATATCATCAGTTACTTTAATGAGAGCAGTGTTGGTGCTGTGACCAGAGCGAAACCCAGACTGATAAGTACTAAGTAGGTTATGTTTTGCAATGTGAGAGGAGATTTGCTTATATACACAGGCTTCTAATATTTAATCGTAATGTGTCTGGTTTTTGTCAAGAACTCCGACTGGGTAAAGCCAGAACCTTTAAGCCTAGTTTTGGCAAACCAAACCTTGTCTCTAACAGTGACATCTAAAAATTTTATTAAAATAGGCCTTGGTTTTTCACCTGGAGAACGCCCCAAGCGTTGAGAAGATTTGATGCTTGCAGTGGAAAAATTTGGCAAGTCAAGATGAGCAGCAAAAAGACTAGTTACCCGAGCTGTAATTTCTTCAGATTTGTCTTCGGGTACTCCATGCAACAGGATCATCTTACGCCTTCTTCTCATTTCTTGCCTGTCCATTTCTTTGCCAATAAATTCAACTTGGCCCCACCCCCGCGAGCTGTAACTTCGGAGCCGGACATCGGATCCGGACCGGATTTTTTTCTGCTGGGTGGTGGGGACAGCGCGCTTCTTTCTGCCCCGGCAGTTTGCCCAAATTCCTCCCCCTTCCCCCTTCCTTTACCCCGCGGTGATCCAATAACTACCCAGGCCTATATCTCCGCAACCGGACACCCAATTCGGCTCGGACTTTTTGCACTCAGCCACCTGAAACCGCGTCTCCCTACCAAAATCACTCACTCCCAGTTGTACCTCCCTCATCTCCCGCTATAACCCTAAACCTACCAACGCTAATTACTCCAGATCCATTCCGACGATTTGGACCGAAATTTTGACACTTAACTGCTTAGGGCCTAGCGTATCCTATTATTCCATTCCCATATACCTCCCCCCCCCCTTTTTACCTAACTTAAAACCTCCCTATCCCCGACTACCGCAAACATGTCCCAGAGCAGCGGTTCATCCCGAAGCCTACGCACCACCGACCCAGCTGTAGCGAAGAAAGAATTGGTGCTGGCTACACGTAAGAAAATCTTTACTAAAAGAATGTTGGACGTGCAGCAGACGCTGGCTGCTCCGGCCAGCGACAGCGAAACATCCAACATCCCCAGTCAGTCGAGTCGCGATTCAGCCAGCAAGAATGCCCCCCAGGTGTTGTCCACCCTCCCTGCAACGGCCAACCGACTGTTCCAAGAGGCTAAGGAGCAAATGGAGCAGTCGGGTAACCTAAAGACTTCAATTAAGGAAAAGGTGTTGGAAAACCTCGGGGGAATATTCGAGATCGTCCTGAGACTGAGTGAATCGAGGCAAACACTCCTATCTCAACTCGAGCGTACAAAGGCCTCGATGGCAAACACGATGGCAAAAAAAAAAAAAGAACACGAACATGCCCTGCAACTGGCCCAACTCGCCGCGGAGAAGAAACAGGACGTAGCCAAACCGCAGCTGGATGAACTGCTGAAGGAAGTCAGGTCGGTGCGTCAAATGATATCATTTGACGTCATCGACCTGCTTTCAAAGACCTCACAGCAGCAGCACGTCCAACAGGCGACAGCACTCAACCGGCAGCTGCAGGAAACTGGCAGCAAGCTCGCCAACATCGTTGGAGAGGCCAACCAGGCAACGTACGCCGAAGTAGCCGCAAAGGGAACTACAGCCCCACGGGAGATGACCCCGAAACCATGCCACTCCATCATTGTGTCCTCGCTGGAGGAGCGAGACACCAGTGAGGATGTGCTTAAACGTGTTCGGCTCGCCCGGTCCAGTGGGCTGGCGGTGGACCGGATACGCAAAGCTCGGGACCAGAAAGTGGTGGTCAGTTGCGCATCGAAGGAGACGGCGGAGAGACTAAAATCACAGCTGAGCAGCAGGGACAAGAAGCTAAAGATCGAGGATGCTAAAAACAAGGACCCATATGTGATCATACGGAACGTACAAAATTACAACTCGGACGACGAAATCTTGGAGTCACTACACAAACAGAATGCTAACCTGGTGGGAGCGATCCCATCTGGCGACTATAGAGCAGTAGTGAAGTACCGACGACGGACCCGAAACCCCCAAGAGTCCAACGTTGTCTTGCAGGTTTCGCCGCAACTCTGGGGCGTACTCACGCAGGCAGGTCGCATTCATGTAGACCTCCAGAGGTGCTTAGTGGCAGACCAGTCCCCGCTAGTCCAGTGCACAAAGTGCCTGGGCTACGGGCACGGCAAAAAATTCTGCAAGGCAACGGTGGACTCTTGTAGTCACTGTGGCGGTAGCCACTTAAGGGCAGACTGCCCGGTGTGGCCAACAGGGGATAAACCGACATGCACTAACTGTTTGACTGCGAAAATGGAACGAGCTGACCACTCCGCGTTTGATGGGGAGTGCCCAGTAAGGAAGCGCTGGGACGCCATAGCACGATCGTCAGTATCGTACTGTTAGGTATCGTCCAGCGCAACCTAAAGACGGGCAGTCCCCTTCAGGCGGGGAGAGGCCAGCTCAGCGACTTGACTAAACCAACTGACAAATAGGACCTGGGGACTCCAAGAATACTTACTGACATGACTGACTTTACGATGAGACGTCACGAGCGATTCCGGATAACCGGATGATCGCTGACGACCTGGTGTAGACGCCAACATAAAACACATTGACACGCAATGGGCTTGACCCCGTGTGATTGCACACGGAACATTCAGGGCCACCACGATATCGATTGGGGGCGGCATTAATCAAATGCCTTATCCACAATCGAAAGCAAAGATGACATCACGGCGGAGACGACGGGCAGTCACATCCGGATGCAGGCCGCATTGTGCCAATGCGGCCCTGGCATCGCGGGATGATGAATCACCACCACACTAACAAGAAGAAGGATGAAGTATTGCTGGAAAAAAAAAAAAAAAAAAAAAAAAAAAAAAAAAAAACCTACCCCGGTCCTTGAAAAAGTACCTGAAAATAAAAACAGTTAATTATTACAGTATGTCGGTTTCCGGGCCCTGTCTTAAGATTTCGATGTAAATATAATATTTATCTGCTATATCTGGAATTGTCGATCACCGCTATATCCCTGAAAAAGAATTAGAAATTAAAAACAATAATTAATAATAATAACTATGTGTATAACAATAATCTATGTGTAATGCAAAATAATGTTAGAAAACCTTGTAAATGTGCATTTATCCATGTAAGCCTGTACCACTTAATGTGAATGTTGAACAGCTGGTCGAACGACTGCAAATATGTCTCTAGAATAGGAAAATGTAATTAATAAATGTAAAGTAACTAACAAAATGTAAATGCTACTAATAAATGAAAATATGTGTTAATTCTAGCAAATAGCTTTAGATTTATGAAATACTATTATATTCCTCCTAATATAAATTTTCCGCAACACAACTATGTAAAGTACCTCTCACTCCTAAATTCGGTCAAAAATTTTTCAAAACCGTCAACTATGTAAACTTATAAACTTAATAAACCTCTCGAAAACTGTTTAATATATAAAAATTGTTAAATGATCTCAACTTGTATTAGATAAGTAAAACTGAACCTGCCATGTAAATCTTGGCCAAGCCTATGTCAGTATACTCTACTGTACGAAAGTCATGTAATTACTTAAAATATAGTTAAATTAATTTATGGAAATAATGTACTCAATAACTATCGTATAAATTGTAAGTGTATTCTATAAACGAATGTATATATACATATCGACACCTCGGGGTAGAAAGGTCGTAAAGACCACTTTTGGCGAAAATGAGTTAATGATACAGTTTTGTTTAGAATTTCAAGCTCTATCGATCTGTGTTCACAAAATTTTATTATTTAAGAAAAAATGTGTTATACGACCCATATTTTTTCATACCTTAAACCAGTTTTTTAAATAAATAATGGTGTATATACCAATTGCATGGGATCATAAAGTTGTTTTGGTTGTATCACTGTTATTAATGTAAAATATTTGGGCGTAAAAGCCAATGTAATAAGTATTTGTCTTTTACGCCTTTCTGACCTTTGAAAAATTACAACAATGATTTTATTAATTGGGAAGAAATTGCCTTAAATACTTACACTAAAGAAACTCTAAAAAAAGGACAGTTCAAAACTATTCCAATTGCTACCTTCAAAAAGAAAACACCTAATTAAATTTGTATTAAATACTCCACCAATGAAAAAGCCATTGCAGGAAAAGTTAGTTTATTTGAGGAAGCTAGAAAAGAGCGGGATACTTATACAAAAATAAAGGGAAAAGAGAAGGGAAAGAGTAATAAAATACTGAAAAAGAGGATGTCAAAGATGTAGGAATCCAGAATACAGATTTTGTGTTACGTAATTTATATAATGCCCGATTACCTATTTCAATTTTATAATTTGAAACGTCTTTGTGATAGCGAAGTGATACCTAAAGCATACCACCAGGAATATCTGCAATTGCCTCATAATAAGATAATTGAAAATATACTTATTGGTACTGACACCGAAGATGAAACTGATTATAATAATGATTTAAGTAAGCTTTCAGCGTACGGTATATCTCCTAGTATGATCGGCTGGATAACGGACTTTCTGAGCTTTCTGATCTCTTCGAGTAGTTATCGACGGGTGTTCCTCGGAACCCTTGACAATAAATGCCGGAGTATCTCAGGGGTCCGTTCTTTCTGCAACTATTTTTCTGCTACAAATTAACGATCTGTTGAAGCCCGGTATCTATGGGTATGCAGACGACAGCACAGTTGTAGAAAGATATCTGCCGAGTACTCGGGCTAGTAGAGATCAAGTACAGTCTGCAAGAGAAGCTATGGTGCAATGTTTGAGTGACAAACTTCAGGCAGTCTCCGCATGGAGCAATACCAATCTTGTAAAATTCAACGCCACCAAAACGCAGACGTGTCTGTTCACCGCCAAAAGGAGCACTTTCACCTTGGCGCCTACTTTCCAGAATGTATCCTTGGAATAAAGTGACCGGCTTCAGTTCTTAGGCTTAGAGATTTCCTCGAACCTCAACTTTGGTCGGTTCATTGAATCCAGAGCAAGAGCAGCAGCAGCAGAGCTTGCCGTTCTTGCGAAGTTCCGGCAGTACTTTACACCGGGACAGCTTCTTGTTTTATACAAAGCACAGATCCGGTCGTGTATTGAGCACTGTGGTCACATATTTGCTGGTGCCGCAAAGTCTCATCTTGCGGTTCTGGACTCAATTGAGAGGCGAGCAAAGAGGCTTATAGGCGATCCCGAAATGGTCGAAGCCGACCTCCACAGCCTTAAACACAGGCGTGGAATTGCTAGCCTTTCAGTATTCTATAGGATACATTTTGGTGAGTGTGTGCAGGAATTACAAGACCTAATTCCCCCGGCCCCCTACCATCACCGGACGTCCCGACGCACGGCAGGTATCCATCCTTTTGATGTGGACATTCCACCTGTCCGAACGAAGTGCTTTGCTTGGTCTTTTTTACTTCGTACAGCGATGGATTAGAACAGATTGCCTGCGTCGGTATTTCCGGCCGAATACAATGTGGGTGTCTTCAAGAGAAGACGAAAAAAAAGAAAAAGAAGAAGAAGACCTATTTAAGGTTGCTAGGGTAATGGCCATACCACCTTAGACTACATTCCACTTACCATCAGATGGAATGCAGTCAAACATTGCCCTAGATTATATATAAAAAATGTATATACTATAAATTAATATTAATATCCTTGCAACGCGATGGGCCCGGCACCCGCACGGTGAATCCATGGATTGCTAAGAAGCTTCATCTCTGTCGTCTTATAAAAAAAGTAAAATTTTTCTTTATTAAAGTAGGTACGGCAATTAACAGTTAATATTTATTTCATGAATAAGTAGGTACAGAAATTTGAAACTTGGTTATTATCAATGATTATTTTGACTCATTATGACTGATTATTAGTTTTCCTTTCTTTAATCATAATGTTTGAAACTTGGTTATTATCTACCTAACTATCTACTGATTCATAACGCCTATACTGCGGACCTGCAATGATTTAAAGTAAATTTAATATGAGAATAGTTTAAAGTTAGGGAAGGTAAGTAAGGTAAGTACTCGTATAACGAAATTATAATTGTACTATAGTACAATATATTGATAAGATTACATTGGCTTTTAAGCCCAATCTGCTAAGAGTGTCAAGATAAATGTAGTTACGCCATATTGTGTGTTTTCTGAACAGACGTATCTACCATTTTATTCAAATTTGTACGTCGTAACTCCATGCTAAGTTAAAACCTATGAGGTTTTTTCAAATGCAGACTATGTGGCGTTAAAATTTATTTAAAATAAAAGATTTAACAGTTTTTCATTCAATAATACGTTTAAAAACAAAAAAGTTATGAACAATAACTTTTTTTTTGTTACGTTTTTGCGTCTCCTGTAAAGTTACGATTTTGGTGTTTACGACCTTTCTACCCCGAGGTGTCGATATATTAAAATCATAATGTAAATCTTCAAACTAGCAAACATATGCGGCAGTTACTATAAACCTTGCCAAAACCAATGTAAATGAAATTAACGGATAGAAACTGCCGCAATGTCAGACTTACTACACTATACAAAACTCACCACACCGCACAAATAGAAACCACAATATGAAAAACTTATTCTCCCTAAACACCGATTCCCTCCACCCATGGGGAAGATGACAGTAAAAAAACCTAACCTAACCTAACCTTACCTTTTTTTTTTTTTTTTACGTCTGGAATCCTCCTAGGATGTCACCTCAATCTAGGGGAAGATGGAGGTTGGTATGTGAGACTTCTACTCACTAAACCAGACGGTTTACATCGCACCGTCATAATGGAGCGCCACGGGAACGCTTGCGCACACATCCGCGTTGCTCCGACGGTAGGCTGCATATAGCGGCCATCTCCCTCTCTCTCAAGGAGTGACGCGACCACTTGACCGGATCGCGTCCCACTACTGGTGGTCGACCTGTTGGCGTGGAGGGCTCCCCTTCCCCCCACCAAGCCGACCGTCGGATCGAGACTCCTTCTTCACCGAGAGCTTGCTGCACTCAGAATCAAGGAGTTTCGATCCGACCACCACCTCACTCGGGCTAGGGCGGCAGGCGGCGCTCGTGAGCGACACGCCTGCGCCCCACCATCCTCCGGCGCATCGGAAGAGCGGCTCCGTCCTCCTCCCTGAGCCGCTCCGCCGCTTCCTTCTGCGACATCACGACCTCGCAGAAGGAGCGCACTGCACTCCAGGCCTCCTCGCTCCGGACCATAGCCTCGACCACGGCCCGGAGCGAGAGGTCCGCCCCTACCGTGTCCACGAGTGTAGCACGCGGCTCCGCCCACTGCGGGCAAACTGCCAGCGTGTGCTGTGCCGTATCCACGGCACAACCGCACTCGTGACACCCCGTCGTGGGCTCACGACCCGCCACCCGACACAGATACCTCCCGAAGCCCCCGTGCCCCGAAAGTATCTGCGTCAGGTGGAAGGACATCACCCCGTACTTGCGATCGACCCATTCCCGGAGGACTGGGCCGATCGCCAATGCAGTAGCAATACCAGCCCCGGGCACCATGAGCCTCTCTCGCCACCTTGCGAGCAACTCTTCCTGAGCCCTGCGCCGCCAGCACGACTCCCCTTCCTCTTCTGACGGAGGATGTTCCCCCGAAAACGGGCATCCCTCTTCCGTTGGTACGCCAACGCCAACGTCGCCGCATCAAGATCCCAAGGCGGGGTCCCGGCTAACGCGCAGGCTGCTTCGCACGATATGGTGCGATAACCCCTGACCGCTCTAACAGCCATGATCCTCTGTGCTCTGCACAAGAGAGTCCGGTTACGAGCGTCAAGGGCATCCACACACACGGGAGACCCGTAAAGGGCCATAGACCGCACCACCCCAATGTATAGCCGTCGACAACCCACACTCAGCCTCCCCACATTTGGAAGGATGCGACAGAGTGCTCCGGCTGCCCTCACGAGCTTCGGCGCTAGTCGCCGGAAATGCTCGTTGAAGTTCCATCTACTGTCGAGGACAAGTCCAAGGTAATCCATGGACCGTCCGACAGCAATGGAAACTCCACCGACTATCAGGCTAGATCCAGCTGGAGGTCCCTTCCGTGGCCCGTGAAAACACAGTGCTACGGATTTGTGTAGGGCAACCTCCAGTCCCAGCCTCCTTATCCTCCCCACAACCTGGGTGACTCCTGCGGTTGCAAGAACGCTCGCCTCCCTATAGGTATCGCCACGGGCCGTCACAAGGGTGTCGTCAGCGTAACAAGTTACTTCGACACCCCGCAGATTGGCACCGCGCAGCACAGAGTCGTAGCCGATGTTCCACAGGAGAGGTCCCAGAACCGACCCCTGTGGAACACCGCACGAAACCTCTCTCTGACCCCACCCGTAGCCAGCTGGATATTTAACAGCACGGTTGAAGAGGTAATCCCCTACAACTCGTTGCAAGTATCCTGGCACGGCGTGAAACTTAATCGCCTCCAAAATGGTACCCCAGGGAAGGGTGTTGAATGCGTTAGTGATGTCCAGAGACACCGCCACCACCACCCCGCCCCGAGACACCGAGGCCTTCGCTATGGCCCTCACCCGACTAATGGCCTCTAGGGTGGATCTCCCTCTACGGAAGCCGAATTGGTAGTTGCTGAGATCTCTACCGGACTCTTCCAAGTGCTTGACAAGGCGAACGAATAAAAGCCGCTCAAAGAGCTTCATCTCGTCAAGAAGAACAATCGGCCGATACGCTGAGGGTTCAGTTACCGGCCGCCCCTCCTTGCGCAATAAAACTAACTTGCCACCCTTCCAAGTCTATGGAAACCGGCCCTGTCGAAGGCAAGCGTTAAAAAGACGCAGCACTAGAGGCTCTAAAGGTCCCAGTGCTAGAGCCCAGGCGCGACCGGGAATGCCGTCGGGTCCCGGCGCAGTATTCTTCGCCCGAAGCCAAAGAACCGCAGCCCCCAACTCATCCCCGGAGACCTCCTGTGCAGTGTCATAATGCTCCTCCTCCCTAACACCATCCGTTCGTTGTACCCGATGGTCGGTACTCGACGGGAATAAGCCCGAGATTACGGCCTCTAGCAAATCTGGCTGAAGACTCTTGGTCAGTGGGGGTGCCCACGGTCGAAGCTTGCGTCTCACCAACTTGTACGGCCTCCCCCAAAGATCCCTATCCAGAGATTCCAGCATCTCCGCCTGTGCCAAGTCCTTCGCTTTCGCGAACGCTTTAACGAGCGTCAACACAACCTCACGATACCGAGTATAGTGCTGACGCTCGAGCTCAATGTTCCGTCGCCTGCGCCTCCGGCATCTGGTATACCGGCGTCTGAGAGCCACGCAGCTACAGAGGAGCTGCGAAAGTTCTTCAGACCACCAGTAAACTCCGCCCTTTGGCGTAACGTGATGAATGCGAGGCATTGCCGCGTCGCAGAAGTGCGACATGACAGAACCAAGTCGCGAAGATTCTGCCTCTATGTCCACTTCGCCTTCCGGCGCTCCCACCCACGCCTGAACAAGGGCAGCCTCAATCAAGACGTCCCTGTTCAGACGCTTCAAGGCCCACCTTGGCCCTTCCCCAAGCGACGCAGCTGCCTGATCAGCCCCCTTCTTCCCCTTCTTGGGCTTCGCCGCACTCGGCGCAGCCTTACTAGGCTTAGCCGTACTGGGCTTTGCCGCGCTCGGCTTAGCCCCTCTTCCTCCAGTCGCCTTAGGCGCCCCCTTAGCCGCCTTCGACTTCTGCCCCGTAGGAGCAGAGGTCTTGGCAGGCGCAGGGCGCGCCTTTAGCGCCGGCCAACTGGCGCCTAGCGGGGGTGTGGGAGCGGTCTCAGCAGACGCAACGGTCTGTACCGACTCCCTCCTCCTGTCGGCCGCCAGAGGAGGCCGAAGCCTAGTCTCCGGAAGGAGACGGTCTTCAATGTTGACCTGACTGAAGCGGGCTGACACCAAGTCCCCCACCTGCGACAGGACCACCCGACAAATCTCCTCCAGCGAACGGGCTCGAGACTGCGCTGCAGGGTGCGCAGCCTAAGTCAAATCCGTGGGAGAGGGCGCCGGACAACCCTGCTTCCGTGCCCTCTCCATATCCCCCTTCAAGGTGGACATCTCCTTGCGGAGATTGTCCATCTCAGCCTGCAGGTGAACGTTGTCCGCCTGTAGCTGACGCGTCTCTTCCGTGATAGTCCGCGTGCAGAGGACTTCTATAGCCGTGGCTATAGAAATCGTCGCCTCCTTCAAACCACGGACTAAAGTACCTTTCAAGTTTTTCGATTTCGTGGCGATTTTGGCTATGATCGCCAGGTCCTCGATTACCTGTTGCTTTGTCAGGGCAGTGGACCTGTTACTAGGTCCGACCCCCGACTCAGCCACCTCTCTTGGGCCTCGAACGGGTATCGGCGACGCTCTTCTCCAGGTCTTCTTCAGCCATTAACAGAAATTCCTCTCTCTTTGCAGCGAGAAGAGCTTTTTTGGCATCCGCCAATCCGACGTACTCACCTGTCGTCGGTGGGCGTCCTCGTCCTTTTGTCGCAGACTTAGGCCGTACCGTATCCTCATCGGACAGTTCCGATTCAGAATCCGGGTGTCGCCTTTTGCGCCATAGCTTCTTGCTTGTGTCGGAACTTATCGACCGACCTGTAGTGTAGCTACAGTCCGAGTCCATGGCCTCGTCCTGTCTCCCTACGCTTGACTCCCTGCTGACACCACTCCTTGCACTCCTTGTTATCCTTCTCCTCGACTCCCCTCCTTCCTTCGTCTCCTCTCCTTTTGGGTTTTTAGGTTTTGTAATTTTCTCCATATAAATCCCACGAAAATGGCAGGAAATAGAATGTCCGCCCCGGCAGAGCCTCCTTGCCCGGGTAACCCTAATACACCTGGGAGGGCGGGTGGTTATCCCAGGGTTGTGCGCTAGTGGCTGATGAGCTCCCCAGCCTCTCGTATACACGAGCATCCCGACGTCACGCTACGAAACGCCGAGGATTGAGGATTTTTTTATAGAGGTTAACTCCTCGCGGTCCGGCCAATGAAGGCAAGACCCTCGCTCCCTAGCAGGCCGCTGGACATGCCCACGACACCTGTTCGGGTTTGCGACTCGACGGTGGCAAAAAATGCCTATCCGACTACACAGTAAAGTATCCACCGGATTCGTCGACCGACCGGCAACAGGGCCACCGAAAACAATGACTGCTGCTCCGATCATGCCCACGACCATTCGCCACTGGCATCGGGTCCGGGCCAAAACTCCCATCTGAAAATACACAAAAAGAAATTAGTAATATAGTAACATATTTAGCGGGACCATTCGCCATCGAGCACAGTTAAAAACACCGCACTCAGCTACCGGCATTGGGTCCCGTCCAAAAGAACAATCAATAACTACCGCCAACTAACTACTAACTAACTACTAGCCACGGCTACTCAGAACCATTTACCACCAAGCGCGTTGAAAACACCACATTAGGAACCGGCATCGGGTTCGAGCCGCCGGCAGCGAGATCCATCCCCTACTGCGCTGGCCCCCCCAAAAAGAGGGCACTAGCAAGGGGCTTATAACGGAGTCTCGCTGAGCCCGACCAAAGAGCCGTCCACACAGTCTACTCTGCTAAAAAGGCAGGAGGACCGGGACTGACTCCTCAATCAAGCTCTAACTACTGCAAAGCCTCAAACTAGACTACCTATGGATGCTCGCCCACGAGCACGTTGGAAAAACCTAACAAGACTGAGGGCTAGCAACCGGGCCTAAAACTAGTAAAGCAAGGGCAGCAGAACTACGCCCCTAACCTACAACCCTCGAGAACAATGCAAGCACTGCTCCCGAAAGACCGGCCGTAAGGTTCGGACCCACCACTGCGAAGGTCAAAAACTTCATCTAAGGCAGCCCCACGAACAAGGCCGCCCCAGGAAGCTGAACGGGACCTCGCATCCCGGCACTCCTGTAACCGAGCTAAAAACACTCACTAGAGAGCACCGGGCCCCTCCCCGGCCAGCTAGGAAGCTGACCCCCAAAAACGCTGACCACATGGCAGCAGACCTCTCCTTTGGCTACGAACCAGGTACTAACCCTCGTAGCCGACCATCGCCCCACCGGGTACTACAATCGCAAAATTTCAGCCATCTCCAGAAGGGAAAAAGCTGCCACGTACCCACGGAACCACGGAAAACCCACGGAAAAACCACGGAACCACTCCAATCAGTACTCTCCTTTAAAAAGTGAAATACCTGGAGTGACCCTGTGGAGGAAAACCTGCGCCCTCCCATCAATCTTACCCCCCGCGCGCCGGGTATTAGCCAACGGCTAACGAGAACCCGAAGGAACTAGTTAACCGTTGCCCAGGGAGCACCGGCCCGTATCGCTTCCGATGCCACCGGACGAATCCGAGCAACAAGGGAAACAGACGGGCACACGAGGAGGTTCCCGGCAATGACGCACCCCAAACTTTTTTTTTTTTTTTTTTTTGAATTGTAATCCCCATTGCCCCAGAGCCGCAGCGGATCTCACCGATCTGGAGAGATTCGCTGGAACAATTTGTGACGCGGCAGATCGCCGCTGCGATCTTCTCCTTCGTTGCAGAGTCGTCCAGTCCCTTAATTTCGACTGAGACCCTCCTTACGGGTTGGACGACATCTGCCACGCCGTGAAGTGCTGTGCGGAGGGTGGTAGCAAAACTCTCCGCATTATCTAAAGCTACCTTGGGCAGCTCCAAGATCCTGGCACCAGTGGCGCACCGCCGGATCTTTAGGCCGCTCTTTAATCCCAGAGCGCTGAGATCCACCTTCTCCGCTGCACGCTCCAGGACTTGAGCGTACGTAACGCCTTTTTCGGCAGCCTCGGTCTGCAGTGTAATGATCACTGCTGGTGACCGAGGGAGCGACAGCTTAGGTTTGGACCTCTTTCCAGCCTTCTGAGACTCTTTTCCTATTTTATTTTCGCCCCCCTTTTTTAGAGGTCTTACAGCCTTAGCCGCACCTTTCGACGACTGAGGCACTGTCGAGGGTACAGACTTTTGAGGAGCCTTTTTCTTGCTCCCCCTTTTTACAACGGTCGTCCACTCAGAGGCCGTAGACGGTCCTACAGTAGACGACCGCAATGGAACCTTTTTAGTCGAGCCATTCACTCGTAGGAGAGGTGGACCTGTGCGCTGTGCGTGGATGCACGTCTTGATTCCCTGCTGTCGTCGTGGCTGCATCCATTTTCGTATCTACAGCGAGAGGCGCACCGAGATTCTTTTCCGGGAGGAGGTGCTCCTCAATGTTTCTGAAGCGGGCGTTTATCATGTCGCCTACCGACGAGATCACCGAGCGCCTAAAGTCCTCGAAAAACTTTGCATCAAGAGATGGAGTTTTAGGAGACGAAACGGCGGTTATGGATGATGACGCCCTCATTTTCGAGAACTCGCGCCTATGAGCTTTAAGCTCTGCCCGGAGACTATCAACCTCACGGGAGAGGCGGGAGTTGTCCGCCCTTAGACGACGAGTTTCGTCCACCTCCGTGCGACCCGCCAAGGTCTCAACTATCTCCAGGAGATCCCGCGATGCTTCCTTGAGGACTCTGAACATTCCTCCTTGGAGGTGGCCCGATTTGCGACTCACCTCAACAATGGAGGCTGCACAACGACCTGCTACCGCCCTAAGCTCTACAGCCCCCAACGAATCTGGATTGGGCCTCGATTTCGCAGGGATTTCCTTTACGGAACCACTCCCTATGTGTGCGACTTTATCCCGCGAGCTCAACCCTTCTTCAGACGTGGTCTGTTCGGCCTCTAAGGTACAGGCCCAGGTACAAGTCAGCTTTTGCCCGAATGAGTCCAGTACTCCGCGGACTTGCATTTTCGTCACTGCAATCTACGTGTAAGTCCATTGACTCTACGTAGTCGTCTTCTGCCTCTGAGAAGAAATGGCCCTGAGGAAGGCCTTGTGATTGGCCCTGAGAAAGGGCTTGTAATTGGCCCTGGGAAGGGCCTTTAGATTGGCCCTGAGAAGGGCCGTTAAGTTTACCCAGAGAAGGGTGTTTAAAGTGGCTCTGAGAAGAGTCTTTTGGTTGGCCCGGAGACGGGCCTTTTGATTGGCCCTGAGAAGGGACTATTGGGACCCCCAACCTTTCTTTTTTGGCTCCGCGCTCGAGGGTTTCGCACCAGGTGCTAATCCTCGAACTCGCGGAGCCTTGCACACTCGGCTCCCCAATAGGTGGGTCGCTGCAAGGCCTCGGTCCGCACAGACCACGCACCGCAACATTCCGGTGCAAGTGACTCGGGTATGCCCCTCACCACCGCACCGGAAACAGACGGCGCTGCGATCGACCGCGGACGGGCAAGCCGCACGCACATGCCCAGGTACCAGGCACCTGAAGCAGCGCAGCGGCTGCGCCTCCAGCATCCAGCAGCTCCACCCTGGCTGAGCTCCAGCCCACCAGGACCTTCTCGGCGTTTACTTATATTTATGTAGTATAAGTAGTTTTAATATTGTATATTTGACGTTTTAATGTAAATTACTGTTTCTTTTTAATTTAATAAAGATATACAAGGTCTCTGACAACGTCAGAGAAAATTGAGTCAACACCCTGAGATGGCGGGTGCCTCTATAAAAAAAAAAAAAACTCAAAGAACTTGAGTCCGCTATTGCCGAATGGCAGAAGCGTTGGGACACGTCTACCAGGGGGAGGGAGCTATATCGTTACTTCCCGGACGTATCGGTTCGACTCGAATCAACTTGGTGATCTCCAGGGCCGTCCTGTGTCTGTCTGAACAGCGCCAGCGTCTTCCGAACAGAGATCCTGATACCATCACCCAGCTTGCTGGAACGAACGGCGTAAACCGAAAGTTAAGTAATTTTAGAAGTTTTTTTTTTCAAAATTTTATAATTTATCGATTTTCATTAAATACGGTGTTCCTTCGATAGAACAGCCGAGATCAAATCGTGGAAGATAATAAACATTAAAATTTGAATAAAATCAGTTAAAACCGTCGTTGTTAGGAAAATTTCCACATTTAGCTTTTGATCAATTTTCTTTTAATAAATTCGATTGTAGCTGGCTTCGGCCTAAATTGTTCGCCTGAAGGACATCTACGCCCGGAGCACCCGCGGGAAGATATTCGAATCTGAAATTTGAAAATAACAGTTAAAAAACGTTCGTCCTTAGGAAAAATTTTACAATTTTCACTCGATCGATTTTCTTTAAATACAGTCTTTTGTGGTTAATTTAGGTGCAACTTTTCGGCATACGCGACGCCCCCCCAGCATCATCCCCCTGGAAGATTTTAGGGGTTCGAAGATTGTGAGATTTCGTTCGCTGTTGGTGAAAAATCGTCAATTTTAAATTCAGTCATTTTTCTTATATGAGGTCGTTTGAAGGTCGATAGTATCTAACTTTTTTGTCTAAACGACAACCCCGAAAGGAACAACCCGGGAATTATTGCCGTTTTTGATTGTCAAAAATCGTTTTCGTTCGTAAAAGTCGTTAAATAGGATTTTTTTTGCCATCGGTACCTATTGCATCGGATAGATCACGGCGAGACGCGTCTAAGGACACCTCCGGCGTCCCCGTGAGTGCCTCCGGTCCGGAGAAAAACGACAAAAACCGTTTTGAAATTGCCCTCCCACCCTCTTTTATAGGAAGGTAGGATAAAAGGGGAAAAATTAAATTAAATAATATAAAGGGAGACTATATCGATATAATTTAATTATTAACTTAAAAACTTAAAAAATTTAAATCCTTACACCTCTGGAACCAGACGTTGCAGCGGGACCGAACTTTCTCCTCTTGCTATTCGGGCTCGCCCACGTCCGTCTCCATTGCCGCACGCCGAACCTAAAAATAAAAATAATTAAAATAAAATTTTTATATAATACCAATAGAAAAGAACTTACCTCCACGTAGCCACGAACCGTAACACCACCTGAAACAAAGAAAATAGATAAACACGAGTTTATTCACAAACTCTTAAACTGCTTTCTCCATATATAAATTACCTATAGGTATTCACACCTACCAATACATCGTTCATCTTAAGCAAAAACTTACTCGTACGCCGACTCAAACTCCAAACACCACCTGGAAAGTAAAGAACACATTAGCAAAACATACTGACAAAGGCTACAAAATTTATCCTATCTCTATCTGTGCGACAATACTGGGTATCTATACCCAACTTTTATTTAAGGACCACAGTGACTATATACATCACTGATTCTACTTTTATTTAATTACTTGACGAGTTATCTACATAACTCTTTTAATTATCGACTGAGGCACCCCACCCCATAAATAAAATGTTCGGTTTTCACACACCTGCCAAAAAACAGAAAGAAACCCCGGACGCGACTGGGCTGGAAAAGGTCACTATGTCGAACCGATCCCGAAATTCTATCTCGCCAAAACCAGGAACATCTCGGGACCTAACTTCGAAAGTTAGAAGGAGTATCGGTGAATGGGAGTCTGGAAAATTGGGTCCACCAAAACCTGCCAAAAAGGCCAAAGCAAACAGAGCTACCGAAGCAAAGTACTGCGTAGACAGGGCAAAGCTCCACCTCAATAATTCACGAAACCTGAAGGCAGAAAAAAAGACTGAGGTAACCCAAGCGATCGACAGACTGTACCAGCTAGTCAAAGAATCTGAGGCAGAAAACGAAAAAGGAGACAAGAACGCTGACAAAAGTATAACAGACCTACAAGTAACACAAGGAACAAAACAAACACTTAACGAAGAAGAGATAAACGACCTAGATAAAAAGATGAAAGAGCATGGAGAACTTCTCCAAAGAAATCTAGACGAAATGAAGAAACTAAGAAACGTCTTAGAAAAAGGCAACGATGTGGTGACAAGCTCAGACAAGAAGGGAAGACTAGGCGAAGAAAAGCTGATTAAGGAAGTCGCAGAAATAAAAACTATAACACAGGATTTAGGAAACAAAATGACGGAAATGGCAGAGAATATAGGAGCCCAGACCCAAACGTATGCGGAGGTACTGACACGAAACAAACATAAGACCCTTGAAAAATCCAGGCACTCTATAATCGTCTCCTCGGAAACGGAAGGCGATACAAGCAGTGAGGTGGTCGACAAGGTGAGACAAGTACTTGACGCCAAAGTCACCGGAATACAAGTAGAAAGGATGAGGAGGGTTAAGGACCAAAAAATCATCTTAAGTTACGGCAGCAGGGAAGAGTTAGAGAGAGCAGCTGATAGAGATAGATGAAAGGAAACAAGAACCTAAAGATAGAGCAAATGAAAAACAAAAGCCCCTTGGTAATACTCAAAGATGTAATGGCGTACAACACCGATGATGACATACGTAAGGCCCTAAAAACTCAAAACGCTCGCTTACTGGGTGACCTGAGCGAACAAGAACTTACCATAACCGTCAAGTACCGAAGACGAGCCAGAAACCCACTTGAGAACCATGTTGTTCTTCAAGTCACGCCCAAACTGTGGCAAAAGCTCACCTTAGCCGGAAGGGTCTTCATAGACCTCGAGCAAGTCAAAGTGTTCGACCAGACGCCCTTGGTGCAGTGCTCTAGATGCTTGGCTTACGGACATGGACGCAGGCTGTGGAGCTCTGCAATCATTGCGGGGAACCTCACCTTAAGGCAGAGTGCCCGGCATGTGCTGCGGGAGAGGCACCATCATGCAAAAATTGCCTTGCCGCAAAGAACCCAGACGTGAGCCACTCGGTCTACAATCAAGAATGTCCGGTGAGGAGGAAGTGGGATTGATAGCACGAGCGGCAATAGCGTACTGCTAAAGTGGCCACGGGCAAAACACGCAGCAGTAACTTTCCCCCCTCAAACGGTGCAACTATAAATCCTACTCATTAGGGAACGGCTATCCTGGTAGCACAAGCAAACCTCCAAAGGAAAAAACTCGCAACGCAGGAGCTTATGATCGAAGCTAAGGCAAGAAAGATTTCACTCGCACTACTACAGGAGCCTTATGTAGGTGGCATTAAAAAATGCACGGGTACAAAGGAGCTAGAATACACCAGTCCACGGAACAGAGAGATGGCACTGTCAAAGCGGCAATAGCCGTTTTCGATCCAGGACTAAGCGTCATACAGTGCCCACAACTCACCACGAATAACATCCCAGTGGTGAGGGTCCAGAGCAAAGCGGCCGAACTAATACAAGTGTCCTATTACTTTGAACCTGATGAAACCATTGAACCTTACTTGCAACACATTATGAAGATCCGCGAGAAATTCGAACAAAGCCAAATGATAATAGGAGGAGATTCAAACGCAAAGAGCGCTTGGTGGGGTAGCAACATACAGGACCGTAGAGGCGAAAGTTTGATTGGGACCCTTGAACAAATGGGACTACAGGTGCTAAATATGGGAACCATCCCCACATTTGACACCGTGAGGGGAGGCCAAAGATACAGTAGTCACGTCGACGTGACGGCATGCTCCATAGATATCCTGGACCGAGTAAACAACTGGAAGGTCGAAGAGGGACTAATCACGTCCGACCATAACGGAATCCTTTTCACCGTTTCCCTACAAAAACCAAAAGGAGTTAAAACTGAAAGGACCACTAGGATATATAACTCGAAGAAAGCAGATTGGGGAAAATTTAGGGAGAGACTTTCTCAAATTATGCAAGAGAAGAACATAACAGAAAATAGGCTTAACTTAATTACAGACGTAAATCAGGTAGACGGAACAGTAAAACTCTACACGCAGGCTATAACAGACGCATGCAACGAAACTATGCCTACAAAAAATAAAGTGGAAACACTTACCTATCCGTGGTGGTCCCGGGAGCTGGAAAAGATGAAGAAGACTGTCGCCACTGCAAGACGCCGCATCAGGTGCACCGCACCCGTCCGGAGAGCACTCGTAGTAGATCGGTACCTGAAAGAAAAAGAAAAATATGAATTAGCAGCACGTAAAGCACAATGTGAAAGCTAGAAGGAGTTCTGTAGGAAGCAGGACCGGGAGGGAGTCTGGGAAGGTTTGTACAGGATAATGAGAAGAAGCAAAATTAGGGTAGAAGATATATTACTTGAAAAGCAAGGTAAAACCTTGGATGCAAAAGGTTCCGCAAAATTTTTGGCGGAGACCTTCTATCCTGAGGACAATACGAGCAGCGACAACATGGACCACCAGCAGATAAGAGAGCTAGCTGAAAAAATAAACAAAGAGGGCCATGCTGAAATACATGACCCACCTCTTACTTTAGACGAGCTGGATCGGTCCATGGAGTCATTTAACCCCAAAAAAGCCCCCGGCGTGGACGGCCTATCAGCCGACATATGTCAACACGCCATCAAGTGCGACCAAAACTTCTTCCTTGCACTCCTGAACAAGTGCATGGAATTGCAGTACTTCCCGAAATCCTGGAAAATAGCCGTTGTCGCAGTCCTAAGAAAACCGGGCAAGGAATCCTATAAGTCTCCCAAATCTTACAGGCCTATCGGCCTCTTGCCTGTCCTAGGAAAGATCTACGAAAAGATACTCATTACCCGTCTCAAATACTATCTGATACCCAGAACCAATATCCGCCAGTACGGGTTTGTCCCACAAAAGAGCACGGAGGATGCCCTGTTCGACCTCATGCGACATATCCGCGAGAAGTTAGACCAAAAGAGGATTGTGACAATCGTATCGTTGGATATCGAAGGCGCATTCGACAGCGCATGGTGGCCTCAAATAAGAACACGTCTGGCGGAGGAAGAGTGCCTCATCAATTTGAGACGGGTAATCGATAGTTATCTTTCCGAAAGGAAGGTAGAGGTAAGGTACGCAGGAGAGGCATACACGAAGGTGACCAACATCGGATGCGTGCAGGGGTCAATAGGAGGTCCCATTCTCTGGAATCTGTTACTCGACCTACTTCTCAAGAAAATAGAACAGATGGGATATTACAGCCAAGCATTCCCGGACGACGTGACAATGGTATTCGACGGTGGGACGGCACGTGAGATCGAGGGACAGGCCAACGCCGCTCTTAGACATGTCCAGGAATGGGGCACACGGAATAGGCTGAAATTCGCTTCGCACAAAACCTGTGCGATGGTTCTCACGCGGAGGCTAAAGTACGATGTGCCTCGTCTGAGCATGGGGGGGAGCGACGTTGTAATGTGCCGAGAAATGAAGATACTGGGACTAATCATAGACGAAAAACTCACCTTCAACACACATGTCGCAAAAGTATGTAAGAAAGCCATCGAGATATATAAACAGCTGTCAAGGGCGGCTAAAGTCAGTTGGGGACTTCACCCAGAGGTGACCAGATCAATCTACACGGCAGCGGTAGAACCCATTATCACCTATGCGGCCAGCGCATGGGCGCCAATGGCGGAGAAGCTAGGTGTAAGGAAGCGGTTGAACGAGGTTCAGAGAGGGTTCGCACAGAAACTCTGCCAAGCTTACCACACGACCTCGCTGAACTCAGTGCTACTGCTAACGGGCCTCTTACCCCTGGACTTAAGAATTAAGGAGGCAGCGGCAATCTTTGAAGCGAAGAAAGGCTTACCCAGAACAGAAATCCTCGGAAGAGAAGTGGAGAGACCCGTCGCCTTCAAAGAAAAGCCACACCCAGCCCAGTACCTGACGATAAAGTTTATATGCCTGGAAAACCAAGAACAGATCGAAGAATATAACACTCAGGATATCCGTGTTTTCACAGATGGGAGCAGAATCGACGGTAAGGTCGGAGCGGCTCTTTCTCTATGGAGGGGAAGAAACGAGATAAAATCCGTAAAACTCTGCTTGCCATCTTTTAGCACGGTTTACCAGGCTGAACTCCTAGCCATATGCAGAGCGACACAGGAGATCTTGCGACGCCCTGAAAAATTATTTGGTATATACAGCGACTCCAGAGCGGCACTACTGACCGTTACCAATAACGAGGCCCCTCATTCACTGGCAGTCGCCGCAAGAAAAAACCTCACCCAAATCTTGACTCAGGAGAAAGCTGTGTCCTTCTTTTGGGTCAAGGCACACGCGGATATAAAAGAAAACGAGCGCGCAGATCACCTTGAAAAGGAAGTAGCATTAAAGTTAAAAAAGAAGCCAGACTATGATAAATGTCCTATTTCATATCTGAAAAGAGAGATAAGATCGGAATCCCCATCAGAGTGGAACGAAAGGTACGTGAGCGGAACGACGGCATCTACCACCAAAATCTTCTTCCCAAACGCGGTGCAAGCCTATCCAATACTAAGGAAACTAAAGCCAAGCGGAATACTTACCCAAATGATGTCTGGACACGGTGGGTTCTCCGAATACTTGAGTAGGTTCAAGTGCAAGGAAGACCCATCGTGTATCTGCGACCCTCATGTGGCGGAGACGGTGAGCCATATCATGCTTGAATGTCCAGTCTTCCAAAACAAGCGACGAAACCTGGAAATAAAAATAGAGGAAAAAATAAACTTCGATACAATTAGTGAAATAATGTGCGATAAAACTAAGAGGAAAACATTTCTAAAATACTGTGTAGATATAGGAAAAAGTGTCATATTAAGAAATAAGGATAATTAACATATGCTAACTATTTATAATTAGTATATATACGAATAGCATAAGAAGTAATTTAGGTGATAAATTAGTTATAAAAGTATAAATAAGATTTATGCGGTAAGAGACAAAATGTAAAAGTAAAATATATTTGTTGTAGTATAAGTATAAAAGTAAATAATTATTAGTGTAAATATAAAAAAAGTTTTTTAAACGAAATAAATAAGGACAATACAGGAAAGTGCGTGACAAAGGACACTGTAGTATAAGTAGTTTTAATATTGTATATTTGTCGTATTAATCTTATTTATTGTTTCTTTTAATTTAATAAAGATATACAAGGTCTCTGACAACGTCAGAGAAAAATGAGTCGACACCCTAAGATGGCGGGTGCCTCTATAAAAAAAAAAAAATCAACTTGGTGGCCTCTGACCTGACCTGACCTGGTGGCTTCTGAGGCGAACTTCAGACGGCTGAGGGATTACGCGCACAGATGGCATAGAAAGAGGAGCGTGCTTGAAATGGAATCACAATAAAAGGAACGACTAGATAAGTCAACAAATCGACCCTAGGGTGACACCGAAGGCGTTTGTGTGACGTCCGCCCCAGAAAGGGGAGAAGGACAAAAGGGACAAGGACGTAAATAATAACTTGTATAAAGATTCGGCCCGTATAACCAAGATGGTTGATGGGGCCATGGGAAGTTGGTGGGTTTGCCCCAGAGCCCCAGCGGATCTAACCGATCTGGAGAGATTCGCTGGAACAATTTGTGACGCAACAGATTGCCGCCGCGATCTTCTCCTTCGTTGCAGAGTCGTCCAGTCCCTTGATTTTAACTGAGACCCTTCTTACGGGTCGGACGACATCTGCCACGCCGTCAAGTGCTGTGCGGAGAGTGGTGGCAAAACTCTCCGCCTTATCTAACGTTACCTTGGGCAGCTCTAAGATCCTGGCGCCAGTGGCGCAACGCCAGATCTTTAGGCCGCTCTCCAATCCCAGAGCGCTTAGATCCACCTTTTCCGCTGCACACTCCAGGACTTGACCGTACGTAATGCCTTTTTCGGCCGCCCTGGTCTGCAGTGTAATGATCACTGCTGGCGACCGAGAGGGCGACAGTTTAGGCTTGGAAATAAGTTAGGCTTGGACCTAAGTTTATGGTTCGGATCACAAGATGGAGCTACTTTAAATAGTTTTACTTTTACAGTGATGTTTTTAATTAATGGTAACACTAATTCTCCAAAATTCTTGTAATTTGATATTATCTTTGTTTTTGGTAATTATGATTATTGTGTACCTACAGATAATAGTAACACAATGCCCTATACTTGTACAAGTATCGAGTACACCGAGATGGTGCGAGTTTTAGCTAGGTGTGGTGACAGTGTGCGCAAAATATAAGTATATACTAGTATATTCCGGTGACGAAGTAGCAAACCGCGTTATGTTAGTGGACAAAATTGTTTGTGCGTTTGACCAAATTAAAACGAATTCGCAATTACTGTCAACTGTACTGTACTGAGTTGGTGAACAGTTAATTTTTAGGTGTGGTCTTTATGTTGGATGGTAAGGGGACTACTTTGAACGGTATGTGCGTGATGTCCACCGGCATCTGCGAGATTTTATCTAAGAGGTAATTTGTAATGATTTTTTCTATTACCTAAATAACTGTAAATGGGACATTGAATTATTGTAAACGATTAGATTATTATAAATTATTAGCTGATTCCACTTTTTAAATACGCCTGCATTAAATAATAAAAGTTTGCTAAAAGTAAATCTTTGGATATTGTAAGTAAATATAAACCTCAAATAGGAATGAATTATGATTTTTTTACATCATAACTTTAAAATTTTAATACAAATTATTATTACAATACTATTGGAAATAAAACAAAAAAAAAGTCATAATAGGTGCGTGGTACGTTACAAATTTCGTGCAGCGCTAGACTGCCGCGACCTATACTTTAGACTTCTTACAAAATACAGAGTAATAAATAACCGAGGGAGCAAAACTTTTTTTGTTTCGTTTGTTCTGAGTTATTTTTTAAGATTTCTGAAAAGTCGTAGAACAAATGTTGTTAGGATTGATGAAGATGAGCTGCCTGCAAGAGGTGGTCGACTGTATACAAATATTATTCATTAGCATATTAGCTTATATTAATAATTTAATATTTTTGAAGTGAAACTTCTTTATCGGGGTTGGGATAAAATTAAGTGTAACATTTTTTCGTTACGTGTGACATTTTTCCGTTACGCGTCAGCTTTTTTCGTATAGCTTCATCTCTTTTACACCATGTTGCTATGGAAATACTAAATAATCAAAATGACAAGTATGTGGATTACAAAACACAATTTACATTAATCAAAAATAAAATTATTGGATTATTATATTAGTTTTATAATTAAATAATTAATTGTAATTACAAACTGGACAAAACGATTTTATGGACTTGCTATTGAAACTAATAAATAAATTCAAGATTATGACATGAAGAAGAAATTATGAAATATAATTTATAATATTTTTAAAATACATTGATTGACTGAAATAGAAGAAGTAAGAATGAAAAGAAATACGAGTTTTGGCTGAGAAATGGAGCATTGGGGGGGGGGGGGGTCCTGATCTTTACAAGGTCTGTTTTGCTATACCTAGAACGAACAACCACTCGAAACAGCAGAAACAATGATGAAGAATAATTTTATTTGTGATATAGTGACGATCCAACATGTTAAAAAGCCTAAAGTTATTATTTTTAAAGTGGATTGTGTACATTTGTCTGTTTTTATGGTACTTATGTGTTTCTTCTATGCGAATATTATACGTCAGAAACACTCGATTCACTTCTTACGTTTTAATTAATTAATACCCCTTAGCATCCGACGGGCGTTAGGAAACGCCTGTTTTGAAAAAGCGTAAACATCCGCGATAACGTTTGGGCGTTACGAAACGCCCTAAAAATAACTCCTTGGGAATTAATAAATTTACGAATTAAATGTTTGTATTCTTTATATTCTTTTATTTCTAACATTACCAAATAACCAGAAGCCCGTAAGATTTTTTTTACTAAATCGGCTTAGGAGAAAATAATTACGTAATCGTCTTTCAATTCAGCGCTTTTGTTCAGTACGGGCGTAGAACTGCAAGACGATCAATTGTTACGAATATCTTTAAATTTATGAATTAAAAGCGGAAAGTAATCAGTAGGTATTGATGAGAATCTATATTTTACTGCTGCCTGAAGCCGTAAACAAATAAAACTTAAACTTTGTCAACGTTTTCAGAAAAGTTTTTATATGATAAGTATATTAGTGTTATACGACAATGAGTTCAGAATTTTATCCTATTTATGAAAAATCTATTGCTTTTTGTAGCTACATAAAAGCACTATAATAATCTTGAATAATGAATTATTATTACAGTAGCAAGAAATATAAGTAATACGTTAACAATTATATATTAAAAATGAGGGTACACCGAGCGCCAAATTACTGAATTGACGATTTTTTTCCCTACGTTTGCGATTATACAGTCCAGTTATTATTATTGCTTGGATACATATTTTGATTTGTTCTAAAAGAACCATTTATAAAGAAGGTAGAAAATAAAACTTTTTGACAAAATACAAACATTTTCATTCATCTTTATTTCTAAGTCACATTTTTCCGTTACGCGCCATATTTGAAGGGAAACTTTTTTTTATCGACGGATGGGAGAAATTTTATAGCAATGTCAAAAAATTGTAACGTTTTTCTGTTATTAATTAGCCATTCCTGTAAAGTTGTAAATAGTGAATCATTTTTCAAAAAAATATGTCATAAAGAAGTTTCACTTCTTACATGTGTACACTAATACACACACACATAATTTTTTTTATTACAATAGGTAATATTCTATTTTTTTTACGTAAATTAATCATTTACCTCTCTATATCGTAAAAAAAATATAAATAGACTTGAAAAGATTCTAGTTTTTTTCAAAGTGAAAATTAAAACATTGAATAAATTTGAGCCGTTCAAATTTTTGATTGATTCAAATGTTGATTATTAATAAAAGTTATTTATCTGAGTCAAGTGAAGTGAAAAATGATTACCTAAACAATCGTATCATTTAATAAAACCTTTAAGCACGAAAATATAGGTTTAAATTATTTATTTTTCTCAGTAACACTAATACCACATTGAGGTCTCACATCACCACCTCTATCTTCCGCTGTGCGTATCCTAGGAGGATTGAAGACCAAAAAAAAAAAAAAGGTTAGGTTAGGTTGGGGGGCGAACCCAGTGCGCGGTCGCTAGTGCCGCCATCTGGCGCGTCCCCGGGTTGCGGATAGGGGTTCTTCACCGGCTTCGGCCGGCGCGGACAGCTACTAGCAAATGTGGCTGCTTGCTTTTCGGAGCGAGCATTGCACGGCCACAAGATCTCGGAAGCCCGCACTGAGCGGGAACGAGGGCTGGATTGACGGAGCTTGCTCTGATCGTCCGGCTGCGAGGAAGACAACCTCTATAAAAAATCACCCTTTTTATGTGTTTTGTCTTGTCCTGTTTCGTTGTTTCCTTCTGCGTGTCTCTTTGTCCCCTTTTAGATGTTTTGTGTCGGTCCGGCGGTTCGGCGTTTGCCAAGGGATCGGGTAAGGACGAGAGCGCCCCAAGAAGAAATGGATAAAAACGATTCCAAAATGAGTCCCCAGGCGAGTGGTGAATCCCGCACGGCCGCTGCTGTCGTCTGCCCCTCGTACTCTGGGGGGGGCAAGAATCGTTTACGAGCAGGAGTCCCTGCACAGGTCGACACCACACCGACCTGTTCAACTAAACTGCGTGTGAGGCGATGACGAGGTGCGCCCATAGGACGCGGGAGTGGGCT
Source organism: Napeogenes sylphis (assembly GCA_959347405.1). NCBI lineage: Eukaryota > Metazoa > Arthropoda > Insecta > Lepidoptera > Nymphalidae > Napeogenes > Napeogenes sylphis. The sequence continues at coordinate 42,314,032 of OY365779.1, read as the reverse complement.
CGCCCAGGCGAAAGCCGTGTTGCGAGCCATGGAGGAGGAGGCGGAGGAGGCCGAGTTCGAGCGCGCACTGAGCGCTCGGGCCCTCCGCTGGAAGAAGAAGAAGGATCTGGTGGTGAGTGCGCCGGTTTCCGAGGACGATCTGTCTTCGGAGGCGCTTCCCACCATTGAGCCGACTTCTTCTTTGGATGCGCAGCAGCTGCATGCAGTTGCGCGGAAGCATGCTGCCTCAATCCAAGAGGTGTGCAAAAAGAGCACTAATCTGAAGGGCACGATGGTTAAGGCTCTGAAGGGGACTGCGAGCAGCCTTCTAGAGGTTGTCGAGGTTCTGGCCTGCAGGGGGGAACCTGAGGAATCGCGGCAATTATATATATCGCGGGCGGATAACGCCCGTCTTTGTCGCGAGGTGTCCTTCCTCAGGGAGGAGATCGTCAAGGTTCGCAAGGACTTTGACGATCTTAAGTCCTCTGTCGGTCAGCCTCCGATCTCGTCGGGGGGTCCAGACGCGGTTGAGGAGTTGAGACGCTCCGTACTGTCCTCGGTGGGAGTTTTAATTAACTCCCGCTTTGAAGGACTTGAAGAGCGTCTCCTCCAGGCGCGGATCCACCGGCCGCCACTCGCGGCGGAGCGGAGGCAGTCGGCCGCAGTCGTGGCGACTGTCTCGGAGTCGGGGCCGCCGACGGCTCCTCTGATTCAAGAGGAGGCGTGGTCGACGGTCACGAGGAGGAAGGAAGGCTCGGGGAGAAAGAAGGGCCTTCCCCAGAAGCCGGCTTGAAACAGTAAGGCCAGTGGTGTTAAGGCGTCTTCCAAGAAGAAGCCGAAAGCACCTTGCGTGGGTTCCCGGAAGCTGCCGTCTGCACGGTCTCCTGCAGTTATGATCAAACTGCAGGACCATGCGGCAGCGGCGGGTGTGACGTACGCCCATGTCCTAAGGCGTGCCGCCGAGATGGTCAATCTCGGCGACATCGGCCTCAAGGACGGGCTTACGATTCGCCGTTCAGCGGCGGGTGCCAGGCTTCTGGAGTTGCCCAAGGGTACTCCAGAGCAGGCTGAAAAACTGGCGGCGAAGATTCGCCCAGTTTTAGACGGTGTGGCAGAAGTCGTCCGGCCTGTTCGGCGGGTGGCCGTAAGGCTTAAAGGCCTGGACGATACCGTCACGCGCGACGATGTGGTCGACGCGATTAGTCGCATGACTGACTGCCCTGGCGAGGCCCTCAACGTGGGGAAGATCCGTCGGGGTAGCTATGGGGACCAGGGCGTTACCTTTGCCCATCGATGCGGCAAGATCGTTGGTCGACGCCGGGAGAGTCTTGGTGGGCTGGAGCTCAGCCAGGGTGGAGTTGCTGGAGGCGCAGCCGCTGCGCTGCTTCAGGTGCCTGGCACCTGGGCATGTGCGTGCGGTTTGCCCGTCCGCGGTCGACCGTAGCGCCACCTGTTTCCGGTGCGGTGGTGAGGGCCATACCCGAGCCACTTGCACCGGAATGTTGCGGTGCGTGGTCTGTGCGGACCGAGGCCTTGCAGCGACCCACCTATTGGGGAGCCGAGTGTGCAAGGCTCCGCGAGTTTGAGGATTAGCACCTGGTGCGAAACCCTCGAGCGCGGAGCCCAGCACGGAGCCGGCTGTGGCTATGGCAACATGGTCACATCGAGCTTCAGCGGGAGAGGCTGCGAAGGAGAAGGGTTCAGCCCGTTCCTTCCCAGCCGTAGGCCTAGGTGAGAGGGGGGGGCGACCCCTCTCGCCATTGCACTAGGTCTATGAGGTAGGGGTACACTGGTTGCCCGGGGTACCCCTATATGGAGGAGTTCCGCCGGGGCACCACGGTGAGTGCGAAAGCGATCCCGTGGCGTCCCATCGTAGCGTCGTGGGCAGCCGTTGGTTTTTTAGTGGGGTGCCTTAAAAATGGCAGCGTTTCCATGCCGCCGGGTGCCGCACATACCGTCCCGCCATCGCCTTCCTGGCCTGGGTGAAGATGCGAAAACGCATTTTTCCAACGATAAAAAAAAAAAAAAAAAAAAAAGGTTGGGGGGCGAACGCCGGGTACCTCCTCGTGGTGCTCCCTGGGCAACAACGGTTACAGAGAACCTTCGGGTTCTCTCGTTGGCCCGATCGCTCCCGGTGGGGGTCAATCATGGGGGTTTGTGCCCGGTCCATGGCTGGCTGGCGGGCAGGCTGCCTTTCGAGGTGGTCTGTCTGCGAGGTGGACTCGGGCCTTTTGGCCTGGGCACTGATGGTGGGAGGGCGTAGGCCTTCTCTACCGAGGACAGCTGCGGGGTCGCCCTGGTACTTCAGTACTTGGTAGAAATTCGTAAGTAACTTATTGTTTTATTGTCATGATATAAATATTAGCAAACGAGATAAAATGATATGTATTAAGTTAAGGAGAGCTTATTCTTTTGTAAAAATAATATTTATTTAGTTTCTCATCGAGATCTCAAAGAAAATACACTATATTACACAAATTTGTATTATTATTTTCATTTAAACTGTCTTATTTGCAAATTGATTCTAAAAGAACAAACTCCAATAAAAAAAAGTAGTTCTTTAACTACTAAGCAATTTAATATAATACAAAAATAATAATGATAGAAATGAAAATATCTCGCTTCCTTTCTATAAGAGAGAGAAAGAAAGCAAAACATGTCGTGCCAACTTTTGGTAAGAATTTTTACCGTCTAGCCCCCTTTCACAACGCGCGATAAGGAACTACGTTCCATAAATAAATTGGCTAATATGCATAACACTAAGCTCCGTAATATAGGTAACTCCTTCAGGTTCAATTGTATAAGTTATTGCTATATATTCCCAAAAAGTCTTCATTTTTCTGTTATAGCGCCAAACAATTCTGTGCCCTCTTGTTAGTAAAATAAAGTCACTTGAAATAAGGTGACTGAAGTTAGCAAAAGTAAATTAATAGTTAAGAAATAAGTTTACAAATTGAAATGCTGCTACTTCTGAGTTATGAAGCTAGTATTTAATTTAACGTACCCGAGATGACAGTTCTCTCGTACTTGCTAACGCAGTTAACAAGTTTATTTGAGGTGTCTTTAGTTTTTGAAATGTTATACGAGAAAAGTTGCAAGAAAATAATTGTTTCTGGTTGGTTGTGGGTTTTATTTAAGACCCATAAGATTAATAAAAGTTAAATTAATATTGTTAGGCTTTGTCTTACTTTTACTTAATTATCTAATTTATTAGACATAATTATTAAGCAATGCTTAAAAACATTGCAATCCTTTATATATTCTAAGAGAAATTTTATAAATAATTTAAGCGGATAGGATGATCACTTAAATGGATGAAAAATGTAGGCTTTTTAAACGGTTTTATTTAACTCACCCCGTTTGTTTGTTTTGGTCAAATTTAGTAATTGAAATTTAACCCTCTTCCCGTTAACTGATTGATCTGAAATTTAGTATACGCCTTTGATTTTGGTGACAATACAATTATACATATTCAATATTATTGTGAATCCAAGATGGCCGCCGCTACAAGATGGCGGACGACTTAGTTTTTTCAATCCCATCAATATGGGATATATCAAATGAAAGGGCTTGTCAAATAAAATTCAGTGCATTATACAAAATCAAAATCAAAGATGGCCACTGCTAAAAAATGTTGGATAGTGTAATTTTCATATCAAAATAAAGGGCTTGGTAAGTATAATACAGTATACTATAGTCTATTACAGTATACAATAGTATAGTCAGATCTGGTATCCTGTCGAGGACTGTGTGAAGTTAAGGTGGCTAAAAATTATACGTCGCTAGGGGTACACCACCCATATTAAGGTAAAAGGTTAAAGCGCGCCGACAACTATATGCCATTAGGGTGGATAAAAATAACATGTCGTTAGCGTTTTCCCCTCAAGATGAGTTGCAGCCAGAATAATAAATAGAGCTACGATACACAGTACATTAAAATTGCCTGTACAGAAAGACGGTCGAATAACAGGTATGTCACCACTTTCAGGAAACTATTTGCGAATAATGAGGCAACAGTGGCACGAGACAGAATTTCTGTTTGTCGACGATATTTCCATGGTGTCCTACCAAATGTTGTGCATGATGGACGCACGATTAAGGCAAATTAAGAACTGTGAAGATGAGTTCTTTGGAGGAGTAAACGTTTTACTTTTTGGTGATTTTTTACAAATGCCTCCTATTAAACAATCTGGAATGCTTGTATTCAAACAGCCAGAATATCTCCAACCAGCTACACATCTCTTGCGTTTATTCTGTGTGGGCTAACTGAAAATATGCGTCAGCAAGGTGATCACACGTTTATTGATATATTAAATGATTTAGGAGTCGGTGAACTAACTGCCCAACATTTTAGTATTTTAATGGAAAGACTTCTTGAAGACACAAGTGATGACTTTTCAATAGACAAGGCGTTAAGAATATACCCCACAAACCAACAAGTCAACGACCACAATTCTGCCGTTTTGAATTTGTTTAGAAACAAAGGTTGTATTTATAAAATAAAAGCACAGGACCAGCTAGTACACGCTGCCCGAAATGCAGACAATGTGGATATAGCTACTATAATACCGGCTGATATCAATAAGACTGGGTCTTACCAGCAGAATTAGAAATATTTGTGGAAGCAAATGTCATGTTGCGGTCCAATATTAACGTTTCAAAGGGATTAGTTAATGGCGCTATAGGATATATCAACGAAATCGTTTGGCCCCTATTTCGTTGAACTCAGATGTACGCAACAAATGTACCTTCGGTTCAAATCGTGTTCCACGATTTTATTTTAGTTTAATCAATGCATATGTTTAAAATTTGTATATTTCAAAAATTACATCTTTTGTCATAGGTGTTTATATAAATGTATATTGCATTTTTAGAAATTTATGTGACCATAGATATTTCCAGAAAGTGAGTATGTTACGAGTTACTTTATTTTGAGTATATAACAATGTATACATATTGGTACCCATGCCTGTATCCATGAAATTATTTTTTAGCTTTTAGTACATTTATCGGAAATATAAAACCGTTTAACTTATTTTTTTTTTCTTTTTTTTTATTAACATAAACATATATTAAACATTTGTTAAGTCATTGTGAAGTTTTTGTTTTCAATTACATCCTTTATAGACATAATAAAATAGAACAAGAAGTCAATAAAAAGTACATTTTATATTTAAACTATATCATTAGTCGTATCTGATAATATATAACACTTTGGTCCAACTAACGTTCAAAACAACTATCTACCAATCGTCCCAACTATAGCAATCACTTAGCATCCGGCTAAGTGAGTAAATGTTTATGGCCGGGTAAATATTGGAAGGTCAAAATGGACAATAAAAGCTATCGCAAACCTATTCAGAAAGATTAAAGCATAGAATGACTATAATCATTTATTTTGTATAAAAATGAGCAAAGTTGTCATGAAATAAACAAATTAATGAAATTAGAAATAAAATATAAATGCTATTTATTTCCTACAAAATAGAATTGGTAATGCCTATACTATTCTTATTTACAGTACTTAAAATAAATGCTATTTGTAGTTTTAATGTCCTTTCCCAAATAGTCTAATAAAACATCTTTACAAGGTTGACAATTTAAAGAAAGTAAATTAATTACCTTTGGACGACACAGTATTTCATATGGTTCTCCTTATTTGATCATGTCAAGAACATAAAACTATTTACCTCATTTCATAATTAATTTTTTTATAAGATATATATGACATAAATCCTGGTTGTTATTTTTGTTAGAGATTTATACATAAATATGATAGACAAAAAAAACACTTTATAAAAAGTTTTTAACTACATTTGCGTGATGTCGCAAAAGGAGGCCGCGGAGCGAGAACGGAAAGTGACATCTTCCGGCCCGCTCACCGAGGAAGGCGGGAGAAAGTTCTATCTCCGCCGTAGTGTCGCCGAGGGGGGGTCTGGGGACCCCCTCTCACCAAGCGCAACGGTCTGAGGGCACCTAGGGCACCCTACCCTGTGGACCGGGCTAGGGTGGTAGCATTAGAATGCTAACGTGATCCTGCTCCACCCTACATAGAGATTGATGGCAAACCAGCATATAAAAAAAAAGGGGGGAGTTTTGGGGATATGAAGGTGTCCCTAAGTCGATAGGGCTCCCTCATAGGGGCGCTAGGGGCGTCACCGGGACTTCTAAAGAGATCCCGTGGCGTCCCACTCAGGCGATGAGGTTAACCGTTGGCTGTTTTAGTGGGTAGCCTTAAAAATAGTAGGTTAGGTTGGGGACGAACGCTGGGAACCTCTTCGTGGTGCTCCCTAGACAACCACGGTTAATGAGAACCTGAACAACTAAAAGGCACTATGGTTAAGGCTCTGAAGGAGGCTGCGAGAAGCCTTCTCGAGTTGGTCGAAGTACTGGCCAGCAGTGGGAACCTGAGGAATCGCTGCGAATTCACGAGGTTTCCTTCCTTTTTCCTTTTCCGCGAGGGAGGAGACTGTAAAGGTTCGCAAGGACTTTGACGCTCTCAGGTCTTCTGCTGGTCGTTTGGCGGTCTCGTCGGCGCTTCCACCGGTGGCTGCGTATGCAGTGGAGGAGTTAAAGCGCTCCGTAATGTCCTCGATGAAGTTTTAATTAACTTCTGCTTTGAAGGTCAAGTCCTTCAAGTCAAGGAACGCCTCCTCCTCGACTTTCAAGGGTTTAGGGTTGTCGACGGCGCCTCTGCTTCCAGAGGAGGAGGCGTGGTCGACAGTCGTGAGGAGAAAGAAAGGCTTGGGGAGAAAGAAAGGCCTTCCTTAGAAGCCGGCTTCAACATCGAAGGTCAGTGTTAGTAAGTCTTCGGTCAAGAAGAAGACGCCGAAAATACCAGGTGCTCGTCCTCCGAAGCTACCGTCTCCGCAATCTCCACGCGATCAAAGCGGGGCGGCACAGTTGGGTGTGACTTACGTGTTTGAGTGACTTACGTGATTCCACCGGCCACTCGTCTCCCGTGATGGCTCCCCTTTGTCAAAATGGGAGAGTTGGTTCTGTTCCAGTTGTCAACGAGTCCAAGCTGGAGCTTTGCGGAGGCAGCCCATCTTGCCAAGTTCGGCGTCAAGTTATATCTCCAAATATTTAAGTTTATTAAAATAAAACTATTTTTACGGATTTAACTCGCGTATATTGAATTAAATTTTAAATTTATATTTTAAATCTAACCCGAGGTTTCGAATGGTAAGACAAGATGGACGTGTCTGTCAGTAAGTCAGTTAATTAGTCATCTACCTCCAACGGTTTCTAAGCTTCGGGGCGTACAGTTCTGGATTTACACAAAACGCAATACGAGTATCTTGAGGTCTTACAGTGCGGTCACAGACATGGAGTTTTATATTTTTCAAAAATGGGTCCCAGGTAACAGCTAACTGACTTACTGAAAGACACCTCCATCTCGTTTTACCGTGAACACGATTGCTGCAAAGCAGTCAAAACGTCGGGTTAGATTTAAAATGTAAAATTATAATTTAATTCAATATACGCGAGTTAAATTCGTAAAAATAGTTTTATTTCAATACTGGTGAAAATCTTAGAAAACACTATATTTAAGTTTAATTTTGCCGGAACATTTTTCTTACGAGGATACTTTGGTTTTTATTTATTTACTGCACTTATTTATTTATGCTCTTAAACGGGTGCTGCTTGCGGTGACTGGTTGTGTGGCAGGCCGAAGATTTTTTTTTTTTATATTTTTTTTTGTTGCCTGAAATCATTAGGCTTGATTGATGATTTCCGATTGATTACGACGTTCCTAGTTGTTCCAAAATTACATTTAAGATTGATGTTTGTGAAACAGTGATCACAATAACAAAAAATATGTCCGGCTGAGTTTGTTGTGTGGTTCTTCTCAGACCAGGACGTGTTTGGAACCCTCATAGCTTTAACACTAAGATGGAAAGTGCTTTAATAGCTTATTATGATAAATCTAGTATCGTAATAGGCCCTCCGGACACTTCCATGTTGACGTACACAAGTGATCACTGATTATGATTCTAAGTGGAAAAGATATAAATAATTAAATAACTAGGTTAGCAAGGCTGAAATTCATTAATAATCTAAAATCTTGGCAACCTACGTTCTCCTATCCAAAATCACAAAGCTGTAATCATTATAATCATATTATTTTTTAACGGATTAACCAACGGAACCAAATAGTGCTGCAATATAATTTAGTATCAATGAATGATCTTGTTATACCGTTCATACGTTAAAAATAATATAAAATAAATATATAATCTGTCTTAATATTGTTATTGCTGTCAGGTATAATCTGGAAAACGAATAAGTATGACGGGTCTTCATATAATGAATATAAAATATTTAGCTACCCTCACAAAGTTTTAATAAACAGTTTATTCGAGTATTTTCAAACACATTGCACTTTGGTAATTCCAACTTTGCCACAGATAAAACATTTTATATCGTTTGACCGATTATCTATCTTAGAACGTTGTACATTTTGTCTTAAGATGTTTTTTATTTTACAAATTAAATAAAATTATGTTGACAATTTGGAGGCCGTTTTAACACTGCTAAAGATGTATTTTAGCATCAATATCCGATATACCGCCACAAACTAATAAAATTGACTGTTTTTCACTAAAAGTTAATTTTGTACAACACAATCACCTTTTTTTTGGAACCGCGGGATGGGACAGAAGTAAGTCCTTACTGAAGTGAGCTCTTCAATGTGTGCTGATCTTCAGCCACTCGTCACTGCAATGTAAACTGGGGATCAGACAATTATCCTGGAACGGATAGGCAGCACCCCATCCATATCGCAGACCCAGTCATTTTCAGATAAAACATAACTAAGCTCTTAGGCCATGATGATCGCAATCGACCACCATGCACTGAAATATGAAATATCTGTTGGAGTGGTTAATATTTACTCCAAGAATCCTTATGGCCTTATTGATGGCCATGGAATTCCCTTCGGGCATAGAAGGTGACTCACTGAAAGCTTCTCCGCTTTTACGTGTTCCAATCCAAACAACTCCAGCTGAACCGGAAGTTCACTTTGTCCATTTAGTAAGACACGTACAGTCCGATAAGAGTCTCATACGTCTGGTAGTAGTACTAGTAGACCTGTTGACTTAATTATTATTAACAAACAAGACATCGTAGGGGTGATGCTACTGCAACGTATATAGAGATGGCGGCGTGATCTGTCCTGTGAATTATGTTTTCGAGTTATAAGTTTAAATCACACAAAATAGAATACAACAAATAACAAATAAAATAATAACAATGAGGGTGTCTTTGATTTCATTAATGAAATTTTGTTTTCGGCATTCAAACTGTCGATACCGAGGACAGAGATGATCTACAATTAAACTCTTAAAATGATTCTACAATTAAACAAGGGACATCCGGATGGAACGAAGTTTCTTTCGATTAATTATTGTATCTGAACAACGAATTTAAGTTTAATGTTTGAAATTTTAAACAAGCTCATAAAAAAGCTAATTTACCTAAAAAAGCTTCTAGTATTTTTTATAAACATAAAAGAAAAATAATTAATTAGAAAGCCCGCGAATTATTGTCGCGCCACCTTGCGGTTTCACTATGTTTATACAGGGTTATTTGTAATTAGTGGAGCACCTTTTGCAGGCAGCCCCTCTACATCAATCCTAACAACATTTGTTCTACGACTTTTTAAAATTAATAGTTTTAAAAATTTAGTTTTTCCCATACAAATTTTATTTATTGCCTCTAAACGTGCATTAAACTTGAGCAAAGAGAGGCCACGCAACTTGTCAAAATATGTGCCAAGGCCACGTGCATCGGGGCGCGGGGTGGCGGGGTGACGCAGAACATTTTCTAAGGTGTAATAAAAAATAACATCGTTTTCCACTTTTATTTATTAAAATATTTTCTACAATAGTCGAAACACATTTTTGTATAATATCACTTTTACGAAATAAGCATTTATTATCTAATTACAATATTTACACCTATTAAAAAGGGATAAATTAATTGAAATATTGTCAAACTGTTTAAGAATCTAATGAAAAAACAAAATCTCCAATAGACGTTGTCCACAAGTTGAATGTTTCAATATTTTTATTTGGTTTATGAAATAAGGGCACTGTAACTTTTTCAGATCCTGCAAATATTTACGTTATTATTAAAAAGTTGCCCACCTAGTAATAAGAACTACTTTTCTATGTTTAGAAAATTTGTAATACTTGATTACATTTATATTTATTTATATTCACTAAAACATAACTATACTATCACTGTAGTAATTTAAGAATACTTTAAAATGTATGCAACTAGTTTGATCTCAAAATTATTTTGAATAGTAATTAATATAGCGTATTTTCTTTGAGAATTCGATAAGAAACCAAATAAATATTATTTTTACAAAACAATAACTTCTCTTCAACTTACTTTATACATATCATTTAATCTGGTTTTTAATATTTATATCATGACAATAAAACAATAAGTTACTTACGAATTTCTTTACGAAGTTCCTAGAAATTGTAGTCAATCACAAATAGAAGCGTCGGTATACAGAAACAATCCAGATAGTTATTATAAAATATCAGTAATACTACACACTTTCATCACCATAAATCTCACGAGACAAATGAAATATCAATTATCAAATAACAAAGATAATAATATCAAATTACAAATTACAATAACTTTGGAGTTTGGACACTTGGTAGTTGGTACTGACACCAACTGTCGGTGTTACCATTAATTAAAAACATCACAGTAAAATAGTAACAATATTTAAAATATCTCCATCTTGTGATCCCAACCATAAACTTCATTCAGATATCCGACAAAATAAAATATTAAGAAACACCAGGAGTAATAATAGGAAGTTTATTTAAATTTTAAGTTTAATATTTGAGCTTATTTTTTCTAAGTTATAACAACATGCTCAGTCAATGGTGTTAAAACTTTGAATGAAGTTTTTGTTCGAGATTCCTAAGATGGAGCTATTTTAAATATTGTTATTTAATATTTTACAGTGATGTTTTTCAATTAATGGTAACACTAATTCTCCAAAATTATTGTAATTTGACATTATTATTTTTGACAATGTGGGGAAGCCTACTATTGAATATTCCGGTGGTGGTTGGTGAACAGTTAATTTTTAGGTCTTTGTGTTGTGTAAGAAAAAAGCGCGGGGAAGTTATAGTATGTTTTGTACATTCGGGTATAAAATTGTTTGATTGAAAATAATAAAATTATCTTAGACACAATATTATTACAATATTATTCGAGATAAACAAAAAAAAAGTTATAATAGTATTAGGTGCGTGGTACGTTACAAATTTCGTGCAGTGCAAGACTGTTGCGACCTATACTTTAGACTGCTTACAAAATACAGAGTAATAAATAATCGAGGGAGCAAAAATTTTTTTGTTCCGTTTATTCTGAGTTATTTATCAAGATTTTTTTGCCTGCCTGCAAAAGGTGCTCAACTAATTAAAAATCACACTGTATAACAGAAGTAGTTGTTTCGCTAAGGTATAAATAGATGGCGTTTTTAGATCCTTTAACCTATCAACATACATCAATCACCGCAAGAATCGAAAATGGCTCCATCTAGCGAAGTATATCTTTTATTGCATGCAAGGATATATAAGCCCTTACCCTCGCATAAGAAATATAGAAACGACTACGAACCCGCTTGGAGATCATCAAATCATTAGTTATCATCAAGTTATTACCGCGACTCTTATAGTCACTACGAACTCATAGCCGCAAGTATATAAAACTGGACCCATCAATACCATACTATAGTGCAGTGTTTATGGTGTATCTATATTGTGACCAGTGCGATGCTGTGTGCAGTGGTGCTTCCGATTGCCGGAGTCTTAGACTCCGGCAATCATCGTAGGAAGAAGAACGACGTAGAAAACCCCAGTAGTCCTCCTCATACTTTTACCTATCCCGCGACGTTGCTTTCTTATCTGAACTAGTTCATTCATACTCAAATAACTAGGAACATAACCGCCACTGGCACTCGTCAGTAAAACGCTTTCTTTCATAATATTTGGTTCGCCTTCAACCGGATTCCTTAAAATTAACCGCATTAAAATTAAAATTAACCGCGGGTACAATTCCATCAGGAGATAATTAAATATATATAGTTTAGTTTAGTATTTTGTCCAACATATTAAATATAAAACCCGCTACTAATAATTCTAGAAAATTTTAAAGATTTTATATTAATAAATTTAGCTACGAGAAAAATAGATTCAACGACCGCCAACTTGTTTTGAAATGTCTATGAGAGACAAAGAAGTGCCTTCTTATAAGGACTTGGTCGATTTTATTAAATCTCAAGTAAAAATACGTGACTGCACCGCGCCGAGTTATGGTCATAACACTCGTATGTCTTGCTCTACAGGTGACAATACGAAAAATATTCATTTAAATTCTCGCTATATTCAACCGAGAAAAACAGTCCACCACTCTTTAGTCATCCGCGATAATTTTAAGTCAATCAACTTTATGCATGCACTTTTAAGTTAAATAACTCAAATCGCGTTTTGATTTCATAAAAAATAGACGTGGCTGTGTAAACTGTCTTAGTCTTATATACACCGAAAATAATTGTAGATCGACTTATGTTTGTAAAAATTGTCGAAAACATCATCATATTTTTTCACATTATAATAATAGTGAAATTAATAAGTCGTATAGTTCACAAGGCGATCCAACGACATCTATCGTTTCCGATTCGAGAAAGATGCCACAGATATCAATAATTCCGGTTGAGGGACGGTGCTACATCACAGGCGGCGCTATGCGCTCGATCGAAGATGATTGACAATGTTTGTGACAATCGGAATAGTTATGGTACTATTTTATTATCGACCGCTCAAGTTTATGTTACAAATAAATACAATAAATTTATTTCCGTTAGATGCGTGTTAGACAATGGCTCGCCAGAATAACATTATTACGTCGACTTGTTGTAAGCAACTTGGTTTACATATTATTCCGCTTGTAAACTCTTTTATTAAAGGTGTCGGATCTATCACCCGCCCTATTTTTAACCCCCGACTAAAAGAGGGGTGTTAGAAGTTTGACCTGTCGATCTGTGTATCTGTGTATCTGTGTATTTGTCTGTGGCAAATTTCCGGCCAAACACGTGGACTGATTTGAATGCGGTTTTTTTATTCGAAAGCTATGCTCATCTAGATGGTTCTTATTCATGTTTGATTGAAATAGAAATAGTCGTCTTCAAGATATTGACGTTTTACTCGTGCGGGGAGAGGTTCCTATGCAATAATTAGCTGTTTGCGGCCAAACGCGTGGACGGATTTGAATGCGGTTTTATTTAATCGAAAGCTATGCTTATCGAAATATTTCTTATCTATGTTTGATTGATATAAAAATAGTTGTATTCAAGATATTGACGTTTCATTCGTGCGGGAGAGAGGTTCTTATGCAATAATTAGCTGTTTGCGGCCAAACGCGTCGACGGATTTGGATGCGGTTTTTTTTAATTAAAAGATATGCTCGTCGAGATGGTTCTTATTTATGTTTGATTAAAATAAAAGTAGTCGTCTTCAAGATATTGACGTTTTATTCGTGCGGGGGAGAGGTTCTTATGCAATAATTAGCTGTTCCCAGCTGTTTCGCCCGCTATATAGGAAAAAAATGCTTGTTATGAAGGCCAAAAGGTTTTTGCACTTACTTACTGAGGTAAAGTACTTTATTAGGGATAGCTGTTGCCCGTGACTGCGTCCAAGTAGACTGTAAAAATATATTTATATGACTTATGGGGCAATAACTAGTGATAATATAAATCCCTTCATCATAGTGTTATAAGTGATTGTAAATCATTTTAACTTTAAATGTTTATATTTATTAATATTCGTATATATGAAACCTCCCTATCTACCTGCCCATATGAAAAAGTCTTGAATCATGTTACTTAATACATTTATAATTTATTACATTGTCGAAACTTTCACGTATCCACGTCCTTATTTTATTAAATATAATATATATTTCTCGTAATAAATATAACCTTTGTACATCATAATATAGGATTCTAATGCTAAAAGATTTTTTAAAAATCGGTCCCGTAGTTTCGGAGCCCATTCAATTCAAACAAACAAAAACAAATCTTTTCTACTTAAACAATTGAAAATTTTGTGTCTGTAGGTTCATTTAGTATAATTCAGAAACTAGTAACATAACTTTAAAAAGCAGAAAAAAAAAAAATTAAAAAATTAAAAAACCCCCGATACAAAAAGACCTCTAAAAAGAACAAAAATAATATTATTATGTACTTATTGAATTCGTTGCGTCGGGGGACCGTTTAATAAGGGAAGAAACTAAAATGCAAGTAAGGTTAAGAAGGCAAATAAAGAAATTACGATATCGATAATATCGATATCGAATATCGATAATATCGATATCGATAATATCGATATCGAATATCGATATCGAATATCGATAATATCGATATCGAATATAGATAATATCGATATCGAATATCGATAATATCGATATCGAATCATATAGTCTATGTCCTCAATGATTAACTTCGTAATATATACACTATCAACGTACGTACAACGGTCCCCGACGCAACGAATTCAATAAGTACATTATAATATTATTTTTGTTCTTTGTAGAGGTCTTTTTATATCGGGGGTTTTTTAAATTTTTTATTTAATTTTTAGGTTACGTTAATGTTAAAGTAACTTCTAAAATTAATAATAACTGTTATAATATTACCGCCCTTGTTGTAGATTATATCACGGTTCGATTACCTACTCATAGTGTTGATGTAAATATTGCTCAACATTTAATAAATGTTCCGCTGGCGGATCCGTTGTGGTACGTACCAGGGGAGATTGAGTTGCTTATTGGGGCATAGTTGTTTCCATTCTTGTTATTAGAAGGAAAAATATGATCACCTCCCTCACCATCCGCTATTGAAACCGTTTTCGGTTATATACTCATGGGGGATGTTCCCGCCAATTCTTGCCAAAATAACCTTTCAGCTACCGCGTTACATTCTGTAAATTTCACAAACCTTGATGAATCGTTAGAACGTTTTTGGATTCTCGAATAAATTCCCACTCAAAGGTTCATGAGTTCCGCCGACACAGAATGTGAACAGCTTTTCAAAACTAGCGTTGCTCTTCCGTTCTCTAAGGAACCTAAACTTTTAGGCAATTCTTATGCAGTAGCGCATTGTCGATTGATTAGTTTAGAAAATAAACTTCGAAATCCTGACCTCTGCGATGTCTATAATTCAGTTATTCAAGATTATATTGGCCACAATTATTTATCACCGGTGACACCTAGCGATGTAGGTGAGGGTTACTATATACCGCATCATCCTGTTATTATGCAAGATAAAAGCACTTCTAAGGTTCGCATTCTATTGGACGCAAGTGCCAAATACCATAATGGCCTATATTTAAACGACATCTTAAATACCGGACCTAATTTACAGGCTGACTTATTTAATTTACTTTTAAAGTTTCGTTTACTTCCTATTGCGATTACGGCTGACATAAAGCAAATGTACCTACAAATAGGTGTTTGTGATTCACAGATAAAATATCAAAAAATATTATATAGATTTGATACTACTGAGCCTATTAAAGAATTTCAATTCAATCGCATTGCTTTCGGCTTGAAGTCGAGTCCATTTCTAGCCATGCGCACTGTGCGATAGTTGTCAGCAGATGAAGGGTCTCAATTCCCGCGCGCAGCTGTTGTAGCTTCAAGTGAGATGTACATGGACGATTTGGCTACCTCCGTTGCTTCTGTAACAGAAGCCAAAGAGCTAACTCAGGAGCTCATAGCCCTCTTCAAGGCCGGTGGTTTTAATTTAACAAAGTGGGCTAGTAATTCTCAGGAACTTCTATCATCTGTACTACCTTCCAGTCGCGCCGTTATAGATTTCTCTGATAACGGTAATAATTTAAAAATTCCTGGCCTTAAATGGATCCCCGCTGAAGATAGTTTCACGTTCTCCACCTCACCTGTTGAGGAAAATTGTACAAAAAGATTTATTCTTTCATCTATTGCCCGCTTGTGGGATGTGCTTGAATTTGCCGCTCCTGTTATATTATACGTTAAGCTACTTATTAAAGAATTATGGCTCCTTAAGACAGGATGGGATGAAACACCTCCTGAATCAATTGTCTCTCAATTTAATAAATTGAAAAATCAATTATCCCTTCTTTTTTTTATATTTCTTTTATATACAAAACTAGGTTAATGCTTGACTACATTCCACCTGATGGTAAGTGAAATGTAGTCTTAGGAAACGCGCATTAACCTAGCAGCCTATTCACTCTCCTCTTGAAGACACCCACATTATATTTTGCCAGAAATACCGACGCAGGCAGATTATTCCAGTCCTTCGCTGTACGCACTAAAAAAGACGAAGCATAGCGCTTCGTTCGGACAGGTGGAGTGTCCACAACCTGCCGTGCGTCGGGACGTCCGGCAAAGGAACGGTGATGGGGGAATTAGGTCGTGTAATTCCTGCGCACACTCACCAAAATGTATCCTATAGAATACTGAGAGGCTAGCAATTCTACGCCTGTGTTTAAGGCTGTGGAGGTTGGCGTCTACCAAGGGTCGCCAACAAGCCTCTTTGCACGTCTCTCAATTGAGTCTAGAACCGCAAGATGAGTCTTTGCGGCACCAGCAAATATGTGGCCACAGTACTCTACACGACCGGATCTGTGCTTTGTATAATACAAGAAGCTGTCCTGGTGTAAAGTACTGTCGCACCTTCGCAAGGACGGCAAGCTTTCCCGCAGCTGCTCTTGCTCTGGACTCAATGTACCGACCAAAGTTGAGGTTCTCTAAGCCTAACAACTGAAGCCAGTCACTGTATTCCAAGGATACATTCTGGAAAGTAGGAGCCAAGGTGAAAGGGCTCCTTTAAAAAATTTAAAGGGCTCCTTTAAATTCCGCGTCATGTAGCCGTTGATATAGGTTACATGACAAATATTGTAGGCTTTGCTGATGCCAGCTTGAAAGCATACGACTGCGTCGTGTATGTACATGTTGCCGATCCATACGGTAATATACATGTCCACTTAGTGTGCGCTTAATCTAAAGTTGCACCAATAAAAGTAGTTTCATTAACTCGTCTTGAGTTATGCGCCGCTCTTCTTATGTCTAAACTTCTTAAATTGGTTTATGAGAATTACAATACTTGTACCGCTTTAAATAATATTTTTTTTCTCCGATTTCTAAAATTACCCTTTCATGGATTAATTCATCTCCACATAGATGGAATATTTTTGTATGTAACCGCGTCTCTAATTTGCTGGAAAATCTTAATTCTAACCATTTCTATCATGTCAGTGGTAAGGAAAATCGTAGCGATTGCCTTTCTAGAGGTCTTCTACCTGAACAATTGTTACCACACGACATGTGGTGGTGTGGTCCTAAATGGCTTTGCTATCCTGTAACCGAGTGGAACATCACTCCATTTACTCCTCACAGTTCTGAAGACCTTCCAGAGCTTAATACTAAAACTTTTACTTGTACCGCATCTGTAGAGTCAAATTGAATTTACAATTTATCCCAACGATTTTCTTCTTAGAATGAAATATTACGCATAATAGTTTATATTCTTAGATTCATTAAAATTATTTGTCGTGAAGAATGTTATAAAATTATTTCAATTCTCAATTAAATACTGCTGAAACATATTTAATCCACGCTGTTCAACAGATTCATTTTCAAAATGTTATCAAAGAAAAATAAAAAGAATGAGTTACGTCCTCAGTTTAAACGTCTCGATCTCTTTATAGACGACAAACAAATAATAAGAATTGGTGGCAGATTATCTAACGCTAACCTTCCTTATGAAGCGCAGCATCCCGCTCTTTTACCTAAACATGATTATATTACGTATCTTATAATTGATTATGTTCACCGAATACATTGCCATACTGGCGCCAATCTTCTGAGTTCCTTAATACGACAGAAGTATTGGATACTTTCTTCTAGAAGTGTCATAATACAAAGAGTTCACGGTTGCGTTACGTGTTTTAAAGCCGCTCCTACTTCTATCAGCCCGAAAATGACTGACTTGCCGCCTTGCCGCGTGCAGGAGGCTAAGGCCTTTGTTCACACTGGCGTTGATAATGCTGGCCCTATAAAAATCACTCCCTACAGGAGCAGAGGGCAAGAAAGTATAAAGGCTTACATTTGCTTGTTCGTTTGCTTTACAACTAAAGCAGTTCACATTGAATTGGTTACACTTTCATTTCTGCATTTAAAAGATTCATTTCTCGCAGAGGTCCCGTGTCATGTCTTTATTCCGATAATGGAACTAACTTTGTAAGAGCAAAAAATCAACTTCAAGAGTTCATGTCTAATCATTTTTGTATACAGTGGAAAATGATTCCACCCCGCGCTCCGCACTTTGGAGGTTTATGGGAGTCTAATATTAAATCTATTAAAACTCATTTATACCGCGTTATAGGAACTTCTCACTTATGAGGAAATGCTTACGGTCCTTACTCAAATTGAGGCCTTACTTAATTCTGCTTAATGTGCTTACACTAGCGCACTTCATTATAGCTTCACCCTTAACTTCGTTACCCGTCAATGACGTTCCGGAAACCGCTAGATCTTTCAGTTGTAGAAAATAGCTGTTAGATCAAATGATCTGTAGCTATTGGAAAAGATGTACTGATGTAGTTTATACTGTTAAGCAAAAAGTGAGTAAAGTAGACATGACCGATGATAATCCAAATAATTTATATAACAACATTTTCGATATTTTGTTACAAGAATTTAATAATGTTTTTAAGGAGAAAACTATGATGAAATACCTAAAACTTAAATTTTGTGATTGTACTACAGTAGGAATATATAAAAGTAGAGATAAGTTATATGATTTATATGGTGAAAGGCAATGGAATCAAGATCCGGTATTCTTGAATAAAGTTAGGAGTTTTTCTAAAATATTTAAGAACGTTTGCGGACAAGCTAAGTCGATTTATATTAGAAATAAAATCTTAAACTCAGAAAATAAAATAAAGGCAACTTGGGATATTTTATCTAGTGTTTCTGGGAAAACTAGGGTTACTAATGGACCTATTAAGTTAAAATTTGATAATATTGATATATTATTTCAATATTATCAAATTTTATATCGTCAAGACAGCGACCTAAGCGGACGTGTTTAATGTTACTTACGAAAATGTTGACAGTTAATATAATATTCTATTTCAAATGGGAACAAAATGTGCCGGGTGTAATACAGAAGTCAGAAACTTATTGTTTTTGGGATGTTCGCGAGAAACATGTAATAAATTGTATCATTTGAAGTGTCTGGCAATAACAACAGAGAAGTTCGAAGATTTTACTGATGAATATAAATGAAACTGGATGTGTCCTGGATGTGTATGCGCTATTCCAAAGCGGGATAATACTGAAACACCAATTAGAGGTAATTTATCCTTGAATAAAACTTTTACACCGAGCAATTTCGTAAATACGGAGCGCGGCAGCAGAGGTAAATTAAAGGATAGCGCGATGAATGATACTGAGTATTTATTGCTAGAAGAAATGCGTAAATTGAATATGGAAATTATTTCAAGATTTGATGATCAGAAGAAAGAATATGAGTTACTTAAAAATAGATTCGATAAAACAGAAAGTGAACTGTGCGAATTAAGAAAAATAATGCAAGTAGTTAAAGAAAAAACGGAAAAGATCGAAGTTTTAGAAACTAAAATCAAGTTGTTAACAGAAAAAAACGTACAACTGGAGTCTAGTATTATTTGTAAAAATCAAGGAATAAATGTTAATAAAGAAAATAACAGTTTTAAGGAATCCACATTATCGTTCGCAAATTTATTAAAACAAAATAAAAAGCAGGTAGAAGCTAACGATGTTGCAATGAAGAAATGTGTGGCCACGAAATCAACGACTGTAAAAAGTACACGCTACAACTGCAATGTTCCGGGTAAAAGTATCGACAAGGAACAAATTCCTGAGTCACGCGAAAGGACTAAAGAATCGGAAACAGAAAGAAATTGGACAACTGTTAATACAAAAAAAATCGCTTTACTAATAGGGAAGTGTAAAAAGGAGGAAATACTAATGCAAATGACATTAAGGGGTGTGAACGAAAAAAATTTTTGAATATATAGAGACTAGAAAAGGATACCATGGCCGAAAACATAGACAAGCATGTGAAAAATATACTTGGAAGAGAAGTGTCCATCACGGTAGAAAAAATTAAACACAAAACCGAAAGGGATTACGCCTCTTTTATAATCGGAGTTCCTGAAAGCAAATATGGCGACTTATGTCAGGCCGAAAAATGGCCAGTAAACATCGAGTTTTGTGAGTGGGTGTGGTTTCGTAGAACACTCGGTAAGTCACACACAACCTCATAAAACTATTGAGGTATACTATCAAAATGTATGCGGCTTGCGGACAAAATTGGAGGAATTCTATGCAGGAATAGCGTCATCGGGTGCAGATTTGTACGCCATCACGGAAACAGGCTGCAACAAATCAATTCGAGATGCAGAATTGATTCCACCCCGATATACAATTATACGATGTGACCGCGCCGATGGGCGAAAACAGGGAGGCGCTTGTCTCGTGGCCACACCGGAGTTGGAGCTGCGACGAGTGGCCGGCCCGAGCGACATTAACGTCGACCAACAAGCGTTTGAAGTAGTTTGAAGCGTTTGAAGCGTTTGAAGAAGTAGACTGTTTATCAACGAAATAGACTGTTATTTGTGTTGTGTGTCGTATATATTCCACCTAGAAGTAGTGAAAAAGAATATATGGTATTGTTTAAGATGATTGAACATTTATGTGATAAATACGGGGACGTTTTAGTAATAGGAGACTTTAATTTGTATTCATGCTCCGTTGAAGTAAATAATTATTTTGAGTATTTTAAAAGTTATTGTAAATTCAGTCAGTGTAATAGGATTGTTAATTATAATAACCGGTGTTTAGACTTAGTTTTGAGTACCTTCGCGCGAGGTGAAAGTGTGAGTGTGCGCGAAGCAGACAGTCCAATAAGTCGGGTGGATTCTAATCACCCGCCACTCGAGGTGTTTGTCCAAATACAAGCACGCGAGTGGGCTGAATCATCTGCACGGGACGGGCTCACCAGCTCGCAGGAACTACAGACTCAAGGTTGGAATTTTAAAAAAGCTAACTTTGTAACATTGTACTCATCTATAACGAATATAGACTGGACTAATATTTATGAGTTAAATTTAGATAGTAGTTTAGATTATTTTTATGAAACTATTATCGCGCTATTAGATAAGTGTGTGCCCAGAAAACGGCGAAGTTGTGTAAGCTCGAAGTACATTTACCCTGAGTTTTTCACAGTTGAGTTAATTCGCAACATACAAAAAAAGGCCGCCCTCCACAAGCGTTATAAGAGAACCGGTGGGCGATCCGATTACGAAGCGTTTACTCTGTGTAGGGCTAATGTTAAGAAAATGATCCAGGATGAGCAAAAACTATATAATGAACGGATTCAAAATCAATTATTGAACGACCCTAAGTCATTTTGGAAGTACATTCATTCAAAAAGAGGTAGCAGGGTTCCTCGTAGGATTTTGAAAAATGGCGGGATACTGTCGAAAGAACAGTGCGTTACAGAGTTTGCCCAGTATTTTCATTCTGTCTATAAAACTACGCGGCCTGATTTGGATGTTAATACGGCTATCGCGGCAGTGGGTGGCGAGAACGCCGCGGCGCTCATTCACCTAGATGGTTTGCAATTGAATGAGGTGCAGCGCGCGCTAAAACGGCTCAAGCCGAAAAGTTCAGTGGGGCCAGACGTATAC
The DNA here is from genome assembly GCA_959347405.1 of Napeogenes sylphis. NCBI lineage: Eukaryota > Metazoa > Arthropoda > Insecta > Lepidoptera > Nymphalidae > Napeogenes > Napeogenes sylphis. Next base: position 42,292,235 of record OY365779.1, on the reverse strand, counting down.
CGCCTTACATTATAAGGGACTGTAGGATGGTGTTAGCTGAACCGTTGTTGCATATTTATAACCTGTGCTTGAAGGCAGCAGTTTTTCCTGGTAGATGGAAAACAACTCGTGTAGTGCCAGTGCCGAAGGGGGATCTAGGAGACAAAATTGATGGACACAGACCTGTTGCAGTACTTTCATCGCTAGCTAAGGTCCTATAGTCAGCTATTTACAGCAGCGTATTTTCACAGGTAGAAACGCAACTCTCTGAGGCTCAAAACGGGTTTCGTCCAGGGCGAGGAACTGCAAGCAATCTGATTACCTTTATGGCTCAAGTGGTGCCCACAGTGGATGCTGGGGGGCAATCGGATGCTGCTTACTTTGACTTTAAAAAGGCGTTTGACTTAGTCAATAATGATATACTATTGAAAAAGTTAGCAGCGTCTGGTTTCACCCCGCATTCACTCCGATTCTTTGCCAGTTACATGAGGGACAGACAGCAGTACGTCGAATATGCAGGACGTGTGTCGGCGCTATATTTTACATGGTCGGGCGTGAGTCAGGGCAGTAACCTAGGACCTCTTCAGTTTTTGATCATGGTGAATGATTTGCCTGAGGCAGTTAAATATGCGAAGTGCTTGCTATTTGCCGATGATCTTAAGTTATCGCTTACCATAAATACTGAAGATGACTGTAAACGACTGCAAAAAGATATAAATAGCGTATTAACATGGAGCAAGGAAAATTATTTAGAATTTAATTCTGAAAAGTGTATTACCATCACCTTCTCGCGCAAATACTGTCCAATTGTACATAACTACAGTATAAATGGTACGCAAATAGCCAGAGTCGCGGAAGTGAGGGACCTAGGTGTAACTCTTAACACGGAGCTAACGTTTCGTAATTATGTAGTGAAATGCTGTAAATTTTAAGATTTATGTTGCGTACGGCTCGCAATTTTACAAACATATCAGCGATCTGCGCTTTATATAACACCCTGGTGAGGAGTCAATTAGAATGCAATGCAGTCATCTGGGCCCCTCATGAGCATAAATATGTACTCATGATGGAGCGAGTACAAAATAAATTTGTAAGATTTTTATACCTACGGTTATACGGAGTGTACCCCTACTACCCACTCATGTATCCAACCTTGTTTGTACTAGGCATGGTTGGATATCATGAGTTGAGAGTCAGAAGAGAGCTCACGCTTACACTATATATCTTCAAATTACTCAGGGGCAAAATATACAACCCTTATATATTGGCCATGTTACACTTAAATGCACCGGATAGCTATGTGTGGCGACGTCGCCAACCACGGCTGTTTGCGGTACCAATTGGGCGGACCAACCTCCTCAGAGAGGCGCCGCTGTCGCGTGCTATTCGTTCCCTAAACCTTATCGCGGATGAAATAGATATATTTTGCTGTACACTGACTGAATTCACTAAGGTGGCACTAGATATTATAAGTTATGTGTTAAATATTTGCTTCACTATTGTATTGGCGTAAAACCTGTAAAGATAGTTGTAAGTATAGATAAATAAATAAATAAATAAAAAATAAATAAATAAATTCAGATTCAACTGCGGCGGCTATTTTTGAGACTTTTTTTAACGAAATTCCTTTAACAGTTACGCGTAATTTAAATTATTCACCATGTGATGCAATCGTCGAATTGACGAATAACGTAAGAGTCAGTAATAAATGTTTTGTTTTGAAACCTGTTACATCATATGAAATTGTTAAAACTTTAAGAAATCTAAATTGTAACGTCGGTAGATATAAGGTTAAGATGCCAACATGTAATATGTAGTGGGTAATCTGAATTTAATAAATTAGTCTGTCGCTAGCCTCTGCTTTTCTTTGACGTTCCATTGGCGACGGGGTTTCGCGAACTTAATCGATAATCTGATCTAACTAATTACGCGTGAGTGCAGTGATACACAAAATGCCGATCGGTAAACTAGATTCGTTTAATTTGAGTTCGAAACAGTGGCCGGCGTATATTCGCCGCTTTAACCAGTACATTGGGCTAAATAAAATCGAAGAGGACTGCAAAGTGGCTTTGTTAATCACGGTAGTGGGGGAGGCCACGTATTCATTAATGTGTGATTTGTGTTCACCGGCTTTTCCAGAACAAAAAACCTACGACGAGTTAGTGAATCTGATAACGGATCACTTGGAGCCGCAACGATCCGAGATCGCGGTACGCCACATGTTCCGCTTACGTCGGCAACGCTCGGGCGAATCATTGACCGAGTACCTACAAGCATTGAAACATTTAGCGGCCACGTGCAATTTTGGGAAATGCGGTACTTGTTCGACCCTCGAGGAAAACTTGAGAGGGCAGTTTGTGTCCGGACTAAATAATAATTTGTTGCGATCGCGGATATTTGCCGAAAAAACGATAAAATATAAAGAGGCAGTCGAATTGGCTTTAGCTTTGGAGGCGGCAGAGAAGCATGCAGAAGTCAGCGGTACAACTACGGCTTCTGCAGCGGAGACAGACTCGACGACGGCGGGAGGCGAGAGCCTTCACTACGGCCGTACGACGGCTAACGGGTGCGAGGGCGCCGGCGGCGGCAGCAAGGACGCGCGCGGCGCTGGCCGCGCGTCGCCGGCCGCCCAGCACAACTGCTGGCGTTGCGGGAAGGCGCATACGCCGAATTTGTGTCGGTATAAAAACTATTCTTGCGATGAGTGCGGGTTAAAGGGCATTTAAAAATAATATGCAAGGGAGTGCGGGATAACGGCGGGGGTCGTCAAAATTACGTAAGTGAGGAATCCGAGGAGGACATGTTCAACATCAAAGTAGCGGCTCGATGTAACAAACCATATTTTATTAAATTACGGGTGGATGGATTCACAATGGAGTGCGAAATAGACACCGGGAGCCGCATCTCCGCTATCAGTGAACGAATGTATAATGAGGTGTTCTTGTGAATGTATACTGATAATTTAGTTTTTCACGGGTATTCGGGTTCACCCATTCGATCACGGGGCTATATTGAGGTAGATATTGAGTTAAAGGAAGTGTTTTGCTAAGTCATTACGATTGTTTGTAATCAGGGGAGGGGCGCGCCCATTATTAGGAAGAGAGTGGATGCGCGCATTAAAAATTACTCAAATCAACCTCAATGAAATTAATGACGACAACTTTGTTAATAAATTATGTAGCGAATATCCCGAGGTATTTAGTGATAAGCTAGGTACTTGTAAGCGGCCGATTTGATTACAGCTGACGGATAACGAACCGGTTTACGTCCGCGCCCGACCGATGCCATTGTCTCTGCGCTCGCGCGTCGAACGCGAATTAGAGCGGTTTGAAAACGACGGAACCATTTACCGGGTTGAATATTCAGACTATGGGACCACTATAGTGCCTGTAGTCAAAGAAAACGGTGAAATTAGTATATGTGGGGACTATAAGGTCACAATTAATTCTAAACTTAAGCGAGACTATTACCCGTTACCGTGAATAGACGAATTGTTTGCTAATTTAAGGGGAGGTGAGAAATTTCCAAAAATTGATTTGAGACATGCGTATGAACAGTGCCTATTGACGGATGACTCACAACACTATACGGCTATCATGACCCACATGGGAACATATTCATATCGCCGAACCCCCTACGGGTTATCGTTCATACCCGAAATTTTTCAAAAAAATTATGGAGGAAACTCTGCGCAGGGTGCCGGGTTGTGTGGTGTTCCTTGATGATATTTGTGTCACGGGCGCGAATAATAGCGAACATATTAAGAATCTGAGAGCTGTACTCGAAAGGTTGCGGGATATGGGTCTGACGGTTAAATTAAGCAAGTGTAGTTTCTTACAGGACTCTGCTAAGTATCTGGGATTTATTATTAATAAGTACGGCTTGCGGCCGGACCCCAGTAAGCTGGACGCCATTTCCAATGCACCTATTCCGGAGAATGTGTCTCAATTAAAAAGTTTTTTAGGCATGCTTAATTATTATGGCCGGTTCATACCAAATTTGAGCACGATGTTGCATCCGCTTCACGCTCTTTTAGAAAAAGAGGTCGATTGGAAATGGGACAGCGAATGTGACAGGTTTCTTGCTGAAGCGAAGCGGTTCCTCTTAAGCGATCGGGTGTTGGCGCACTATGAGGAGGGACGCGAGTTGGTGCTGTCAGTCGACAGCAGCGCGTACGGACTAGGAGCCGTGCTGGCGCACCGCGGCGCCGACGGCGAGCGCCCGGTCAGCTATGTGTCGCGCACGCTCAACGCTGCCGAGCGCGGCTATAGCCAACTCGATAAAGAGGCCCTCGCTATCATGTTTGGGGTGACTAAACATCATCAGTACTTATTCGGGAGAAGATTTACGCTGCGCACGGATCACCAACCTCTGGTGCACATTTTTGGTGAGAAAGGTGGGATCCCACAGACGGCGACCAGTCGACTGCAGCATTGGGCGGCGCGCCTTGCTGCGTACGATTTTAAAATTAAATTCGTGCGATCGGTGGATAACGGTCCGGCCGATGCTCTGTCGCATTAGACATTTAGGGACGGGACATTTAGGGACGAACAAAATGAAAAAATTATCGCGCAGCTACGTATATTGGCCGAGCTTCGACGGCGACATCGAATCGGTGTGTCGCGCTTGTGAGCCGTGCCGCGCCGTGCGTGACGCACCGCCGCGCGCCGCTGCACGCCTGGGAGTTCCCGCTGCACGCCTGGGAATTCCCGCTGCACCCGTGGCAGCGCGTGCACGCCGACTTTGCCGACTGTACGGGCATTCGCTACCTCGTGCTGGTGGACGCTCACTCTAAGTGGATAGAGGTGGTGCCAATGCGAACCACTGACGCGGCGGCCACTACCGGGGTTTTGAGAAATATTTTCGCACGTTTCGGGTTACCCTCGCAACCTCGTGACGGATAATGGCCCCCCGTTCACATCTCACGAATTCAAAGCGTTCTGTCAAAACAATTGTATTAAACACGTGACGTCGGCTCCCTTTAGACCTCAGGGTAACGGTGCGGCGGAAAACGCGGTAAAAACAATTAAAAAGGCAATTAAAAGGGCATTGCACGAGGGACGGGACGTAAATACGGCGCTCAGCAAATTTCTATTGCAATGTCGTAATTGTGAGCACGCCACTACCGGGGTGTCACCGGCGGTGGCGCTACAGGGCCGGCGCCTGCGCAGCCGGCTGGACGCACTGTGCCCGGACCGGGCCGAGGACGTACGCACTCGCCAGGAGCGGCAGGTGGCGCGCGCTTGGGGCCTTCAACGTAGTTTTACCGTAGGAGACGCGGTCCTATCCCGCGATTATACCGCAAAGGGAGATAAGTGGGCTGAGTGAGTGAGTGAATTAAAGTGACCGGACCAGTCTCTTACAGAGTAAGTTTGGGGAAGGACGTCGAGTGGCGCAGGCACGCCGATCAATTGATACCCATAAAAAATAAATGTTCATTATCGCGAGTGGACGGCGAGTCGAGGGTACCGGTCGAGAGCCCGGAGGTCGATGGGGAAGCCGACGAGGGGTCGTTTGAGGATGCTACCGGGGGTGAAAGCGATGGGGCCTCCCCCGTACACCAACCACAGGAGCCGGCGACGTCAACTCGGCCCGGGGGCATCTACTCGAGCGCTCCGAGCGTACGAGCGAGCAAAACGTTCCTTATTGAATTTGTTAGAGTAAGATAATTAATTCAGGTACTAAACTGTTATTCATATTTTGTTAACTTGCGAAATATCTTAGATATTTATTAGTAATCTTGATGAGGAGAAGATGTAACGTCGGTAGATATAAGGTTAAGATGCCAACATGTAATCTGTAGTGGGTAATCTGAATTTAATAAATGATGAATTTAATAAATTAGTCTGTCGCTAGACTCTGCTAGGAACGTCAATGAAAAACGTTCCATAAATATGGAAAAAACCGGTGACCTTTGGGGTATGTCAGTAAAATTACTAATAAGTATTATAAATCATATTGATCCACAATTATCCTCAATTATTAATAAATGTATTGAAACCGGTACTTTCCCAGATTTAATGAAAAATAGTAAAGTAGTTCCCTTGTTCAAAAGTGGCGATAGACTAGAACCCAGAAATTATAGACCTATATTTATTTTACTTACTTTAAGTAGAATCTTCGAAAAAAATATTCTAAACCAAATGTCAGAATTTGTTTATAGCAATGAAATCATGCATAGTAATCAATATGGTTTCACCAAAGGCAAATTAACCACTGATGCGGGTGCCGCGCTTCTTAAGCACATTTACGACGCATGGGAAAAATCACAGAATGCAATCGGAGTGTTTTGTGATTTATCTAAAGCCTTTGATTGCGTGGACCATCAAACATTACTATGCAAACTTAATCACTATGGTGTGCGTAGTGCTGCGCTTGATCTTATTGCCTCTTACTTAAATCAAAGAGTTCAGAGGGTTGATGTAAATAATTGTAAATCGGTTGGATCTCACCTAAAAATGGGTGTTCCACAAGGATCTATTCTAGGCCCTTTCTTATTTTTACTCTATATTAATGATTTATCCTTTTATGTAAAAGAACTATGTAACATTGTACTTTTTGCTGATGATACCTCGCTTATTTTTGAGTTGATCGTAATAAAGCTAATTTTGACAAGGTTAACTGTGTTCTGTCACGTTTTCTTCATTGATTCGAAATTAATAACTTGGTATTTAATACTAAGAAAACTAAATGCATGGAATTTACACTTCTTAATGTAAAAAGTCAAAATTGATGTTTATTCCTGAACAATGAAGTGTTAGAACTGACTGACTCGACAACTTTCTTAGGTTTAACTTTAGATAGAAAGTTCCAGTGGAATCCCCATCTCTCGATACTCGCAAGCAAACTTAGCTCAGCCGTCTTTGCAATTAAAAAAGTAAGACAATTAACAGACGTAAATACGGCTTATTTTAGTTATTTTCACAGTATATTGTCTTACGGTATTTTACAAAAACGAGCTATACGGGTTATTTGTAACTTAAAAGCTAGAGACTCCCTGAGAGATGTTTTGAAAGAAATCGGTATTCTTACCGTCGCTTTGATCGGGCTCTTCTACGATAATCCCATAACACTATTACTATTCAGGGCTCTTCTACGATTATTCCCTTTCTTAAATCTTGCTGTGGCGATCCGAGCGAATGTGCCGCATACTAGCGCATACTAGCGGGTTATAGGCATCCGGATTTACCGTAGAGCCGCTGAATAGTAACGCGTTTTTCTTTTATTTTTCACTATGTCCTCGTGACTAAGTTTAACATTTTCTTTATTACTCTTTTACACACGTAAATAACAATAACAACATAAAAAGGGGATAACAACATTTGATTCCCTTCATGTTCATATATAACAATCCTTAATCAATACACAAAGTAAAAAGTTATAAACGATAATATAATAAAAATATAAGAAAATTTACACGTTTTTAAACATTTTCAGTCTTTTATCTTATGAATTATCCTTCACCCCTATGGCGTGTTATACAATATTATGCTTGCCTCGTTATATACTACACGATTAATCTATTATTATTACATTACATTCACTTTACATTTCTCGCGATACCCCCCGATCAGAAAGGAAAGACATAGCCTTCGAATGCTATCTCTCGTTTTCTTATTGATGCACAAAAAAATGCTCGATAGCGAGCGCGAGAAATGTTTATAATTTTTCTGAAGTTAATCTGATTTTATAATGTGTTATATAAAAAAAATATGAAATAATGAATTATGTATGAATTTAACATTAATACTATTAATTGTCGCCGACAGTTATAATGTATATATATAATAATCAAACTTTGTTAAATTTCATTTAAAAAGAGCAACTGTTGTTTCTGGCCAGCTCTTCTCAGCAGAACAGCATTCCGAGCTGGTGGTAGCTTACTCACAGACTGACTATACTGACCAATCTAATGTAATTGATTTACAACGATTCAAAAGTGCGTGTCTACTTGAATAAAGATATTTTGAATTGTATTTACATATCTTATTAAGTAAGCCATAAATGTGTGAAAGAGAAAAAGATTGTTACAAATATACTTAGGCATTTAAAATGGTTATGTACCATGTTATATTGTTATTATGAGACATTTAATTATGTTTAAGGTTGTGCACATGACTAATCTCCAGAAGCTGCTGTTGGCGCTTCTGTCGATGTTATTATGGTATAAATATGGCTGTAAACCTCTATTAAAGGTAATCTCTATTATTTATTAAACCTCTATAAAAGGTAATATTAAAGGTTTATAATATATGTAATATCTTTTGTAAAGTAGCTTAATTAAATACCTTAAACTATATTATTTTGGTGTTATTGGAACGTACTTCCTTATCGCGCGTTGTGAAAGGGGGCTAGACGGTAAAAATTCTTACCAAAAGTTGTCACGACATGTTTTGCTATCTCTCTCTCTCTCTTATAGAAAGCAAGCGAGATATTTTCATTTCTATTATTATTATTTTTTGTATTATATTAATAAAATTAACGATTTTTAACTTATTCTATTCTTATTACTTCAGTGATTTTTAACTTAAAAATCATACAAATATATTTATTTGTTGGAAAATTAATAATATTAACTAAATTGAAGCCCTCTCCCTGTAGCTTTCGACACTAATTTAAAGTTTTTTAAATAATATCAGTGAGTGTTATAATATGGGTAGTGTTATAGTATGGGTGTTGTAATAATATGGGTAAATATTCCTTAATGTTAAAATTTTTAAATTTATATAAATATAGAATGAAAAATAAACCGATACGGGCAGGGATCGGTTTATTTTTCATTCTATATTTATATAAATTTAAATAAGCTTAACATGGCTATACATGTTTATAGATATTTTCAAACATTCCTTAATGTTAAAAATATATGTTTAAAATTATTGCCCCATATTTTCTGTGAATTTGACTGTGAATTTAAATGTTAAATATGAGGTGGTAGCTAAAATTTGTTAAATATAATTAAGGTGTTATTCCTGGCAAATTAGTATTAGTTATTTTTTATTAGTATTAGTATTTTTTAGTATTAGTTATTAGTATTAGTATTTTTTTACAGATTGACAAAATGAATAGAGTACGTTAAATGTTGAATATGGCAATCTCCGTTCAAGAATCGCAAAAGTTCAAGCGTTACCTGGCCACAATAATAATGTGCAAAATAAAACTTTCTTTAATACTCCAGCTGCACTCAGTCTACCCTTTACGTTATCCATTGATTCTTCAGATACAAGTTTTATAGCAGACAGTCAACCTGACCTTAACCTATCAATATTAGAGGATGAAGACAGTGAAGTAAGCTGTGTATCGAATACCAAAGACACAAATAGGTCAAAAATAGTTCTTGAACAGAGTGACTCGAGTAGCAGTTCAGCGACTCTGAAAATGACTCTTATACCAATTCCAGCCGATCATCAACGTTCAGTAGTTCATCAATTGCAGATTTTTCTTCAGATGACAGTGTTGAAGTCATGAAAGTACTTCTGATTCCAAAGGGTAAATACAGTAAAAAGTAATTGCCAAACCATTTTGTATTTCACCCCAACCGGGCCCTTCTCGTGTAGAACCTCACTTACTCATCAATGATAATTTTTCAGTCAATTTGGATACTCAGAGGCCTAATATAGAAACACACCATCCATCAGTCATAATCAGTCATAATCATAACCCAGCGTGAATATTTAGTCACCCAGCATTGGCAGTGAACCAGCTAGCGTGAATCCAAATTAGCTTTCCAAATTGCAACCCTTCACTTTTAGATCTATTGATTGTTTCTTCACCTCATCATGTTCTTACACATGGTCAATATACAACTTCCTTCTCTTATCACGATTTAATCTTCATGTCATATCGCATTAGACCACCTAAGCGTATTCCACACTTTCAGAGTCTTCGTAGTTATAAGAACGTAGACTGGGTTTCATTACAGCGGAACGCTAATAATATCGATTGGAGTAATATTTATGATACTTCTTGTGTTAACTCAAAAGTAAATGCTTTTAACTTAATAATAATCAAACTTTTTGATTGTCATGCTACTGTAAAATGTCTTAAAATAAAACGCATTCCTGCGCCATGGCTTAAAAATGAAATAAAAGACATGATGTCAAAAAGAGATAGAGCTAAAAAAAGGTATAAACGCTCTCCAGGTGTTTTAGCTATAGTTCGTAAAACTTCCGACATTTGAGTACGGAGAAACATCCAATTGTCATTCACATCAGCTGCGTCGATACTAGTAAGGTCACATTGCGCTAATTTTGCTTCTGTGTGTCGTCGAAAGCATTCAGTTTCCGGTTGTCCAATTCTAATCAAAGACCTTGTGTCTTTTTTAGTAGATTTGAGGCGCAATCTTAGGTCTGCTACAAGTAGTTGATGGTCACTACCACAGTCTGCTCCTGGAAATGTTCTCGCATTCAAAACAGCCGATTTCCACCGCGACGCAACTGTTATGAAATCAATTTGTTTGCGGTACTGGTCTCCAGGAGATTTTCACGTGTAGCTCCTGCGTTTATGGTGTTGGAAGCAGGTGTTAGTTACTGTAAAGCTGTTACATATGCAGAAATCCAGGAGCAGTTCGCCTCTTTCATTTCGGCTACCCAGTTCATATTTCCCTACAATGTGGCGTATGTGGTCATTATGCTCTGTGTTACCTATCTTTGCATTCCAGTCACCTTGTAATAAAACGACCTTCGCTTCGAGATTCCATCCAATGTGTCCTGCAGCGAAGAGTAGAAATTTTCAATGTCTGCCTGCGTGGATTGAGCGGTTGGCGCGTAAATTTGGACGATATTAATGGGCACTGGACTACTGTTCAGACGTATGCTCATAACTCTATCGCTAGCAGTGTTATATCCCGTGACAAATGTGTAAAGTAAAACTGGAATTGCGTATGTATTAATGGCTCTGAAGATGTTTATTAAGTGTAAATGTGAGTTTGCTAAGCATTTTAATCTTTCGTAGTATTCGTATTATTTAACCGCCCCGTTGGTCGAGTGGTTAGCGCATACGCCTAACGTGTCACAGCACAATGGGGCTCGGGTTCGATTCCCGGCGGAGACAGGCATTTATGTGATGAGCATAGATGTCTGTGTTTCTGGGTTTGGTCGTTTATTATATATACTCTCAGTATTTATATGTGTATTTCTATGTTTTTGTATCGTTGTCTAACACCCTTAACACAAGCAAATAATTTGCTTACTTAGGGGTTAGATCAATGTGTGTAATTCGTCCTGATATTATTATTCATTTATTTTATTTTAATCTTATTATTTACATTTATACATATAATATTTAAAAAAACAACATTTTAAATATAAATATAAAAAACAGTATCCCGCCGACGTGGGCCTTACGACCAGTCCGTCGGTGGTTAGGGCGACAGCAAAAGAAACTTCCTCACAATGCGTGCCGTACCCAAAACTGCTGCTCTTTGCATCCGACCCTTGATCCAGTTTTTTAGTGAGAGCCTCTTGAGATGATGATCGAGACTCTTCGCTATAAGACCATTGACGGAAACTACCATCGGGACAATTATTGTTGAGTCAACATCCCACATGGCGGTAATCTCGTGAGCTAAGTCCAAGTATTTTGACAGTTTGTCCTTCTCAGCTTTCACAAGATTAGCGTCACACGGGACACTAATATCAACAAGAAATGCCCGGCGCTCTAACCGATCTACCAGCACGATATCAGGCTTATTGGCTACAATAGTCCTGTACGTTATGATAGATCGGTCTCAATAGAGCTTAGCATGACCATTTTCCAAAACTGGCTCCGGTAAGTACTTATAATATGGCACTTCAAAAGGTACCAGACCGTATTGAAGAGCAAGTTCTTGGTGGATAATCTTGGCTACTTGGTTGTGCCTGTGCAAATACTCTCCATTGGCAAGACGACAACAACCGGAAATAACATGTCTGATGGATTCCCCAGGTTGGTGGCACGCACGACATATATCAACAGTGCCATCCTTTATTATGTATTTCCGATAGTTGTTCGTCTTGACAACTTCGTCAGCAATTGCACAAGCAAAACCTTCGGTTTCACCAAAGAGATCACCGAATCGTAGCCAAGCCACGGACGCCAGAAGGTCTACATCAGGCCCATAGAGTACCTGGTGGAACCGTCCGTGAAGCTCCTTACTCTTCCATATATTTATACGGTCGTCAGTGCTAAGTACTACCGGTTTATGCCAGTTGTCTTTGGCTAAGGAGAGTGGTGTGAGGCCATTATCTACTGCAACAATGTCCCGATGCATTCCACACTCAGCATGAAGGAAATATTCTCTAAGATTGCATACCTCACGGTTGTGTAAGTTTTTGGCATTAAGGAAGCCGCGACCCCCACACTTCCGTGGAATATACAATCTCATCACTGATGAGCGCGGGTGATGCATGCGATACATTGTCAATAGTTTTCGGGCCTTTCGGTCCAGGGCATCTAATTCAGTCTGAGTCCACCTTAATATGCCGAAAGTATACATCAGCAGGGGCATTACCCAACTGTTGAATGCACGCACTTTGTTACCTCCTGACAAAAGACTTTTTAGGACTTTTGTCAAGCGGTTAAAGAAGCGTTCTTTCACTAGCTGTTTAATGTCCCCACTTAGTATGCCTAAGCATTCCGACATACCAAGGTATTTGTAGGATTCGGTTTCAGAGAGGGATCTGAGGGACATTGTCTCCGAGAGTTGTAAATATTCGCTATTTACAACTCGGCCATTCTGCACATGTGCAACCGCGCATTTATCTACACCAAACTCCATCCTAATGTCATTACTAAACGTTTGCGTAACGCTTAGTAATGATACCAGATCTGCTTTATTTGGTGCAAATAATTTGAGATCGTCCATGTACAAAAGATGTGAAATGATCTCACCCCCTCTGCGAAAGCGAAATCCCAGTTTTGAATCCCTAAGCAACGTGTTTAAGGGGTTCAAAGCCAGGCAAAACCACAAAGGAATCAAGCTATCACCCTGGAAAATACCTCGCTCAATCCTTACAGGTTCGGAAGTAAGAAGACTTCCTCCGCCCCCTGGAAGACAAAGGACCGTTATCCATTGCCTCATACATGAATCAAGAAAAGCGCATAAATCTGTGTCAATCTTATACACTTCTAGTACTTTTCTCAACCATGTATGAGGCACCGAATCATAGGCCTTTTTATAATCAATCCAGGCGGCGGAGAGACCCTTCTTACCTCGGCGAACCTTTTCATTAATGGCCATGTCAATAAGGAGGAGCTCCTTAGTACCACGAGACCCAATCTTACATCCATTTTGAGCGGGATCTAAAATGCTGTTTGCATACAAATGTGTGTTTAATTTTGAAGTCAAAATGGATGTAAGAAGCTTATAAATTGTTGGCAAGCACGTGATAGGTCGAAAGTTCTTTGGATCCGTGATACTACCAGACTTGTGGAGCAGAAAGGTGATTCCTGTTGACATAAAAGATGGTAGGGATCCGGACACGATGGCTTCCTGGAATTGCCCAGCCAAACGTTCGTGTGAAGACCGCAGCCATTTGAGCCAAAAGTAATGTAATCCGTCCGGCCCAGGACTTTTCCAGTTATGGGTCGAACGGATCGCATCCCTGACATTGTCTGGGCTTATAAATATAGCCTCCATTGGCTGCAGGTGTTCACACGCGCGCTCAACAACACGCATCCAGCCACCATCGTTGTGATTAATAGGCACCGACCAAATATTTTTCCAAAATGTGAACATTTCTTCCATATTTGGTAATTGCCCATCAATTTCAGCAGATTCATTTCATTCAGATCATTCGTAGCAGATTCCTCCCAGCTTCTATAAACCTTTCTTTGGTCACTTTGGAATAAGCGATTCTGTTTATACCTATTAACACGTTGTTTATAACGACGGATACGATTTGCCCACGCACAAACTTTCTGCTTCAGGTAGTCTATACGTTCTGTTACATAGGCCATGTAATCCTGAGGTCTAATGCCAGTACCGGCAAAGGCCTGTGTAACATAACGCATGACTCTCGGCCGGATGTTTCCCGATCTGAAGCAGATTAACTTGCCAATAATGACCCTAGCTGCGCTGATACGCCGTTCAATCCTCATCTGCCATGCGGGTGTGTCCTCAGTGGACCGCACCACCCTATCAGGCTCAGGAAATCTGACACGGGCGGAGCGGCACGCTGCAACAGCTGCACAATAAAGAATTGAATGGGTATCAGTGAGACTATTGCTGGAACGAAGATAAGAGTCTAGCATGCAGTCTAGAGCCATTACAAGCGACATATTACGTCTATGCGTGGGAAAACGGGGCAACCGTGGTCTGTCGCGGGCTGGTATATCTTTAAATTCCAAAATCGCATCCTCCAAAGTCCTCCTTAATTGCTCATTATCTTGGGTACTTACGGTTGTAATCTCAACGCCCCCCACATCAGCATCTCCAACCACTAACCCTGCCACCGAAGGAGCGGACGATAACTGGGCTCGCGAATGGATGCTTTCGGTGGTGGATGCAGAGACTGTCACCTCGGAGCGAAGCCGGTCAAGTGCAGAGTCATCCAACGCACGATTACGTTGAATAAACCGCACCTGATCCGATAGTCGTTGGGCCGAAACGGTCAACTCTGGTTCAAGGATCTGAAACAAAGATAGCAAACGGGTTCGCCACGCAGTGAGGTTAGTTCCACCCTCTCTCGCCTTATAGTACGCTCGCATGACATTTTCGTTTATATTTTGCGTCCATTTCATGCGGCGCACTGCACCACCGACGGCGGGGGCCGAACGCGGGGCGGATGCCCCAGTAGGCCCCAAGCGCGGCAGCGGTGGCCTCCCACGGCTCGGCGCTGGTGCTCATCGCGGCGCTGGAGGCGGCAGCACGTCGTCACTGCTCGACACGATTTCCTCAGGAGGAGTTGCGTACTCCTCCTCTGAAGACGTGGAGCTGTTCGGTGCGACGGGCTGTGGCGGTGGGCGTGCGTTTATGTTTCTACTCCTTGTGATCATTATTTAAGAGTATTTATTTTCACATTGTCACAGTTCACTTTTTTCCAGTTACTTTTTGTAAGTAGTTAACAGTTTTGTATATTGTATTGTTTTTATTTTCCGTTTATTTTGCATTTTGTATAACTGTATGAAATGATTTAAATATGATAAAAACTGGATTTTGAAAATAAATATTTTAAACAAAAATTGACATTTAAAAACATGACCATTCCGTGTCACTTACCAAGGAGTTATTATTATTATTATTATTATTATTATTATTATTATTATTATTATTATTATTATTATTATTATTATTATTATTATTATTATTATTACCGGTTGTAAACCATGGTTCTAATGATTCCGTCCCATTTATGATTCTACTATATTTAAAAATCACTCTTGTAATAGGATTTGTAACGACGAAGAGTCCACAATAAAACTGTCTTCTTTTTTCCTAACTGTCTTCTTTTAACCTAAAATGTTCTTTCATAGTTTTTGAATTTAAGGCTCTATAATCGACACATAACCGTTGTTCTCCGGTTTTTTTTTCACTAATATGATCGGACTAGCGTACGCGGAAGTTGATTCTGTAACTATGCCACATTTTAACATTTCATCTACCCTTATTTTAACTTTTTCACGTTCCGTATATGCTAACCTATATGGCCTGTATACAACAGAAACTGTATCTTTTAAATTTATTGTCATTTCCGTCAAGTGGGTTAATCCTAAATCTAATAAGCTGAATGAAAAACAATCGCTGTATTTTTTTGATAAAAGTTTTAGTTTAATTTTGTCATTAGTGCTTATGGAATCGCTTATTGTTAATTGATTTTCAAAAGAAGTTTTTATATCAACATCAATTTTGTTTACTTGAATTAAACTTTGATTTCTTAAAATTAAAGCTCTAGTTAATATTTGTCCTTTAAATAGTTTTATTTCGTTATCCGATAAATGTAATAAAATAATTTTACCTTTTTCGATTGTATAACTACCCGGAAATACATAATATCTTTTACTTTTAATATATCTTATCAATTCTTTAACATATACGACAAAAAATTCTTTATTTTTAGTCTCTACAGAGACAGAGGTAATTATATTATTGATTATTGTATCAGATTCAATAAACAATGTAAGTTTTGAACTATATGTATCATTAAACCGTTCAACCTGTTTGTATAAGATTAATTGTCTATCTGTTTTAATTATAACAATTCCATTTTGTTCCGTAAAAGTATGACCTAAAAGAATAGGATATTTAAGAAGATCATAATCTACTACAATGATTTCAACAGGAGCGGTAATACCTTGAACTTGTATAATATATAAGCTTGACCTTTAGGTTTAACGAAATTGTTGCCAAATCCCTTTAAAGACCCTATGTTAATTGGCTCTAAAGGTATATTTAAGTCTTTAAAATCACTTAATCTTATTAACGTGCATTGACTACCTAGATCTACATAACACTTTTTGGGTATATTATTTACCAACAAAGGTAAAATGTATTTATTGTCCAAAGTTCCAACTAATTTGATTTCGGGTACATTATTAATATTTTCCACGGTTTTAGGGTCGTTATAACGTCTTTGTATACGTCTGCAATTAAGCGAATCATGTCCTAATCGTTTACATATACTGCAAGTTACTAACGGCTTTAAACATTTAAAACTTGGGTGCCCGTCATCTCCGCAATTAAAACATTTTATAACCGATGGTTTCAAATATTCGTTTTGATAATTAGAACGTTTCCGCACTAATGTTGATAGTCTTTCGTCAGTTTTTATTGTTTTAAAATAGGCTAATATATTTTCAGGCTCTAAAAAATTTGCTGCTTGAGCTCCTAATCTGACAGTTCTGTCTGTGATGCCATTAATGATACAATCAATGGCCTTTCGGTCGTAAATTTCGCAACTGTTTAATAAATTAATTTTATGATAGAAGTACGTTTCTATAGATTCGCCGTTTCTAGTTTTACGATCAAGCATTTCTTGCAATAACTGCGCATAATTTTGTACGGTTGGAAAAGTTTTACTTAGTTTAGCTTTCCATTCAATCCACGTAAAGTTAACCGAAGGTAAACCTTGATACCATATTTTGGCTAATCCCGTTAATTTAGGCAACGCATAATGAATAATTTGTATTTCAGACCAGTTATATAATTTAGAGCATTCTTCGACTTTAGTGAGCCACGAATTTATAGTTTGCTCTTTGTTTGTAGGATCGAATTCGGGAATTACATTAGCTATCGTTCAAAATTTATTTTGATTGTGTGTTGAGGATAGACTTTTTATTAAATTAATTATATCTTGTGGAGTGAAAACTGGGTTTTTACTAATTTCTGAATTTAAATTTTGGTTACAATTAGTTTTAGTCGTGTTTGTATTATTTTCATCACTATCAGAATTAGATGAGTCAGTCAATACTAGTCTTCGTGTTTTATTTATATTTTGAGTCTTTACCTGACTGTTGTTCAATTCACTGTCATTTGATGTTCTGTTAACGGGTGGCTGTCTCTTGTAAGGCGCCCTGGAAGGTCGTCCTCTTGAGCTTGACTGTTGCTTCTTTGCACCTGCCCTGCGTGAGATAGTTCTTGAATTTGAGCGGTTACAATTCATAGGCGAAGACTGGTTTTGAGCAGAAAGTCCCCT
Source organism: Napeogenes sylphis (assembly GCA_959347405.1). NCBI lineage: Eukaryota > Metazoa > Arthropoda > Insecta > Lepidoptera > Nymphalidae > Napeogenes > Napeogenes sylphis. The sequence continues at coordinate 42,274,644 of OY365779.1, read as the reverse complement.
CGATCGAAGATTTCTGCGTTTCCAAGTTTCTTTTTCTTCATTGCACATTATAATTCTTATCTTGCAGCCGCGGATTTATCCCACTTCTGAACTTTAAAAATCACTCTTGTAATAGGATTTGTAACGACGAAGAGTCCACAATAAAACTGTCTTCTTTTTTCCTAACTCTTTATTAGCACTATTTAGACAACACACTGAGCTGTTTCTTATAACTGTTATACTTTTATTATAATAGTATTACAACACAACTTGTACTCCCAGTTTCTCAATGCCTTCTCCTAACCGAGCTGCAATTTATATACTTCTTATTCTTAGTCAAATCAGTATCCAATATTACATTTATTTTATCAATTAAACTTCATACAGAGATTCAATTGTTTTAGTCAAATCAACAACTTACATCTTTATTTTTAGTCAAAACCAAACTATCACATGTATAAAAGCTAACATATATATTGCTACTAAAAATGTAATAATTTTAGATTTTGTCTAAACCTGGTGTTTTCCAGTTATGTAATCTTTTTATAGCACTTTTGACTTGTTCTATTGTTATCTCACTGAGTTCAGATTCTTCTATTTTGTTACTAGTTTCTTCTATTTCACTTATCAATCTGGCTTCCTTATTATAAGATTTTGATTGTGACATGATCGCTTTCATCCGTACAGAACTCTTCCGTATCACTTTTTGTTGGGATCTGAGATGGTCTTGGTGTCTTAGTGTTGAGATGGCGGTAGAATTTATTCTAATTTTCTTGAAACATCTTGTTTTGTATTTTTGTGTTATTAATTGTATCATATCTTTTTATTCTAGCAGCTAAAGCTTTTATTTTCTGCTTTAGAGTCTCTATTATTAAATCCTGTTTAGTTTCATTATATATGTTTTATTTCTCAAAAAAAGTCCGTTTTATGTTGTTAAGTTTTCTTGATTGTGATCCTGTCCGAATTTCAGTTAAACGTCCTAAATCCTTTCTTATTGCTTCTAGTCTAGTTTTAATTCTCTTCTTCCAAGGCGGATCGCTTAATGGTTTAAATGTATTATTACTATCGTAAGGTTTTTGGTTATTGTCTTTAGTTAATGTTATGGCCACTGTATAATAACGTTATTGAGTTCTCTTATTGATTGATTTTCATTTACAATTGATGGTATAAAGTTTTTGAGTTTGTTGAATTTGACAACGAATTGCTTATTAAATTTTGGCTTTGGTAACATTAGTCTGTTTTCTATACCTATCTCTTTTACTTCAGCTAGGTTTTCTAAGAACTGTAATATAATAGGATCTTGTCTTTTATAATATATGCTCACCTGGAGCCAGTTACCAGCATAATCTAGACAAAATAATTAATTTTAACTTGACTGAAAACAGTACTATTGTACTATTACATGGAGATGGTTTGTCTGTCAAGAAAATTGAAATTATTAAAAATATAGAAAAATTATTAAAATTACATAATAGGAATAATTGTAAATTTGTAATTTGTACATTTCCTTATTCATCATCTTATTCGGACATACAAAACAAGTATATATATAATTTAAATTTGACATTGTATAATTTGACATATCGTCATAGTGACGCATTCTTTTACTTTGATGTAAATAAATTTATTTATAATAGGTTTAGGATGACAAAAGGTACAATGTATCTGCCTGTATATTATAAAAAACAGATTGCTACTTTAGTAGCATTTAATTTAAAAAACTTCGTTGTAAGAGATATAACGAAAAATGATTGTAATTTAAATAGTGTAGTACTGACAAAACATAATCGTTCCACTTTAAACTAAATTTTAAGACAAAGCCTAAGCTGTTTACTATTGTCCATCAAAATATACAAGGCTTAGGTGGCAAGGAATCGGAAGTGGAACTGTTTGTTCAAAAATATAACATTAGTTTATTATGCATTACAGAGCACTGGTTGTCAAATAATAACAATATTATAAATGTACAAAATTATAAATTGTCAAGTTTGTTCTGTAGAGAGAAAGCTATTCGCGGTGGCTCACTTATCTTAGCTCGTAACGATGTAGTGTTTAAGTCTCGATCAGACATAGTGGCGCTCTCTGTCGAGCGAATTATTGAACTATCCTGCATTGAGCTCAATGAACATATTATTTTATGCGTGTACCGACCTCCCTCTGGTGATTTTGATGAATTTGAAAACAAAATGGAGGATATTTTAACTAAACTTTGTCATAAAAACAAGTCCGTGATTGTGTGCGGTGACTTTAATGTAGATATATTACAAGTAACTTCGTCTAGTGTACGTTTATTAAATTTGTTTAAATCTTTTAACTTATTGAACGTATTTTTTGAACCTACTCGCATTACTAGTGTTTCCTCGACTTGTATTGATAATGTGTTCTGTCGCTGTAACATTTATGAAGAGACGATCATGACAAATTTAAGTTCAGACTACTGTGGTCAAAAATTTTCTATATTAATCAATCGTGAAAATGAAAAGCCCCAAAAATTTACTTGCAGACCGATAACAAAAAACCGAACTAATACTTTTAAGAATATTGTTGCGCAAAAACTGAATAAAGTAGACATGAGCGATGGCAATCCCAATAATTTATATAATAAATTTTTCGATTTTTTGTTACAAGAATTCAATAATATTTTTAAACCAAAAACTATAACTAAATACCTAAAACTTAAATTTAGTGATTGGGCTACCCCGGGAATATACAAAAGTAGAGAAAAATTATATGATTTGTATGGTGAGAGGCAATGGAATCATGATCCCGTGTTCTTTAATAAAGTTAAAAATTTCTCTAAAATATTTAAAAACGTTTGCGTACATGCCAAGTCGATTTATATTAGAAATAAAATTTTAAACTCTGATGATAAGATTAAAGGAACGTGGGATGTTATATCTAGTGTTTCTGGAAAAACTAGGACTGTTCATGGACCTATTAAGCTAAAAATTGATAATATTGAAATAAATACAGATTCAAATGTTGCGGCTACTTTTAAGACTTTTTTTAAAGAAATTCCTGTAACAGTCACGCGGAATTTAAATTCTTCACCATTTGATGCAATCGCGGAATTGACGAATAACGTAAGAGTCAGTGACAAATGTTTTGTTTTTAAACCTGTTTCATCAAATGAAATTGTTAAAACGTTTAGAAACCTAAATATGAAAAAAACAGGGGATCTCTGGGGTATGTCAGTTAAATTACTTACCACTGTTATAAATGACATTGCTCCCCAGTTATCCTTAATTTTTAACAAATGTATTGAAACCGGTACATTCCCAGATTTAATGAAAAATAGTAAAGTAGTTCCTTTGTTTAAAAGCGGCGATAGACTTGAACCGGGAAATTATAGGCCAATATCTATTTTGCCTACCTTAAGTAAAATCTTCGAAAAAATTATTCTCAAACAAATGACAGAATTCGTTTACAGCAATAAAATCATGCATAGTAAACAATTTGGTTTCACCAAAGGCAAGTCAACAACTGATGCGGGTGCCACGCTTCTTAAGCACATTTACGACGCATGGGAGAAGTCACAGAATGCAATCGGGGTATTTTGTGATTTATCTAAAGCGTTATTAAGCATTAATTTGCGTAAACCATCAAACATTACTATGCAAACTTAACCACTATGGTGTGCGTAGTGCTGCGCTTGATCTTATTGCCTCTTACCTAAATCAAAGAGTTCAGACGGTTGATGTAAATAATTGTAAATCGGCTGGTTCTCACCTAAAGATGGGTGTTCCACAAGGATCTACTCTTGGCCCCTTTTTATTTTTACTATATATTAATGATTTGCCCTTTTACGTAAAGGGACTATGTGACATTGTACTTTTTGCTGATACCTCGCTTATTTTCAATGTTGATCGTAATAAAGCTAATTATGACAAAGTAAACAGTGCTCTGTCACGTATTCTTCATTGGTTCGAAATTAATAATTTGGTCTTAAATACTAAAAAAAACTTGTGTGGTTTTATGAAACCACCGTAAAAGTGAAACTTTTTTTCACATTATAGACATTTAACTAAAAATTTTCGGAATAATATTCCATTAAGGGTATAAAAATTGCTTCATCAATCTTAATTTTATACTTAGAAAATGGGAATGATAATGGGAAATGATAAAAGTAGACTAGGTCTCCAACTAATATTTTTATTGAACTCTGTGTCTTAGAGTACGACATACATAATACTTAACAATTATGTAGATGATATACACATATTAAAACACTGAAAACAATATTTTATAATCGTTGAGTCATTTTGATCCGTTTTTCAATTATTTTCAATCATTCTATTATCAATTCCATCTTCATCATGAATTTCACAGTTTATAAATGTAACCAATATTTTATGGTAACTAAAATACGTGAACAGTGACTTACATTCGATTTTTTCAATGTATCTAGTAAAAACCGCATCGATACGAGCGCCTTTCACTTTATCCCTACTAGAGATGTTCATACAAAAAAAATATCGATATTTTTTTCAATATAATATATCGTAGTGTTCTATCGATACTTTGCGATATATTGTCCAACTATATCGATATTTTCGATATGTCCTAAGTAATTTGTTTTTATTTAACTATTCTTACAATATTAGATAGGTTTCAGGTTAATATAAGTAAAAACTGCTAGGATTAAGAAACGAATCAACTTTATTTATTAAAAATAAAACTCTATACTCAACTACATACTTTTTTACTTAACTTTATTTATAAATCCCAATATTTTTTCTCTAGACCTTGCAAAAACAAAATTTTGTTCACTCTTTTGGCTTGCAGTCTGCTTCTCTGTTGAGATAGGACCTGTGCGGCTTTTGAAAAAAGTCTTTCAGAGGGAACAGAGCTAGCCACCATAGTTAAATATTTAAATGCTATATTATATAATTTTGGGAACTGTATTTTGTAATCTGCCCACACTTCTAATGGATTTTCATTCAATCTACTAACTGGAGCCCTCAAATAAAGCGACAACTCATCTGATAGAGTTTCGTCTGTTTTATTCGTTTTCCAATTCCGCTGGACTAGTTTATGGTGATCACTCCAGGGCTATAATCCGACAGGCTAATTTTATCGGAATTGTCCGAGTCCGATTCCGTTGCAGTACATAATTCATCCTGCTGATTTTTTTTCATCATATCTTTAATTTTACTAACGACATTTCCGCAGGCCAACGGATCTTCAAAATGAAGTTTTTTGAATCTTGGGTCCAATATTGTGGCAATAGCTAATGCTGATACCTGTTCGATGGCGCCCATTCGTTTGTTAATCTCGGCAAGAGCGCGTTTATGTACCTCCTTGATTAAAGGTTCTTCAATAATAACATTTTTCAGTTTTGATACCATGCAGTGCACTAAAGGAATGACCTTGCTGCTAGAGCAATATTTATCGCCAGATATTTCCTTAGTCGCTGCTTCCAGTGGGCGTAATATGTTAAGAAGCGATATTAACATTGTCAACTCCATACCCGTTAACATCGGCGGTGCTGTTTTATGACGAATCAAAATTTCGCTTACAGCATTTTTTAAATCAAGAAAACGTATGATCATAAAGTACGTGCTATTCCAACGTGTAGGGACGTCCTGAATCAGTTTTGTTTTAGCTTTAACTGATTTACGCAACTCGTCACTTGCCACACAACTTTGTTTAAAAAAAGTAACAACATTTTTTACTTTCGTTAATATTAGCTGTAATTCTGGAATTCCCAAAATATGTTGAGCGACTAAATTTAGTGTATACGCAAAGCATGGGATATGCTTTCTTTTCCCAAATGCAATTTCAACAGCCTTCACCATGTTTGCTGCATTATCGGTTATCACTGCCGTGACTTTATCAGTATTGAATCCCCACTCTTTACATGTTTTAGTGAGCATTTGTGCAATATATTCGGAAGTATGTCTTTCATCTAAGTGGTACACTCCTAAAGTTACAGAGTGAAATTCTATTTGGATGCCAAAATGAGCAGTTATTCCTAGGTAACTTCTCATTTGTAGGTCTGACCAAATGTCACTTGTTAAGGTAAGATTTTCTACATTGCATAATTTATTTTTCATGACTGTTGCTAATATATCATACTTCTCGTCTAACCAGCGTGTCACAGTGGTTCTGCTAGGAATCTTGTAATGAGGTGCTGTAACTTTCAAAAGATGCTTGAAACCTTCATTTTCGACTAATGAAAAAGGTTGATTGTCTTTACTGATCATGAACATTATTGCATTATTAATTCTTTTAGTTTTGTCACCAGTAGAGGTATACGCGTAAATTTCTCCAAAGCTACTTTCAATTGACCTCTGGCGTTTAGAAGGTAATTGCCTATCATAATCAATCTTGTGATCAGTTTGAGAATCGTTAGTACTTATCTCGTTAGTATCCATTGGCGAGGACGACAACATTGAAATTGAAGGCGACAGTTGATATTCGTTTACGGTAAGTTTCGATATCGTGGCATGATCTTGTTTTGAAGTACTAGGGATAGGGTTTGACAAATCTGAATATGAATCTTTTGTAGCAGCAGCAGTATTTTTAGTATTTTGGAAAACTTCCAAGTAGACAGCTTTATGAATATTTTTAATATGTGCCATTGCATTGGAGGTATTGCCAGCCGTTTTAACATTTTTTTGACATAGCTTGCATCTGGCAGTTTTGTCGTCATTTTTTTCGTAATAGTTCCAAACAACACTTTTTTTAATGGGAGCCATGTTGAATGAAATTCTAATTTCTGAAAAGAAAAAGAGAACAGCGTGAAAAAGCAGTGAAAGCACAAAGAAACAGTCAGTAAAAACTAATGACAACTTAAAATGAAATAAATAATCTATAAAAATAAATTTAATAGACTGTGTCCCATCCCTAATCTCTTAAAAACAAACTGGTCAATTGATAACAAGTAAATTAAAGCTACATATTGGGGAATTTAACATAAATGCTAAGGCATTCAATTATTTATTATTTTATACTATTAAATAGTTATCTTTGATAGCGCTTTTAAATCACGTTATTTATACTTACTGTATGAATCCGATGAATCGTAGACGGTTATAAATGAAACAGATAATAATAATTGTCACAACTTGCTTCTTCTATACAATTCAATAATAGCCTTTTCTATATATCGTTATACACACTAACTGTATTTACATTTTGTAAAACAAAACAAAACATACAAATGTTATTTATAGGTTATTTTGTATTAAGACCGAAGCGACAACATAGAGATATTATACATAGAGTGGGGAAGCCAGCCTTAAATGTGGCCATCGAACTTAAAAGAGATAGGTATATCGAAAAAACCTATCCGTCTCTATTATTTACGAAATTTCGTGCTTCGTCGGCGTCGTATCGTGCTTCGTCGGCGTCGTATCGTACTTCGTCGGCGTCGTATCGTGCTTCATCGTCCTCGTATCGTGCTTCGTCGGCGTCGTATCGTGCTTGGTCGGCGTCGTATCGTGCTTGGTCGGCGTCGTATCGTGCTTCGTCGGCGTCGTATCGTACTTCGTCGGCGTCGTATCGTGCTTCATCGTCCTCGTATCGTGCTTCGTCGGCGTCGTATCGTGCTTGGTCGGCGTCGTATCGTGCTTGGTCGGCGTCGTATCGTGCTTCATCGTCGTCGTATCGTGCTTCATCGTCCTCGTATCGTGCTTGGTCGGCGTCGTATCGTGCTTCGTCGGCGTCGTATCGTACTTCGTCGGCGTCGTATCGTGCTTCGTCGGCGTCGTATCGTACTTCGTCGGCGTCGTATCGTGCTTCGTCGGCGTCGTATCGTACTTCGTCGTCCTCGTATCGTGCTTCGTCGGCGTCGTCTCGCGCGTAATTCGTAATCGTAAATTGACTGACCAATTGTCATTTTTACTGAAATGCTAATCTAATATTTCAACCTAAGATAAAATTGGATTACAAATTATACAAAATTATATACTGTTTAATTTAAAGTATATTTTTTGAGTCAATAAAATGACAAAAACGTGTATTCTGTGTAAAAAAGAACCTATTCCTTTCGACAATAGTCGAAGTTTTCATAAGTAAGAAATTTATATTTATAAAATTATACTGTTTTTATAATTGTTATATACATATAAAAAATATGTTGGTAATATATAATGTGTAAAAAAAAATATTATTATAATAAAGAAGTATTTCATTCTACTTATAAGAAATCGGCCGACCGTCACGCGACATGCAACACACAGACGAAAAAGTTTGAGACGATGTAATAAAAGTTTCACTTTAAAAACTAAATGCATGGAATTTACACTTCCTAATGTCAAAAGTCAAAATTGTAGTCTACGCCTTAACAATGAAGTGTTAGAACTGACTGACTCAACAATTTTCGTAGGTATAACTTTAGATAAAAAGCTCCAGTGGAACCCCCATCTCTCAACTCTCGCTGGCAAACTCAGCTCTGCCGTCTTTGCAATTAAAAAAGTAAGACAATTAACAGATGTTAATACGGCTCGACTCGTTTATTTTAGTTATTTTCATAGTATTTTGTCTTACGGTATTTTATTATGGGGCAGTGCTGCCGAAATGAATTCTATATTTGTTTTACAAAAAAGAGCTATACGGGCTATTTGTAATCTAAGAGTTAGAGACTCCCTAAGAGATGTTTTTAAAGAAATCGGTATACTTACGGTTGCTTCTCAATACATTTTTAATAATATATTATATATACGTCAAAATTTAAATACTTATACTAAAAACATACGATAAATACAAGAAATAAAAATAAACTCGTAACGCCTAAATTTCGACTTCAAAAAGTTAACAAATCCTTCATGGGCTTCAGTGTACGCATATATAATAAGGTTCCACAAGATATTTTGGATCTTCCTTTTCATAGTTTTAAATCTAAAATTAAAAGTATATTATTAAATAAATCTTATTATAAAATTCAAGAATTTTTGGATTATCAAAATGTATGGAACTTGGGTCATTGACTCATTTGCAGGGTTGATGTTATAATGTATAAGTCAAACATTGTTAAATTTCATTTAAAAAGAGCAACTGTTGAGTTTCTGGCCAGCTCTTCTCAGCAGAACAGCATTCCGAGCTGGTGGTAGTTTACTCACAGACTGACTATACTGACCAATTTAATGTAATTGACAATTCAAAAGTGCGTGTAAATGCCTACTTAAATAAAGATATTTTGAATTTGAATTTGAATTTGAATTAACATTGATATTTAACGGTAACTCTTCTCTTTCTTCCTCAGTGTCAAGTGTTAAATGTACATTAAATTCTTGTGTATGTATATATATATATCAGTATCTGTATTTATCAGTGTTGTGTTTTCAGTGGTAGCTAATGTATTTGTATTAATAGTAATTGATTGTGAATTATTTAAGATTTGTACAGGTTGTTGATGACTTGAATGAATTGTTTGGGTCTTTGTTATTGATTGAAATGATTGAAACGAAATTGGGCAACACTGACAACTAGTCGTCAGATAAATTGTCTGTACATTTTAATTTAAATTAAATTACTTTATGTACATTAATTAAGTGCAATTATCATATTTAGTGATAAAAAGTTCAGTATTACTATCGTGCTATTGTTTGTACTTTGTTTTCGTGCTTAATTAAGAAAGAACAAAGGAATAAATGCTTTTTGTATTGTATTGTATTGTATTGTAATATACCGAGCTGTCAACTCAACGGATGACGAATTCAAATTTCTTCAATCCCGGGGAGTATTTTGTTTTACCTTTAATATAAATCACATACATTGAACTAAAAACTACTCATTATTTAGTGAGTAACGTCCATCCACAAACTCAGGCACCGTTACTGACTCACTTTACTTGACTAGTTGGAAGTAAAGTTGAAGACAAAACCAATAGCCTCATACAAAACCATTACATTTATTTTACTTCACATACATAAAATAAGTATTTTAAATACATACATACATAAAATAAGTATTTATCTTTCTCATTGATTCTAAGTGGTTATTTGTACCCAGGTTTAACTATGGAAAGAGTAATTGCCACCCGCAAGACCTCTGCAAAGGAGTTGGAGCAAAAATTAAAACTAGCTTTAGAAGAACTAAGATCTTCTAAAGATTTGTGCAAGAAGCTACTGCAGGAAAGAGAGGACAGTGAAGAGGAAATAAAAAAAATTGTAAATAAAAATACTGATCTTAAAGGTAAGCTCGCTGAACTACATACCAATAATTTGGATATTGTGGCTCAGCGAGATCACTTAAAAAATATAGTGACTGCATTTGACCAGTGCAGCGATGAGCATGAGAGAGCACTAGATCGCATTTCAGAGCTTGAGTCTGATTTGAGGCAGGCTAGGAAATCTATTTCAAACCTGGAAACCTGCAAATTAAATGTAGAAAGTCAGCATACACATAGCTTATATGAGGAGCTGGTTGAATGCAACTCACAACCTACTCAATCAAATTTAATTGATGTTAATTCAACTGTAATTGATTTAACTAAAGATGAGTCCAGTATTGTGCACCCCATATACTTTTCAAGTCATAACAAATTAAAAAAGTATATAAAGGTTAACAAATTAATAAAAAAATGTAATAAACTCATTAACAACAAGTTTTCTGCAAAGAAAATAAATGATTTAAAAATGGAACGCACAAAGTTAATTAAAAAAGTTAGTATTTATAATAAGAAAATGATTGAGAGTAGGCCAATGTATGAGCGAGACACCCAAAACTTACAGGATGAAATTTCTCAATTAACTTGTTCATTGCAATCTATGAGTAAAAAATATGAATCTTCTCAGAATGAAATTAAGGAACATATTCAAGCTATCAGTAATTTAGTTGATTTATGTAGTTATAACTTAGAGCGGTTTGAATCTTTAACTAATAATTATGTTAATTGTAACTGTTTAACTGAAAAATTAAATGTAGTTTCAAAACTAAACTCTGAGGTGTTGGGTGATTCGGCTATACATATTGAAAATAATAATAAAAATGTAAATATTATGGAAAAAAATCAAAAAATAATTAAGTCCTCTACTGTATCTGTCAAACATAATTACTTTGTTTTTTCTGACCAATTAGGTCAAGGTTTTGGATCTCTTTTAAGTAGTAAATTAAATAATGTTTATAATATATGCTCACCTGGAGCCAGTTACCAGCATAATCTAGACAAAATAATTAATTTTAACTTGACTGAAAACAGTACTATTGTACTATTACATGGATATGGTTTGTCTGTCAAGAAAATTGAAATTATTAAAAATATAGAAAAATTATTAAAATTACATAATAGGAATAATTGTAAATTTGTAATTTGTACATTTCCTTATTCATCATCTTATTCGGACATACAAAACAAGTATATATATAATTTAAATTTGACATTGTATAATTTGACATACCGTCATAGTGACGCATTCTTTTACTTTGATGTAAATAAATTTATTTATAATAGGTCTAGGATGACAAAAGGTACAATGTATCTGCCTTTATATTATAAAAAACAGATTGCTACTTTAGTATCATTTAATTTAAAAAACTTCGTTATAAGAGATATAACGAAAAATGATTGTAATTTAAATAGTGTAGTACTGACAAAACATAATCGTTCCACTTTAAACTAAATTTTAAGACAAAGCCTAAGCTGTTTACTATTGTCCATCAAAATATACAAGGCTTAGGTGGCAAGGAATCGGAAGTGGAACTGTTTGTTCAAAAATATAACATTAGTTTATTATGCATTACAGAGCACTGGTTGTCAAATAATAACAATATTATAAATGTACAAAATTATAAATTGTCAAGTTCGTTCTGTAGAGAGAAAGCTATTCGCGGTGGCTCACTTATCTTAGCTCGTAACGATGTAGTGTTTAAGTCTCGATCAGACATAGTGGCGCTCTCTGTCGAGCGAATTATTGAACTATCCTGCATTGAGCTCAATGAACATATTATTTTATGCGTGTACCGACCTCCCTCTGGTGATTTTGATGAATTTGAAAACAAAATGGAGGATATTTTAACTAAACTTTGTCATAAAAACAAGTCCGTGATTGTGTGCGGTGACTTTAATGTAGATATATTACAAGTAACTTCGTCTAGTGTACGTTTATTAAATTTGTTTAAATCTTTTAACTTATTGAACGTATTTTTTGAACCTACTCGCATTACTAGTGTTTCCTCGACTTGTATTGATAATGTGTTCTGTCGCTGTAACATTTATGAAGAGACGATAATGACAAATTTAAGTTCAGACCACTGTGGTCAAAAATTCTTCTATATTAATCAATCGTGAAAATGAAAAGCCCCAAAAATTTACTTGCAGACCGATAACAAAAAACCTTCATCATCATTCATCTTCAGCTTTTCTTCGTATTTCGTTTAACAATTCCGTAGATATTACTTTTCTCGTTATGACACTACGTGCCTGATTAGCTAAGGTGTTCCCACAAAACTTATTTATTTTTTAATTAACTGGATTACGTTCCTTAAAAGTTTTTTCTAATCGCTTTATGTATTCTGCTCCTTCATATTTAACTTTATAATAGCAATACATCAGTTTTTTCTGTTCTTCAGGTGTCCATTTTAGTCTGCTGCCCTGTTTTGTTTTAATATCTGTTTGAGTTTGTGTTTCATAATGCTCAATTAGGTTTTGTTCTCGTGTTATGTCTTGTCTTCAAAGCGGTGGAAATTCTATATCAAAAGAAATAAGCGGCAATGAGGTGTGAGTTTCATCAGATTCCTGTGTTTGTGTTGTGTGTTGGTTAATACTATTTTCGGCTCTAGTTTATATATCGTTCAATTTATCAAGTGCTACTAACTTACGTGCAAGAATACTACGTGATTGTGTTGCGAGTTTGTTACCATCAAGTTTTTTTTATTTTTGTGTTACCTGGATTTCTTACCTGGATTTCTATCTTTGAATAAAGTAAAAAATCTTTTCATATAGCTTTTTGCTCTAACATAACAAAAAATTAACTCTTCCATTTCAATTTGCGACCACTTTTCCTTGTCTGTAGTTTTATCTTTATTTTTTCCTTCAGTGGTCGTAACTGAGTTACCGATCAAACTGGTGGGCGATGTCCTGTTCAATAAGGTATGGTCAGTATTTGATGAATTTTCGGCTGTGACATTTTTGGTTTCCCCGACTCCCGCCCGCCTGCTCAACGTGGACGGACTGACGGTCCACATGCTGTCACGTCCAGCGTTAGCTCCAGACGTGCCCCCACGATTGCCCCCGGGTAGCGGCAGTAAACGTATATTTCTCTTTTGTCTCTCCATTTTGTAGGTTAGAGAGTGGCAATTCCTTCACTTAGGGTCCACTCAGGTCCCTTGAGGAGGTTGAGTCCACTCAGGTCCCTGTTTAAAAGCTCAGCTGCCTTGAATTGGGGAAGCAAAGTGATTAGCTCCCTAAGCCCTTAGTCACCTCGTACGACACCCACGGGCTAGAAAGGGGTGGCATTATTCTACTCTGCCGGTGCCACACGGCTATTATTATTATTATTCGTTGAAGATTTTCTCCTTCTCGATCTTAGGTCGGTGTTATAGATATCCCGTTCCACATCGCGTAGAAAAAAAGATATCTATTTCCCCTTGATCATTCTATCTCCGCCTTCGACTTTTTCTTCTGTTGGTAGTAATTTCGGAAGTTGTTGACAAGTTTCGCGTATGATGTATGTGGCTATGGTTGTTGGAAGATTGTTGTATGTGCGTTATATGTTGTGAGTTAGTGACAGTTTCTTCAGTGCTTGGTCTATTATTACTAAATACTGCATCTCCTAATACTTTACTGAGTATCTTAATCGTATGAATGGCTGATTGTTTTTGTAGGATTGTTATATCTATTGGTGTATTTAGTTTCTCAATGTATCGACTTAAGCTCTTAGTTATTATACCTGTTGTGCCTATGACAATTGGGATGATTAAGGCTTTTGTGTTCCATAGACGTTGAATTTTAGTTTTCAAAAGATGGTATTTGCTCAACTTCTCTATCTCTTTAGCTCCTATATTGTAGTCTGAAGGTACTGATATGTCTATTAAAAAGGTAATGTTTTTGGATTTATTGACATATATTAGATCTGGTCTATTATGAGTTACTGTAACGTCTGTTTGTCGGGCCTTTCGGTCCAGGGCATCTAATTCAGTCTGAGTCAACCTTAATATATCGAAAGTATATTATTATTATTATTCTCATTTATTTTATTTTAATCTTATTATTTACATTTATACATATAACATTAAAAAAAAACAACATTATAAATATAAATATAAAAAATAGTATCCCGCCGACGTGGGCCTTACGACCAGTCCGTCGGTGGTTAGGGCGACAGCGAAAGAAACTTCCTCACAATGCGTGCCGTACCCAAAACTGCTGCTCTTTGCTTCCGACCCTTGATCCAGTTTTTTAGTGAGAGCCTCTTGAGATGATGATCGAGACTCTTCGCTATAAGACCATTGACGGAAACTACCATCGGGACAATTATTGTTGAGTCAACATCCCACATGGCGGTAATCTCGTGAGCTAAGTCCAAGTATTTTGACAGTTTGTCCTTCTCAGCTTTCACAAGATTAGCGTCACACGGGACACTAATATCAACAAGAAATGCCCGGCGCTCTAACCGATCTACCAGCACGATATCAGGCTTATTGGCTACAATAGTCCTGTACGTTATGATAGATCGGTCTCAATAGAGCTTAGCATGACCATTTTCCAAAACTGGCTCCGGTAAGTACTTATAATATGGCACTTCAAAAGGTACCAGACCGTATTGAAGAGCAAGTTCTTGGTGGATAATCTTGGCTACTTGGTTGTGCCTGTGCAAATACTCTCCATTGGCAAGACGACAACAACCGGAAATAACATGTCTGATGGATTCCCCAGGTTGGTGGCACGCACGACATATATCAACAGTGCCATCCTTTATTATGTATTTCCGATAGTTGTTCGTCTTGACAACTTCGTCAGCAATTGCACAAGCAAAACCTTCGGTTTCACCAAAGAGATCACCGAATCGTAGCCAAGCCACGGACGCCAGAAGGTCTACATCAGGCCCATAGAGTACCTGGTGGAACCGTCCGTGAAGCTCCTTACTCTTCCATATATTTATACGGTCGTCAGTGCTAAGTACTACCGGTTTATGCCAGTTGTCTTTGGCTAAGGAGAGTGGTGTGAGGCCATTATCTACTGCAACAATGTCCCGATGCATTCCACACTCAGCATGAAGGAAATATTCTCTAAGATTGCATACCTCACGGTTGTGTAAGTTTTTGGCATTAAGGAAGCCGCGACCCCCACACTTCCGTGGAATATACAATCTCATCACTGATGAGCGCGGGTGATGCATGCGATACATTGTCAATAGTTTTCGGGCCTTTCGGTCCAGGGCATCTAATTCAGTCTGAGTCCACCTTAATATGCCGAAAGTATACATCAGCAGGGGCATTACCCAACTGTTGAATGCACGCACTTTGTTACCTCCTGACAAAAGACTTTTTAGGACTTTTGTCAAGCGGTTAAAGAAGCGTTCTTTCACTAGCTGTTTAATGTCCCCACTTAGTATGCCTAAGCATTCCGACATACCAAGGTATTTGTAGGATTCGGTTTCAGAGAGGGATCTGAGGGACATTGTCTCCGAGAGTTGTAAATATTCGCTATTTACAACTCGGCCATTCTGCACATGTGCAACCGCGCATTTATCTACACCAAACTCCATCCTAATGTCATTACTAAACGTTTGCGTAACGCTTAGTAATGATACCAGATCTGCTTTATTTGGTGCAAATAATTTGAGATCGTCCATGTACAAAAGATGTGAAATGATCTCACCCCCTCTGCGAAAGCGAAATCCCAGTTTTGAATCCCTAAGCAACGTGTTTAAGGGGTTCAAAGCCAGGCAAAACCACAAAGGAATCAAGCTATCACCCTGGAAAATACCTCGCTCAATCCTTACAGGTTCGGAAGTAAGAAGACTTCCTCCGCCCCCTGGAAGACAAAGGACCGTTATCCATTGCCTCATACATGAATCAAGAAAAGCGCATAAATCTGTGTCAATCTTATACACTTCTAGTACTTTTCTCAACCATGTATGAGGCACCGAATCATAGGCCTTTTTATAATCAATCCAGGCGGCGGAGAGACCCTTCTTACCTCGGCGAACCTTTTCATTAATGGCCATGTCAATAAGGAGGAGCTCCTTAGTACCACGAGACCCAATCTTACATCCATTTTGAGCGGGATCTAAAATGCTGTTTGCATACAAATGTGTGTTTAATTTTGAAGTCAAAATGGATGTAAGAAGCTTATAAATTGTTGGCAAGCACGTGATAGGTCGAAAGTTCTTTGGATCCGTGATACTACCAGACTTGTGGAGCAGAAAGGTGATTCCTGTTGACATAAAAGATGGTAGGGATCCGGACACGATGGCTTCCTGGAATTGCCCAGCCAAACGTTCGTGTGAAGACCGCAGCCATTTGAGCCAAAAGTAATGTAATCCGTCCGGCCCAGGACTTTTCCAGTTATGGGTCGAACGGATCGCATCCCTGACATTGTCTGGGCTTATAAATATAGCCTCCATTGGCTGCAGGTGTTCACACGCGCGCTCAACAACACGCATCCAGCCACCATCGTTGTGATTAATAGGCACCGACCAAATATTTTTCCAAAATGTGAACATTTCTTCCATATTTGGTAATTGCCCATCAATTTCAGCAGATTCATTTCATTCAGATCATTCGTAGCAGATTCCTCCCAGCTTCTATAAACCTTTCTTTGGTCACTTTGGAATAAGCGATTCTGTTTATACCTATTAACACGTTGTTTATAACGACGGATACGATTTGCCCACGCACAAACTTTCTGCTTCAGGTAGTCTATACGTTCTGTTACATAGGCCATGTAATCCTGAGGTCTAATGCCAGTACCGGCAAAGGCCTGTGTAACATAACGCATGACTCTCGGCCGGATGTTTCCCGATCTGAAGCAGATTAACTTGCCAATAATGACCCTAGCTGCGCTGATACGCCGTTCAATCCTCATCTGCCATGCGGGTGTGTCCTCAGTGGACCGCACCACCCGATCAGGCTCAGGAAATCTGACACGGGCGGAGCGGCACGCTGCAACAGCTGCACAATAAAGAATTGAATGGGTATCAGTGAGACTATTGCTGGAACGAAGATAAGAGTCTAGCATGCAGTCTAGAGCCATTACAAGCGACATATTACGTCTATGCGTGGGAAAACGGGGCAACCGTGGTCTGTCGCGGGCTGGTATATCTTTAAATTCCAAAATCGCATCCTCCAAAGTCCTCCTTAATTGCTCATTATCTTGGGTACTTACGGTTGTAATCTCAACGCCCCCCACATCAGCATCTCCAACCACTAACCCTGCCACCGAAGGACCGGACGATAACTGGGCTCGCGAATGGATGCTTTCGGTGGTGGATGCAGAGACTGTCACCTCGGAGCGAAGCCGGTCAAGTGCGGAGTCATCCAACGCACGATTACGTTGAATAAACCGCACCTGATCCGATAGTCGTTGGGCCGAAACGGTCAACTCTGGTTCAAGGATCTGAAACAAAGATAGCAAAAGGGTTCGCCACGCAGTGAGGTTAGTTCCACCCTCTGTCGCCTTATAGTACGCTCGCATGACATTTTCGTTTATATTTTGCGTCCATTTCATGCGGCGCACTGCACCACCGACGGCGGGGGCCGAACGCGGGGCGGATGCCCCAGTAGGCCCCAAGCGCGGCAGCGGTGGCGCTGGAGGCGGCAGCACGTCGTCACTGCTCGACACGATTTCCTCAGGAGGAGTTGCGTACTCCTCCTCTGAAGACGTGGAGCTGTTCGGTGCGACGGGCTGTGGCGGTGGGCGTGCGTTTATGTTTCTACTCCTTGTGATCATTATTATAGTATCTATTTTCACATTGTCAACAGTTCACTTTTTTCAGGTACTTTTTGTAAGTAGTTCACAGTTTTAGTATGTATTCTTTTTTTTTTTCGTTTATTTTGCATTTTTAATAACTGAATGAAATGATTTAAATAATATAAAAACTGGATTTTGAAAATAAATATTTTAAACAAAAATTGACATTTAAAAACGTGACCATTCCGTGTCACTTACCAAGGAGTATTATTATTATTATTATTATTATTATTAAATCCTCCTGTCTAATAAATTGATTGCCTTGATTTTTTTTACATTGTTTTGTAATAAATGTCTATAAGCCTTTAATTTTTTTTTAATGAATTTTAGCATTCTTCATTTCACTATGGGACTTGTCTCTTTTTTACTTTACCTGAAGGTTTAGGTATATGATTTTCTGCTAAATTAATTAGAATTGTATTAAATTCCTCTACTAACTTATTTATAGTCATAATATTGGATGATGGATTTATTTCTACTAATTAATTTATTCTGTTTTCTATTTCATTACTAAAACTAGGCCAATTTGCACACTTGTATATCCAATGTTGCAAAATAATTTGAGTACTAGGATTCAATTCTATTTGTGCTGTAATTATGATAGGAAAATGATCACTGTCGTATAAATCATCAATTGCATTCCAATCGAAATAGCTTGATAATATACTTCTTGAAACAAAATTTAAATTAATACTGCTAGTTTGATCGTTACTACTATTAAAGTGAGTTGGTTGATGAGAATTTAAAAGGATTATATTCTCATTTGATTCTAGCCAATCAGCAATCATTTTAATTCTCCGATCGCATCTGTGTGACCCCCAATGAAAATGGTGACTATTAAAATCGCCTAACAAAACAAATGGTATTGGTAACTGGTTAATAAGATAATTTAAATCTGTCAAACTTATGGTACAACTACTGGGCAAGTATATATTACATATACTGATTGCTAGAGGAAACTTAATTCTTACTGCTACTACCTCCAAAGAACTGTTTATATTTATCGTTTCAGGTAAAGTGCAAGATTTCACATAAGTTACAACCCCACCACTAGTTATATTGCTGTACATTCGGTTTTTGTAAAAACTTTCATAATTTTTTAGTTTCGCACAGTAGTTGTTTTTGAAATTTGTTTCTTGAACGCATAAACATACCGGATCAATATCATTTAATATTAGTTTTATGTTTTCAAATCTTGTGTGATTCTTTAAGTTCCATTTTAATGTCGTTCCAAACTTGTTCTTCTCTTCTGCCGCCGAGGGGTAACTGAATGGTTCCTTAAACAGTATCAGAATAGTTTTAAAAAAATGATCCTAAGTAAACTCGTGCCGGACTTTTGGAATACTTTAAAAGATTCAATTATGAATATATATGATAAATTAATATGTAAATGTCTATGATGCCAACCACTTATTTGAAAATGAATATCACAACATTCCACAAAGATCAAAGCTTCATAGTAGCTATTGTATTGAATTAAAGCATCTATTACCCCTCTAAGGTTTACTTTGACAAATAAATTAATTGAATTTGCCCTGTGACAAAACATTTCATAAAGTCGTTACTGCTATTGAGACTTACAAACCTCTGATAATTTTCATAATAACTTAGATCTTTGGTATCATTAAAATTACAGTTATTGATATATTTTGAATGCATATTGACGACAAGCCATTTTAATAAAATTGTT
This sequence comes from Napeogenes sylphis, assembly GCA_959347405.1. Taxonomy (NCBI): domain Eukaryota; kingdom Metazoa; phylum Arthropoda; class Insecta; order Lepidoptera; family Nymphalidae; genus Napeogenes; species Napeogenes sylphis. Next base: position 42,255,115 of record OY365779.1, on the reverse strand, counting down.
TTTGCTGTTGATAGTACTTACTATCAAAACGTAAAACGAAAGTAGCATTTAGACTATTAGTCTTTTTTTTACTGTTTTTAAAAACCACGTAAGCGATAAAGAATTTGACTCGATGTTTTATTATTAACCTAATTAGGCCACAATCGGACATAAACCAGTTTACAATTATATATAAACCTTGTTATATATGAAAATCATCTTATTAAATGTGAATAATTTGATTTTTTCGTTATAAAATTATTTATGTTGTATTGTTGTATATCATTATTATTAAGTTGTGTGGAAGTAGTGTGTAAGATAATTTTTGAACGTGAAGCTGAATGTGTTTGTTATGTTAGAAAAATGTATTGTTTTCGTTTTTGAAAAGTCTGTACCTGACCACCATAGCTTAGCCAAGCTAATAGTGTCCGCTACAACTCTCCGAGAAACTAAATCAGCAGGGTTCTTTTTTGAAGGAACGTAGCTCCGTCTGTGACCAGCAGTACTGTCTTGGATTTTGCCCATTCGAGTCCCAACAAATATTTTTAATTGATTCGATTGAGTTTTAAGCTACGCTAATATAATAGTAGGATCAGTCCAAAAATAATAATCATTTATCCTAACTGATAGTGATAAAATCACTTTAGCATGAAGTGTGGCAGCAAGAAGAGAACCATAAAGTTCTAATCTCGATATTGTAGTTGGCTTTGAAGGTGCAACTTTATTTCTGAAAGCTAGAAGACGGACCTGTACATTACCATTCGCTATAACTGCTCTTACGTAAATACTCGCACCGTAAATTCGTTCAGAAGTGTCTGAAATAGTATGTAATTTTAATAATATTGCCTTTTTAGTACAAACCCAGCATGAAATACGGAGCGAAATAAGTGAAATTAGAGACGCTATAAATTTTTTAAAAAAATTTTGAATTTCTTTTGAAACTTCGAAAAACCCATAATTTTTGCATTAGAATTTTCGCTTGAACAGTACAAGGTCCTAAAAGGCCTAGAGGTTGAAATATCTACGTTTTCTTATCTTTTTAATTATTGCGTTTAGATTAATTTTAATTAAAAATGTATCTTCATGGCAATCCCAGTGTAGACCGAGTGTTTTGCTAGGTAAAGTTTCATCTTAGTTTAGAGCTTTAACTGTATGTCAGGTTTTCAGTAAGCATTTATTAGGTAGCGATTTCAAAACTTCGAAATTATTAGATTGCCATTTACGTAGGTTGCTGGTTCATATCCGGCTCGAAGGACTAAAATGTTGAGTAGTGTAAGTAGTGGACTGTATAAATAATAACGCAAACTGGTTGAGATACGAGTTTTAGTGATACTACATAGTTGTGGATACACAAAAGGAATGGTGGATGGCAAAGAAGACCGAACTATTCTTTTACGTGTTATTATGTTATTTATTCAAAGAGATGTCAATATAAGACAATAAACATTGCAGTTTTGGTAGAAATATCCATAGATCGACGTCTCAAACAAAAGTTCGTAACAAACTTAACATAGAACATAAGGATAATATCGAGATTACACCAATATTTTTTTTGGGAAATAGCTAGATCAAAAGAACCACTAGTTATTTATTATCTTTCATTTGTTGTGGGTACTTGTCCACTCAAAATTTCACAAGGCATCCCAACGGTATTTCATGGTTCTCTAAAAGATACTACCAAGCACTGTGTTTAAGGGTGCTTTAATTAATCGAATGGAACTTCGTTCCAACCGGGTGTCCCTTGACACCTCTTAGTTTTTTTTTATTTACTAATCATTTAAGGCCATAAAATAAAGTGTAAATTAAGGGTGCGAAATTTAAACTTCCAAAACGCGCCACCATTAGACGAAAGGAAATGTGACTTAATTTGACACGCCATTCAAATTATCGGCGTCGAAGTTTATATTGTGGTATTAGTGTTACTGAGAAAAATAAATAATTTAATCCTATATTTTCGTGCTTTAAGGTTTTATTAAATGAAACGATTGTTTAGGTAATCATTTTCCACTTCACTTGACTCAGATAAATAACTTTGTTGATAATCAGCAGATATAGAAGTTATAAGATGCTATAGAAGTATTATCAGCTGTAATTTCAGTAAACAATTTTCTTTTTAAAACATAGGTTTACTGGTAAAGTAAAACTATGTAAAATAGTTAGTTTTACTGGTAAAGTAAAAGTATTGTGTGGTGAATGAGGAAATTGTAACAATGCTACATTTTGTTTTTCAGCAGGTATATTTACATTGACATCTTTACTTCTGTACTTCGGTTTAATATTAACTTGCACAGCTTAGTCACTTGGTAAATTATCTTTAATATGCGAAAAGCAAGGCTCTGCCTTGTGATCACATTTACTATTGTCTTGGCTGATTAATATCACAGACATTTGTATGGGCAGTACTAGGACTTACTTACTATATCACTTCTTTCTAAAGGTTACCAATTTTTTTAAACACTCTTTTGATAGCTAACTCTGAAAAGGTTTAATTGGTTAATGAACCAATGTCAATCTTTGCCTTTTGACTACGCACATTCTCATTCTATCAGCTGTTGTTTTTGCCATAAAAATATATGAGGAACAACTCCTTTCTTCAAACTTAGATTACATTTTTCTCCTTGTTGTTTCGTTATACATATTATATTCAATATTATTAGCTGTATCTTCCTTAACCTGAAATAAATCGACAACCATAAAAATTTCGTTAAACCAAAATAAGAATACGGTTTTTATAGAAAGTTATACTGAACTTTTGTAAACTAGGTTAGGTTAATTTTAAACTTAAATTTTCTAATGGTCAATAGCTAATGCATCTTAGTATAAATTTAAACTATTAAGTTAAAATTATTATAAATAAAGTATACTTACGTTAAATCGATCTTCACAACAATATAAACACAATTTAAGACATATATTATCCAGCAGCATATATTATTTAGCAGATAATTTTTATATTTTGATTTAAATGTCATCTCTGTTTTCAGGGCACGTAAAGGGGGAAGATTTTGTGAATGGGATTATAACTATATCACTCAACCATTTTAGCTTATTGTATAAATTTGTTGGGTTTTTATATCTTATAACCCCAAAAAGCAGGCATTCCAGGTGTAATTGTCTTCTATAGTCCATTTTTAATATATTTGCAGCATTAAGGAAAGGAGTAATGTGCGTACGTGGCCGAATGTTAAAGCAAAACCTAGTACAGGGATTTTGAACACGCTGGATAAGATTTTTACTACACGCAATTAGTCTCGGCCCTATCACGGCGTCAGCATATTTAGCTTAGATAGGATAATAGCCTCACAAAATCTAATGCGTGTTTTGGTAGTTAAATATTGCCGTATACGACACAGCAGCTTAAGCCGGTAGAAACAGTTACGAACAGAGTTAATGACGTGTTTTTGAAATCGTAAATTTTCATCCATAATTACACCTAAATTTTTAGCTTCCGTAACACGTTCAATAAGTGAGTCTTTTATAAATATGTTCGGGATCTGTGTTGATATTTTTTGAATATGCGTATTAGTACCAAGTATTAAAGATTTAGTTTTACTAGGGTTTTCTTATACTTACCTACCTAAAAGTAGGAAAAATTACGATTAAAGGTTTATTACTTCCAATTACAATTAATAGATCAACACTATTCTTTAATTAGTTTATCTAGCAATTTTGTTATATTTACTAGTTCTTTTTATAAAATACTTTTAATTTAATGACAAATTAATAAATGCACAATTAAAATTTCTAACGTTCAGTACACATATATTAAGCTATGAACACAATGTACACTATACAAGGCTTACATCTTCCCCCTTTAAAATGTAAATTAACGGCGGTTAATTTTATTAATCAAATTGGGGAATAAGCTTTGTCACATGGTACAATCCCAAAGAATTTTTATTCTTTCCAGTGTTGATTCTGCATAGCGAATCTGACACCATTTTTTGTATTTCAAAAGGGCCAATGCTAATATCATCCAATTTAGACCTGTTACACTTATTACAGTTCATTATGTAAACCATATCACCTCTTTTGAAACTTGTAATCTATTCTATTTTTGTCAAAAAATGGCCTTGTTCAATTCATTCATTCATTTTTCTAGTTTTAGTGGTTCCGTTCAGGTTTAGTGATTAGATGTATACAGGAAAGGCAAAAATAATGCACCAATTATTGTAGAGTATAAAGACACGAAAGAAACAGAAGAGCTACTTAGGGGTATGAAGAAATACAATCTAGAGAAAAAGAAAGTACCCTTAACAACTGAAAATCTAGGCTTTGGTGGAATTAGGCCTCAAATTTATATATCTGAATGCTTAACACCTATTACGAAAAAAATATTAGCAGTTGGTCGAGTCCTCGTTAAAAAGGGGACTTACAAGTATTGTTGGACATCCCGAGGGAACGTTCTGTTACGTATAGATGAAGGTCAGCCGGCAATGGTTATAAATTCGCTGAAGCAAATTGAAGATTTAGTTTCGAAATGACCAGTTTGTGCCATGTACTTTTCAATATTATATATTTCATGATTTTTATTCTGTGCACATTTATTAGCTAGTAAGTTTTCTTGGCTTTATAGAATGAAGCAAATAATTGTAATTTGTTGTGTTTGTATTTTTATATCCTTTATTATTTATCGTACTATATTTTATCTTCGTTATGCAAATTATTATGTAATGTAATATTATTATTATAAATATGTTCTATGTTATGCTCACTCCATGCCTACTCTGTACTCAGAAAAAAAAATCTTTCCATTTCTCATCAAGAGATGTATAACATCGACCAAAATTCACTTGCAAAACCTATTGAACTTTTATAAACATTTTTATGTTGGATAGCCTAGATAACGTTGTCACCGACGTTGACAATAATGTCACTGTTGGTGATTCAGTTTTGGTCGATGATCCAGTAATACTTACACAATATAAACTGAATAGTCATAATTCACTTAATGTTATTGTCCAGAATATAAGAAGTATTCAACAAAATTTTGAGGATCTTAGACTATTTCTTGGGAGGACCAATATAGATTATGATCTTATAATCTTAACTGAGTGCTGGCTGCAGTATTCAGAATCATTACCAAAATTGGAAGCATACCAAGTTTTTAATAGTTCCAATAACATTAACCAAAACAGTGGCGTAGTTGTATATGTAAAAAATAGATTAGATAATGTTACAGCATATGAGCCTGGAATTTTAGATGCCGATTGCCTTGTTATTAAAATAAGTAACGATTATGCTTTCATCTGTATTTATAGATCACCATCATTTAGTTCAACAAATAACTTTATCAAGCATTTGGACAAATTGCTTATTGACCTTAAATATATAACCAACATATTCTTATTAGGAGATATTAATATCGACATCAGCTCGTGTAATGACGAATCTAGATCCGAAGAGTACCTGGATATGCTCGCTGCTCACTGCCTTTCGCCTAGCCATACACTACCTACATATCTTAGTAAGTGTCTTGACCATTGCATTGTCCGTCAACAAACTGATGACGGTTATCTGTGATTCGAAAGTTACCGATCATAGTAGTCTTGTTAAGTACGCACTATACATGGAATGTGCAGATTAAGTAAAGTACATTATATTTAAAAACGAGAATTGCATCAGCCCGGCAACAATGAAGCAATGCTGACTCCGCAAGTAGTGACGCGTGAGAACGAGCTACGTGCCGCTTTTATTCCATAAATTGTATCACTTTTGATTCTAACATCGAATCGAATCGGGGTATGCGCCCTATATCAATAGAAAAGGCGTTAGAATACTTACACGAGGAGCAAAATACCTTGTACTTGCAATCTAAAAATGATAATTATAGTTCGGATAAGAAGTCGCAACCTTTTACTCAACATAAATTATTAAATCAGCCTCCTCATAGCTTTAACATGGTTCCGCCAAAATTTCATTTAATATGCCTATAGCCAACCCTTTCAGGCCTATGTTGCAACATCAGGGACCTCAGTGGAGACCAAATAATAATATCTATAATCAACCCGGTCCATTCCGTACACAACAAATGTTCAGGGCTGTGCCACCTAATTATAATACTTATAACGCTTTCCGAATGCCGCAGCGTAATAATACATATACTACCCCGCAGTCTAGTTCGCAACAAGTTCGCCCAATGAGTGTTGTTAGTAATTTTGTTTCTAGAAATTTACCCCCGACTATTAGAGGTCATGATTGGTCAAAATTAGGTAATTCTCCCCCCAATAACTACTTTAAATCGAGAGTAATGAATTTTAATGACTGTTGTAATTACGATAATGCATATGACTATTATTATAACGATTATTACGATACTATAGAATACCCCGAATTTTACTGTACCGATTTTGTAGACCCTTAAATTATTCAAGAACAAGGACGGACAGACAACCCTCCATTAAAATTATTAATAGATACCGGAGCGAACCAATCGTTTTTAAGCCCTGACTCTGTAAGGAATTATTACAATAATAGTAAATTAAATTAGGATCCATTTGAAGTGAGTAATGTACATGCGGTAACCCGAAGCGACTATTCGATAACGGTGCCTTGTTTCTCAGAATTCAATGACAATAGTGATGTTACTTTCTTTATTTATAAATTTCACGATTATTTCGACGGTTTAATAGGGTCGGATTTATTAGATAAATGGGAAGCTACAATTGATTTTAAAACAAAGTCTTTAATTACAAGTTATGCTACTAACCCTATTCAAATTTATGACTCACGTAATGCGAACTTGTATAAGGAAGTTATACCAGCCGGAACTTCGAAATTAATTAAATTACCGATTAATATTAAAAACGGGAATGTATTTGTTAATGAACAAATAATGTCGAATTTCCATATTGTCGAATGTTTAACTAACGTTAAAAATAGTCGCGGAATTGAAGAAGTATACAACCCTAGCAAGAATGATATTATTTTTTCAATGGATAGACCGATACAAGCAGAGTTACATAATTTTCAGTGCACTAAGTCCACAAAGCCACCCGATCGTGTTACAGAAGTACTTTCAAAGTTAAGGACAGACCATTAAAATGATGAAGAACGTATTACCTTACAAAACTTATGTTCTCAATATGCCGATGTGTTTTATCTTGAAGGCGAAAAATTAACTTTTACTAATCAAATTAAACATTCAATTAAGACCACTGATGAACAACCTGTCTATACGAAAAGTTACCGTTATCCTTTTGTACATAAACAGGAGGTTCAAGACCAAATTAGCAAAATGTTAAACCAGGGAATTATAAGACCTTCTAATTCCGCCTGGAGTTCCCCTATCTGGGTTGTACCCAAAAAATCAGACGCATCTGGTAAAACTAAGTGGCGTATTGTTATTGATTACCGTAAATTATGAAATTATTAAATGAAAAAACACTGGACGATAAATATCCTATACCCAACATTGCGGACGTATTAGATAAGTTAGGGATTTAGCTAGTGGGTTCCACCAAGTGGAGATGAGTCCCACTGATATTTCAAAAACAGCATTTAACGTAGAACATGGCCACTTTGAATTTTTGAGAATGCCAATGGGCTTCAAAAATGGTCCTACTACTTTTCAACGAGTAATGGACAATGTGCTTCGAGATCTGCAAAACACTGTTTGTCTAGTTTATTTAGATGACATTATTGTTTTTAGTACCTCTCTCCAAGAGCATATCGTCAATCATGAAAAAGTTTTTAAAATATTGCGAGACTCTAATTTCAAAGTCCAAATGGACAAATCAGAGTTCCTTAAGTTAGAGACAGCTTACCTTGGCCATATTATAAGTAAAAACGGTGTAAAACCAAACCCAGACAAAATTTCAGCAATTAAAAACTACCCCCTTCCAAAGACACCCACAGAAACTAAAAGATTTTTAGGACTTTTAGGTTATTATAGGAAATTCATATGTGATTTTGCAAAGATTACTAAACCAATGACTCAATGTTTAAAAAAAGGCTCAAAAATTAATCTAGATTCGAATCATATTGAATGTTTTGAAAAGTGTAAAGTTCTATTGACAAATGACCCAATATTACAATACCCAGATTTTTCAAAAGATTTTATTCTAACAACAGACGCCTCTAATGTAGCAATAGGTGCCGTACTCTCACAAGGTTGCATTGTATCAGATACGCCGATTGCTTACGCCTCTAGAACACTCAATACTAGCGAGATAAATTACAGTACTATTGAAAAAGAGTTATTGGCAATTGTATGGGCAACCAAGTATTTTAGGCCTTATTTATTCGGATGAAAATTCAAAATTGTAACAGATCATAGACCTCTTCAATGGGTTATGAGTATAAATTCATGACTTACCAGGTGGAGACTTAGGTTAAGTGAGTACGATTTTAATGTTATATATAAACAGGGAAAGTTTAATACGAATGCCGATGCCCTTTCTCGTATAGAGTTGCATAATGAAGACACTAATTCTTTAATAGCTAATCCATCCGAAAACCCTCCTCATATAAGTGAGAACTCAGATACTGCGACAATACACACCGATGCAGAAAATCCTATATTAGAAATACCCATTTCTGACTATCCCCTTAATAAATTTAATAGGCAAGTTATATTCACCATAGCGGATGAGATTAAAAGTAGGCCATCAGTTTCTAAGCCCTTCGAGTCACATACTAGGACACATATTCAGATATCTAAAGACAATATGAGACAGGATGTTGTAGATTCTATAAAAGAATTTTTTAACCCAAAAGTATAAACAGGCTTGCTTATTAACCCTACGTTAGAAATGTACTCTATTATTCCTATCATTCAAGATGCATTTAAATGTTCAGCTATGGATTTAGTTTTAACGAAAATAGAATTAGACAATGTAAAGGACTATATAAAGCAACAGGAAATTATTATAAATTACCATGAGGGCAAAACGAATCATCGTGGAATAAACGAATGCTCTTTGTCTTTATCATGCAAGTATTTTTGGCCTAAGATGAAGGACATAATCATTACAAATATCGTATATGTCTTCAGAATTTTCGGAGTTATATGTGAAGTTTGACGCAAATGACTGGACACTCTCACTATGTACAGGAGACGGTGCCTTTGTATTTTGAGGACTAGATGGAAATACTTCAGGAGATGATAAAATAATGTAGGATGGGGTTTGAGGGCTAGGAGGTGGTAACGACGCAGAATGCTGATCATGTCGCTGTTGAGGACGAGAACTTGAAGATGGTAATGACAAAGAACTATTGGGTCGTGTGATCATGTAATGCTTTGGATTAACTTGAGAGGAGTTTTGTTGATAAGAATAATTAAATGAAGTGGACGCTTGATTTATGACTGGTCGCAAAAATTGTCTTCCCAGAAGAGGTTGTGAATAATGAGATGATGTTTGATATTGAGTTTGCTGATTTTGAACTTCATTTAAAATTTGTAATATTTTAATTTGTACATTAATTTTATATTTTTTAGGAACAGCTTTCAATAGAGGGACAAGAGACAGTGCAAAACATTTTTCACTGTCGTCACTATCCGGTTCATTTTTCTTTTCCAATGCTGCAACAAGTTTGATATCGCTTGCCTTTTTTTGTTCTAGAATATCTATGAGTCGATCTTCATATGTTCTCTTTTTTTCACCTTTGTTCCTGTTACTGTTCCTGTTACGTTCTGGCTTATGTATATTTGATACTTCATCTTCTTCTTCTGATTTACCTTCCTCTTCTTTATCAGCATTAGTAGCAGAGTTTCCCGTACCTTCTCTTGTTTCCATACTTGGAAGAAGAAATAAAAGTTTTTCATAGTATCTGTATGATTTACGTTTTTTGGCTGCTTGTCCAGACTTTTTATGTTTTTGGTCCCGTAGTTCTCTTGAAAAACAAGCTCTGATGTTTTTCCACCGCTTCTGTATTACTTTTCCTGAATTTTTTTTTATTAATATTAGGCATTTTTTAAATTTACTTTCATGTGATGTATTTAATTATTTTATCTAACACGTTATTTGGATTATCTAAAATAATATATTTTTGTTACAGATATTTAGCTAGTGGCTCAAGTTTTTATTCTATTTCGTTTGAGTACTTGCTTGGACCAACTACAATCAGGGAAATAGTAAAATCTACATGTACTGAAATTTGGAATATAATGCAACCCATTTACATGGGAGAAAAAAGTGAAGAAGATTGGATCATTATAGCGAACCAATTCTTTAAAAGAACGAATTTTCCGAATGTTATTGGAGCCATTGACGGGAAACACATTCGCATTATTCAGCCTGATAATAGTGGATCACAATTTTTCAATTATAAGAGGTTTTTTTCAATCATTCTTATGGCATGGGTTGATGCAGATTATAAGTTTGTATACGTGGATATTGGTGTGAATGGAGCAGCAAGTGATTCCAGTGTTTTTCAGAAGTCACATATGGGTAAAAGGTTAGAACGAAATCAATTGAATATACCCCCAGATCGCTCTTTACCAAACGATGAAAAGGGAAAAAATATGCCTTTTTGTGTAGTAGGTGATGAAGCATTTGGCTTATCAAGGAACATTTTAAGACCATATGCAAAAAAATCATTGAATACAATAAAGAAGATTTATAATTATCGCCATTCAAGAGCTCGGCGTATGGTAGAATGCACGTTTGGAATACTCAGTAATAAGTGGCGAATTATGCATCGACCACTCGATGTTCACATAGATTTTTGTGACGTAATCGTTAAAGCCTGTTGTATTTTACACAATTACGTACGATGTAAAGATGGTATCACATTTAAAGATACAGCCTATGAATGCCCATTAAAAAGTGTTTCTACAAACTCTACAGAAAGGACTTTACTAGCTGCAAATATACAAAACTACTTTTCTTCTTACTTTATTTCACCACAAGGTGCTGTTCCTTGGCAATACGATAAAATTTAAATACATAAATTACTTCTTTTTATGCCGACTGTAACCAATTAACCGAACATAAATTGATTATTTAACCGAATATAAATTGATTATCTTAAAAGTACCTACATAATCTATAAAAAACAATGACAAATAAATACCTAAATTGACGTAAGTCAGAAGAAGCAGACAGAAGCAGGTAACTGCTTTTGTTTTTTCATTTGTAGAAAGATTGCCCCAAATATTGAAAAACACTTTAGTGCAAACTTCCTCCCAGGCTTTGGCTTTCAAATTACTATTTGAATAATCCTTTAAGGAGTTGTCGTAGAATAAAGGCCTCAACTCAATTTCGTCAATCAGTATATCGTTGTCTATTTCATCTTCATGAAAACACACGTTTTGCCTTGGTGATGAACTTGACGCCATTCTTGAAGTTAAAATTCGGAGCTGCTTTTCAATATCCTGTTGTTACTTGTTTATGCGAAAGACGACTAGTATGAAAACCGCAAGGGAGAGGGGGAACGAAGTGACATTTAGTTTCTAATGCGCGCACGGGCATACAATTCTATGGACGCGGTGACAGTTGCGTCACGAGCGTGTTGCCATCCTCCGCGGACAAAAAGTCACCCAATTGTCACGTATCCAAATGCGCGCACCTTCATAAAGAGTGATGTACGCGGTGACAGTGACGCAACAGTCACGGTGACAAAAATCACTAGTGCGCGCTATGCCTTAGATTAAACTTATTATAAATAAAGTATACTTACGTTAAATTGATCCTCACAACCATATAAACACGATTTAGGACATATATTATCCCTTTTAATTACCGTACACCATTCTTTTGTATTTTCGCATCTCTTGGAATACAAAAAACACTTTGTCGGGTGTTTTTCTAATACTATTTTTGCACTCCGGTACTATACAATACTCGTAAGATGATTTTTATCTTCTTCCATGACTTGTAAAGCAATTAAAACTTAAAATATCTATGAAATTGCTAAAAAGTTCATAGTAAACATTCACTGGATGTATCATTTGACGTCACGCAAAGCGCGCGCAAAATGGCGGTGTTTAAACGGGTCAAATTTACTCAATGTTTTAATTTTCACTTTGAAAAAAACTAGAATCTTTTCAAGCCTATTAATATTTTTTTCTACGATATAGAGAGGTAAATGATTAATTTACGTCAAAAAAAAAATATGTGAATGTTCCCTATTAGAAGTACGATGTCCCTTGCAGAACCTAAGTTTTACCAAGGAGTTTACTAAAAATACTAAGAAATGGCACGATTTAATCTGACAAGTTAAGCATAATAATTAAACTCCTCATTACTCTATTTGGTAAAGGGTAAATTTCTTCGTAAATAAGAGAGATCAAAAGGGGACTTAATTAAATAACTAATAATTAAATAAGAACAAAGTATTAAAAATATACCGACTCGTCGCAAATCGATGAGTAGCATTTTAATGTAATATTATCCAATTTAAAATCTTACATCAGTTATATACAATATTACTCGTCATCAGAATCATCATAAATGTTTGGGGGAGTATCTTGTACGTCATTCTGGCAGCTCAGACTTATAAAACTCGTGAGCACTCGCGTGTAGAAAGCATAATAAACTTAATAGATCCTTTTTCTTTTCTACTGAAATAAAATCTTCGAGTGGTAGGATTTAGGCACCATATTTATTGTTATCATATCATAACATTTCCCACGTTTAGAACAATCCATAGTCTGGTAAATAGCATCACTGAATTTTTTTTTGTTCATAAAATGGGAAATGTTTTCTTTTGTATACAAAACAGATCGAACTTCGACCCAAATATATTTTTCATTAGCTATATTTGTTTTCCTTAGAGTTAGACTTAGTTTCACAAAATTATAAAAATCATAAAACATATCATGAGTTATCTCAAATTCGGTAAACTTTGCTGTTTTATTCGAAGGCGTGCGCACGAGTTGGTACCAATTTCTTGGTAAGTGAATATCCATATTGATGTGCTTTTTTACGCTCAATTATCGCATGTCGGTATCAGTCTCCATGTGGGTATGACCGGAAACGAGAAATTTATGCTCAATTGAATGTAATTGTGGAGATAGTTTAGCAACCAACATCAACATAGCTGTGATAATGGAATTCTTGTTCTTTGCAACTGTCTGAGTATATGACCAGTTTCTTAGCATTTGGATTTACTTTTGGCAGCTGATTAATAATAAAATCAAACAAAGAGGTAGCTACCTCGTTTGTACCTCTATTTCCTTCACACTCTGGCCACATGTAGCAGAAAGCCTTGTTAGTTTTTAAGTGGTGTACAGTAAAATTGTAGGTCCACAGTTGCCTTTTATAGAATGCAACATTTGTTTTTAAGAAGGGGGTGGGCAAACATTGCTGCAAATCAAACGTTATCACCATAATATCTTCACATGACTGAGACAATTCTTTATCTTTCTTTTTTTCTTCATAAGCAGCCTTAAATGCGTTTTGGTGCTTTTCAAGTATATTGTTTAGATTTACAACTTCGTCCTCTGATGCGTACTTAAGTTTCATATTTATGGGGTCTCAGGTTGAAAAGGTATCCAAAGCTGGTTTTTTAAAGGACAACAACAAAGTTTTAACTTTGAAGCAAGAGCGTTTGGGGCGATTATTAGGTAAGGATACACCGCCCTCGTCTCCTTCAGTCCTAATACTTATGTTTATAGCATTTCAACCCCACCAACCTTCCGGTTATAAAGTCACATGAACCCTTATACGGCAGGTCTGACCTCCGAAGTTGTCCGACAACGGCACTATAAGACTAGTAAGCTCGCAAGGCTATCGGTCATAGACAAGTCCAATCGCGACCACCAAGCTACCTTTTATCCATGAAAGGTTCCGGAGCTGTAAAACACGCTCACTTTCGTGTGATTTCTGACACTTGCAATTCACTTGCTGAGAACGTCAGAGAGGCTAACTACCAGTTTCCAGCTGGCGCCGGAGCTGTAAGGCACGCTCACTTCCCAACAGGCAGTCAGGCCGCAAGCCTACCCTACGATACAGTCGGGTGACCGGATAGATGCTAGCACATCCATCTAACCTCTAAGCAGGGGGCTACCCAAACTGCAGTGACCCCCGAAGGGATCTCTGATCAAGGGCCGATCCAAGCCGGTTAGGCTGGTCAATCACCTCTCGCTATGCACAAGATCCGACGAGCCCCCGACAACTGTGGGAAACCAGACGAACAACGCCGAATCTCTGCAGCTAACTACATCACCACTACGAATCCAACACCAAAACCGGTAACCCGGCAGTTTACACACGCAAGCACATGCATCGCTGCCGGAGGGCTTAAGTACCGGAGTCCCGTAGTACCCTGATCTTAGCAGTTGACCTGTAGTTCAGCTGCAAACCTATCTATCGCCGGGTGTCTCAGTAGATAGGGATAAGGATACCGCTCTCGCCTCCTTCTGTTCTAATACTTATGTATATAGCATCTCAACCTTGTCAACCCTCTGGTTATAAAGGATCTGGTTATAAAGGGATAAGGATAGATGGAAACGTTCGTATAAATAAGTAGGTGTTGATTTTTTAAAAACGTTGTATAGCGTAGTCAATATATGTATATTCCGGCGAGGGCGGATGGGGAGCCACTTCAGTTGACGCCAAAAATATGAAACTTGGTCAAATTTGGGCAAACCGAAGACAAATCGAATGCACAAGTTTCAAAGGCGGTCTAATTTATTAAGTAGCTCTTCAGAAGCATCTAAATAGCAAACGTCACCGTAGTCGAGAAGGGGTAACAAGAGGAATTGTGCTAGCAAGATTCTAGTCCGCAGAGGCAAGAAATTCTGCAAACGCCTGAGAGAGTGGAATGACATGTGAACTCGCTTACTAGTTTCATTGACTTGCGCTGACCAACATAAATGTTTATCGAATGTCAATCCCAGATTTTTAACCTCTTCACAAAAAGTTATGACAGTGTTTTGGTATATGACACTGGTAAGTTGGTTGAGGTGCAATTTACTAAGAAAAAATCTACTGCCGATTATAACTGCTTGTGATTTTTTGGATTCACTTGGAGGCCAAAAGACTCTGCCCATTCTTTAATATTGTTCAAATCATTTTTTATTATTCCGATACTGTCGTTAATGTCATTAAACCTAGATAGCTAACGTTCGTCAAAATGACGAACACCTTATATAAATCTTTCTCTCTCTTCCTAATGGTTTTACCTACACACTTGCGTATTCGTTTCAACTCAGTGACCGCTAGACTTTGTCGTGTGGTGGCCGTATTTAGCCGGTAAGTACTTAAATTATTGAGATACCTATTGCATGTACGTCATTTTGTCGAATGGTTAGCTTATCCGTAACTTTCAGACTTTATATGCTGTGTTAATTTTATGCTTTGATTTTTTTAGTTGCAACGTCGGTAGTGAACTATGGCTGCGAAGTTGGTCACAGATGATGACATAATTCGTGCGTTAGAAGATGAAGATCTTGTCGACACAAGTAACACTTCTGACAGTGAAAATGAAGATAATTTGTTGGTTGACGACGTTGAAAGTGACTATCAGGATGATATAATACTCAGAAACTGATGAAATATATATTGAAGAAAGACAAGGTAGGTCATCTTCTGATGCCCTCCTCTAAGTGATAATACATCATCTGCTTCGAATCTTATTATACATTCGAGTCAACCTAATATTCGAGGCAAAAATCGTTACTTATGAGCGACTCATAAAGCACATTTTTCTACTCGACCAATGCTGAAATAGTTATAAAAAAACAAAGTTATGAGACTATTACATCAACCCAAAACGCAACATGCAAAGAGGAACTCAACGCTCTTTTTGGCGTCATATTACTAGCAGCTGCTTTAAAAGATAATCATCTTGCAAGTGATGAATTGTTCAACACGTCTTTCTGCGGAATGCGTTACATCTCATATATGAATCGAGAAAGAATTGATTTTCTGATAAGATGCCGATTAGGTTTGATGACAGGTGGGGGGCCGTCGCCGGGAACCTCCTCGTGTGCCCATCTGTTTCCTTTGTTGCTCGGATTCGTCCGGTGGCATCGGAAGCGGTACGGGCCGGTGCTCCCTGGGCAACAACGGTTAATGTGATCCTTCGGGTTTGCATTAGCCGTTGGCTAATACCCGGCGCGGTGGGGGTCGGCCATGGGGGTTTGTGCCCGGTTCATGGCTGGCTGGCGGGCAGGCTGCCTTTCGGGGTGGTCTGTCTGCGGGGGGGCTCGGGCCTCTTTCCATCGTTTGATCACGTTGGAAAGTTGGCCTGGGCGTTGAGGGTGGGAGGGCGCAGGCCCTCTTTGCCGGGGTCGGCTGCGGAATTGCTTCTGGTACTTCTCTGATAGCAGAGTGGACTGTGGAGTGGTTCCGCGGCTGTGTGGGGGGGGTCCGCGGCGGTCGCTTTCTTGCTGAGGGAGAGGCTGCCTGCGGCGGTTAGGGTCTGGACCTCTTTCAACCAAGCACTTTAGAGAGGGTGCTTGGTGGGGAGACGGTCCGAGACGTTGCCTGGATTAATCGTTGCCGAGCGCGACGCCACGGTTGCGCTTGGTGATGGTTGGTCTGGGCGTGGTGGGTTCCCGACTTATGCCTTTTTCTTGCTGGTCTCGGCTGATCACCGTGGCCGGCGGTAAAGGCCTGTCGGGTTCGACGTTGGGCCCCCTACGTGAGCGGACTCACGTTCGACTCCAGTGTGTTGCAGTGAGGCTGTCTGCGCATCACTGGGTCTTATGGGAGTGTGCTTTTCCAGGGGGTCTGACCGGTGGTCTCCTCTCGGGGAGATAACCGGCGGCGGAGCTGGACACGGTCAATGGTCGAGTCGGTCTGTCCAACTGGCTCGATTCTGAGACTGAGTCCAGCTAGAAGGGGGTCTCGGCCCCCTTCAGAGGCAGCAGGCTTGGGTGGGGGGAAGGGGATCCCTCCACGATATATCAAGCCTGCGAAAAAGGGATGGGTGCTCCTCGTTGCGGGGTGCCCTCTCCGTGGATCACGTTGGGGCATCGCGGTGAGTGCGAAAGCGATCCCGTGGTGTCCCATTATGACGGCGGCGGCAACCGTCAGGTTTAGTGAGTAGGAGTCTCACATAACCACCTCCATCATCCCCTTGATGGAGGTGTGTATCCATGAGGATTCATGACGTTAAAAAAAAAAAAAAACAAGGTTTGATGACAGGTCTATAAGGCTAAGAACTTTGCAGTCAGATCCACTCACACCAATCCGAAAACTATGGAATTTATTGATGGTTCAATGCCGAGATAATTACATTCCTGGAACTAACGTCACAATTGATGAACAATTTCTTGCATTTCGTTTGCATTTTGTTTTGAAAAGGAAAAGTTGTCGTTTATGTTCTTATAAAAAAAGACGAATGACAAAAAACAACTGCAATAGTTGCAAAATTCCAATTTGTCGTGAACATACTGTTGATTTTTGCCCAAGTTGTGCCAAAAATTAGTATCCATTTGATACCTATGCATTTTAGGTTTTTTTCTTTATATTACCAAAGTGAAAATAAATGAAGATGTAGAAAATAATTTTTAATTTAGTGCTGTAAACTTTAATGCCATACTGATCTCAAAAAAATATATGTCAATTAAAACCTGTGATTTAGAAGTCTAAAGTTAAATAAATATTATTTTTTGTAATACTTTTCTTTACTTTATATCCCATTTTTCTTTTAAATATACTAGCCCTGATTAAAATTAAATTAAATCTTTAAAAAAATAAATTTAAAAAATGATCGTCAAAAAGTCGAATAGTAAGCTTTTCATAGAAGTTTAGGAACGTTAGCTATGTAGGGTTAAGAGAGGAATGCCTATATAGTTGTTAATCGTCTGCATAAAGATGGTAGGGAGAAGATAATATTTTAGATAATTCATTTATAAAAATGGAAAAAATTAAAGGGCATAAAATGCCGCCCTGAGGAACACCAGCAGATAGATCAGCCCCCTGTGAGAAGGAACCATCACAGCAGGTAATCTGTCGGTAATCATAAAGGTAAGTGTGAAACCAGTTAACCACGGGTGGAGATATGTTAAGGCTGCGCAAGACACCTTGTAGTATGTCGAAATCTACAGTATAAAAAGTATTTTGCTGAAGTCAAAAAGGACGAGGATAGTTAGGATTCTGTATCCATAGCGAGCCGTATGTCATCGGTAAACTTAAGTTAAGCTGTGGATGTGCTATGTGCTGTGCGGAAACCAGACTGGAAAGGACTACGGAGATGGTTGGATTTTAAGAATGTAGATAGTTGCTTAAAACCTACTTTTTCTATAACTTTGGACAGGAAAGGAAGGATAGATATGTTACAAAACTGAGAGGGAGAGCTTGAATTATTGGATTTAAGTAGTGGTTTTAATTTAATTTTTGATTTTTTACATGAGCCAATTTCCAAGAAGTAGGAAAAAAATTGTTTGTTAGAGAAAACTCATGATAATTATAGACTTTAATATATGTTGTTTGTTCTTTACAATTGAATTACAAAAAAAAGCTTTAAAAAAAACATTTAATTTGCTTGGAATACTTTTCAAAATATTTTACCCATGTTGAACACATTTAACATACCACGATGGTTAATATGACACAAAAGTCTTTGCAATTGCCTATATTTGCTAATACTTCCGAGAAAGCTTATGGAGCTTGTATATATGTTTGCAGTGTGTCACAGGATGCAAAGGTTCATGTTATTCTTCTGCCTCATCTGAGAATCCTCATATTCTTCTTCTTATCGGCCTCATCTGAGAATTTGATGTTTCTAATACCTCAAATGTTACACTCATCATTTGGCTTATCGGCCTCAGGTTAGTAATCAGACAACAAAACTATTATCCCCATATTTTTGGAACGTAGTTCCTTATCGCGCGTTGGGAAAGGGGGCTAGACGGTAAAAATTCTTACTAAAAGTGGGCACGACATGTTTTACGGTAAAAATTCTTGCCAAAAGTTGGCACGACATGTTTTGCTTTATCTCTCTCTCTTATAGAAAGCAAGACAGATATTTTAATATCTATCATTATAATTTTTTGTATTATATTAAATTGCTTAGTAGTTCTTTATTGTTTATTTGATATTGGAGTTTGTTCTTTTAGAATCAATTTGCAAATAAGACAGTTTAAATGAAAATAATAATTCACATTTGTGATAAAATATATTCGTAATGTTTTGTAACAACGCCATCTATTTATACCTTAGGGAAACATAACCACGTCTGTTATATAAATATATCAGTACAAAGTGAAACGGCTAGGTGGGGACAATAACTCATGGGTTTATTTTTTCAGTCCTACTGCGCATCTAAGCCTGCGCAAACATCGCTTTGCGCATCCTCGCCTGCGCGCGCCGCCTGCGCGCGCCGCCTGCGCGCGCTGCCTACTGCGCATCTTCGCGCCCATTCATCCCGCCATCGAAAAGGCAGAAGAAAGAAGTCCAATTGAGTGAAGAAACATTGAGTGCCGCGTATAAGTGTAGGTCTTCTACCGCACTTATCGCGATTAGTGTCGTGCCGTGATTATTCAGCGTCCTTCGTTGTATAGTTAGGGTACGAAACGCGCGTACAAACTACCGCCAACGTTTATAGTCGCCGTCTTAAGTACGTAAGTACAACATAGTTGTTTTCATTATTTTACACCTTTGTTTCACCAAACAAAGTACATATAGTATATTTACACAGCGCACCGCGTGTATTTACACACCGCCGTTAATAGCAGTATGTTAGAGGAACTCTTAAAGTTCTTAAAAACTAGGTCCCGCACGTCCTTCTGACGTTTCAGGCATTTGACCCTCAGCCAAATGCAGTAGCTAGCGAGCTCGCTGCTCTGGCCCCGGAGTCAGACAGCCCACCTACCTCGCCCGCGACCTCTGAGACCGGCTCAGAGGAAATGGACACTAGTCCATCGCCCAGCTCCCAACCTTCATCCGATGAAGACGACGATGGTTTGGAGACCGTCATGTCTAAGTCGGGTAAGCGTAAGGCGTCCCCGCCTTCCTCTCCAACCGCGTGAAAATGGGTGCCCTCTGCTTCCGCGCCGCCTGCCGCCCCTGTCGCGCGCGCTGCGCCGTCGGCGGTTGACGCCAAGGCCTCCAGTTCGATCCCGGTTGCCTCTACCTCGTCCTCGGCCCTTCCGGCCGACGTCGTCCCCCGTACTAAGGCCCCGCCGCCTCTGTACATCAGGGATAAGTCCAAATGGGACTCTATCTCTGCTGCTATGTCGCAGCGCAAGCTCCATTTTACCAGTGCCCGTTCCACGGCACACGGTATTAAGGTTCTAACCTCTTCTCCGTCAGAGCACCGCGGTTTGACGAAACGCCTCGGGGAGCGTGGTATCGGATACCACACATACGCGCTCGAGGACGAACGCCGCCTCACGGTGGTCGTCCGCGGAATACCGGTCGCTTTCTCAAGCGATAGCATCCTTGAGGACCTTAAGTCCCAGGGACTCCCAGTACTTGCGGTCCACCGCATGTACAAACGGCGGGACAAGTCTCCCTACGAGCTTATCCTTATTCATCTGGAGCTCTCCGATGAGGGCAAACAGATTTTCAATATCCACTCCATTTGCCAACCGTCAGGCATTAAAGTCGAGACCCCGCGCGGTCAAGGCCTCCCCGGGCAATGCCATCGTTGCCAGTTGTACGGGCACTCTGCTCGTTTTTGTCACGCCCGTCCACGGTGCGTAAAGTGCTTAGAGGACCACGCGACAGCCGACTGTCCGCGTAAGCCTCCAATTCCGGAGGTCCCTCCCAGCTGCGTCCTGTGCCAGCAGAAGGGACACCCCGCGAATTATCGCGGGTGCCCCCGAGCGCCGAGCAGGCTGCAGCCGGCGACGGTCCCCTCCCGTCATGTTCTACCGCCTTGGGCTCCAATAGACCCCAACGCGTTTCCCGCCCTTAAGGCACGTCCGTCATCTGCCCTTAAGGCACCTACTAATGCGTGGGTAAAACCACCATCCATCGTTACTAGGGCTCCCCCCTCGCCACAGGCGGCGCCTGTCGGCGGCGTGAGCATGAGCCTAGGAGCGCCGGCATCATTAGGTAGCTCTCTCAGCTACATCACTAGCATATTAGGTGTTATCAACCCTCAAGAGTTGCTAACACTGTCCCGCAAGTGCAAAGCTGCTGAACGGGACCCCAACGCACGCTGCGCGCCGCTCTTAGAGCACGCAGAGTTACTTAATGCCATCTATAATCTTCCTGCTATAACATCTTAAATGGATAGCAAAAGTAGGGTTAAGCCGCGCTCTTTAAATATCGTGTCTTTTAACGCGAACGGCCTTCAAAAACAGATATCTCTGGTGCGTGACTTCGTAGTTACACATCAGATAGATATTTTACTTGTACAAGAGACCTTATTAAAACCTAGTACGCGCGATCTTAAAATCGCGAATTTCAATATAGTTAGAAATGACAGAACCACTAAGGGCGGGGGTACTGTTATTTATTACAAAAGGTCTCTTCATTGTGTACCGCTCAACCCACCAAAGTTAGTTAATATGGAAGCGTCGTTGTGTCAGGTGGGTATGACTGGCCATCAACCGGTTATATTAGCGTCGGTATATCTATCTCCCACTAAAGAATTTTTAGAGAGCGATCTTAAATTGCTACTCAATATGGGAGTCGCCACCATTCTGGCTGGCGACTTCAATGCCAAGCATCACCGCTGGAATTCACTAAGAAATAATTGTAAACTTAACAGACTGACGAGTAATACTGATCTCAACTTTGAGATTATTGCACCCTTGCATCCGACGCGCTTTCCGATTAGCGATAATAAAAAAGACAAACCGGACGTGCTCGACATAGCGCTCTTGAGGAACGTGACTCTACAGTTACGTTCTATCGAGACGCTATCAGGGCTAGACTCTGACCACAGACCGGTCCTAATCCAGCTAGGACCCCCTCCCCAAGCAGCACCCGTAGTTAAGAAAATAATAGATTGGAATAAGTTAGGTGAGCTTATCCAATCCCCACTTCCGGCGCACCTCGACACAATACCTGGCACGTCTGATTCGGTCGAGGTAGCCAAGTCCCGTTCAATTAAATTTACTAATTATTTAACTGATAGCATAGGTAAATCCACGAGGGAGGTCTCAGTGCCCTTCGACGGGCGCCGTGCACTCCCCCCGGATATTAGGTATTTAATCAATAGGAAAAATGCTGCTTCCAGAGCCCATGACAGATGTCCGACTGACGATAACAGGCGGAGGCTACGCTGTCTTCAGAGGGAGGTGAGACAAGCTCTCGCTTCCTTCAGAGACAGTGAATGGGACAGGCGTCTTGAGGGTCTCGCACGGTCGACGCACCAGGCTTTCTGGTCGCTGGAGCGGGCCCTTGTGCGCGATACTGTCTCAGTAATGCCCCCTCTTGTTACTCCCAACAAAGACGAATTAGCCTTTGATGATAGGGAGAAGGCCGATTGCTTAGCCGATAGCTTAGAGAAGCAATGCACCTTAAGTACAGAATTGTGTGATGACGCTCATTTCACGCACGAGATAGTTGCGTCCGTAGCCGTTGCTCACAACCTCCAGTGGCGCCTCCATTAGAGGAAACGGATCTCGAGGAAGTTAGTTCATTAATAAAGTCTCTCAAGACTAAGAAGTCCCCAGGGCCTGATAGTATTTCAAATAGGGTTCTTAAAATCCTCCCGTCTCATTTGCTTTACCTTTTGGTGTCAATATTGAATATTTTGCTGGCCGGATGCTCATTTCCAGACCAGTGGAAGGAGGCCATTTTTATAGGGATACATAAGCCGGGTAAACCCCGCAACCTCCCTACTAGTTACTGCCCGATCAGCTTGCTTAACATGGTAGGCAAATTATACGAGAAAATAGTTCTCGCTAGGCTTCGTAGGGAAATAGAGAGGCTAGCTATTATACCCAATGAGCAATTCGGCTTTCGTGCCAATTACTCGTGTTCCCATCTAGTGCACCGCTTAACGGAGCACATTCTTTTCAATAGGCGTCGTTCTAAACGTAGTAAAACAGGCGCGCTCTTCTTCGATGTGGCGAAGGCGTTTGACAAGGTCTTCCACAACGGGCTGGTGTACAAGCTACTTCGGCTCGAGGTGTCGGACAGACTCGTATTTTTAATACGAGACTATCTTTCGAACCGTTCCTTTCGCTACAAAGTAGAGGGGACACTCTCGTCCCCTCGCCCCCTCAAGTCGGAAGTCCCGCAGGGTTCCGTCCTCTCTCCCTGCCTCTACTTGATTTATACGAGTGATACACCCAATCTTAATCCACGTACTAAACTCGCGCTCTTTGCGGATGATACCGCCGTCTTTACCTCCAGTAATGACCCTCATGTCGTCGTCACTCGCCTCCAATCCGCGGCCGATTCCCTTAGGGATTGGTTCTGGTAGTGGAGGATAGAGTTAAACCCGGAGAAGAGTACCGCCGTACTCTTCTGCCGGGGCAGAGTCGACACCGGGGAACCAAGGAGAGTCTCCATCTTTGATAAACCGATTAACTGGCAAACGAAGGCCAAATATCTGGGTGTAACATTCGAAAAACAACTCAGTTTTGGCGCACACATTAGAATCGTTAGAAACAGAGCGGCCTTCATTCTAGGCCGTCTCTATCCCCTCGTGTGTAAGCGGAGTAAACTGTCCCTTAGAAATAAGGTAACACTTTACAAAGTTTGCATACGAACTGTCATGTCCTATGCGAGTGTCGCTTTCACTCACTCCAATCTGAAGCCCCTTCAGGTGATTCAGAACAAATTCATGCGTATAGCCATGGGCGCGCCGTGGTATATGCGCAACAAAGACCTCCATAGAGACTTAGGTCTACCTACTATAGCGCAATTTTTTAAAAAGCTCTCTAGGAGTTACTATGATAGAGCCAAGAGTCATCCGAACGCACTGGTGGTTGAAGCGACCACCTACCAACCTAGTAGGCCCCCGATAGCTTTTAAAAGAAGACCCAAGTCGATTCTACTCGACTCAGATGACGAAATAACGACTTACAACAGACGTTTAGGTAACACTCCAACAGTCACTTATACACACCGCCTTCGCCGGCGAAGGCGAGGCCCCAGACGCACACCGCCGTTTGCGTTTGCCGTCGGAGGGCGTTAGTGTCCATATACCCATTTTCCTTCCTATTAATACGCTGTTTCAAGCCGAGGTATATAGCTTATATTAATAATTTAATATTTTTTTATTACAATAGGTAATATTCATGTTTTTTTTGACGTAAATTATTCATTTACCTCTCTATATATTAGAAAAAAATATAAACAGGCTTGAAAAGATTCTAGTTTTTTTTCAAGGTGAAAATTAAAACATTGACTAAATTTGAGCCGTTCAAACGCCGTCATTTTTAAACCCCGACTAAAAAGAGGGGTGTTATAAGTTTGACCTGTCGATCTGTGTATCTGTGTATCTGTGTATCTGTGTATTTGTGTATCTGTGTATCTGTCTGTGGCAAATTTCCAGCCAAACGCGTGGACGGATTTGAATACGGATTTGTTTAATCGAAATCTATGCACGTCAGGATGTTTCTTATTCATGTTTGATTGAAATATAAATAGTCATCTCTAAGCAATTGACGTTTTATTCGTGCGGGGGAGAGGTTCTTATGTAATAATTAGCTGTTCCCAGCGGCGCGGCGTCGCCCGCGCTATATAGGAAAAAAGGCTATATGGCTATATGGCTTATGATCGTAGTCATAAAGAATCACGGGCAACAGCTCGTGATAATATAAATCCCTTCATCATAGTGTTATCAGTGATTGTAAATCATTTTAACTCTAAATATTTATATTTATTAATATTCGTACCTATATATGAAACCTACCTACCTACCCATATGAAAAAGTCTTGAATCATGAGACTTAATACATTTATAATTTATTACATTTGAACTTTCACGTGGATCCTTATTTTATTAAATATAATATATATATTTCTCGTATTAAATATAACCTATCATAATATAGGATTCTAATGCTAAAATTTTTTTTTAAAAATCGGTCCGGTATTTTCGGAGCCAATTCAAACAAACAAACAAATCTTGCCTTCTTGAAAATTTTGTGTGTCTGTAGGTTCATTTAGTACTATTCAGAAACTAGTAACATAACTTTAAAAAGCAGAAAAAAAAAAAAAAATAAAAATAAAAAAAAACCCCGATACAAAAAGACCTCTAAAAAGAGTAAAAATAATATTATTATGTACTTATTGAATTCGTTGCGTCGGGGGACCGTTTAATAAAGGAAGAAATTAAAATGCAGTAATTTAACAAGGCTATACGTATAGTCTAAGTCCTCAATGATTAACTTCGTAATATTTATAATACACTAGCAACATACGTACAACGGTCTCCCGACGCAACGACTTCAATAAGTACATAATAATATTATTTTTACTCTTTTTAGAGGTCTTTTTGTATCGGGGGTTTTTTAAATTTTAACATTCAAACTTTTAATTCACTTCATACATATTTTAAGTTTTAAGTGCTTTACAAGTCATGGAAGAAGATAAAACCATCTTACAAGTATTGTATAGTACCGGAGTGCAAAAATAGTATTAGAAAAACACCCGACAAAGTGTTTTGTATATTCCAAGAGATGCGAAAATACAAAAACAATGGTCTATGATAATTAAAAGGGATAATATATGTCTTAAATTGTGTTTATATTGTTGTGAAGATCAATTTAACGTAAGTATACTTTATTTATAATAAGTTTTAATTTAATAGTTTAAATTTATACTAAGTTGCATTAGCTATTGAACATTAGAAAATTTGAGTTTAAAATTAACCTAACCTAGTTTACAAAAGTTCAGTATAACTTTCTATAAAACCGTATTCTTTTTTTGGTTTTACGAAATATTTATGGTTGTCGATTTATTTCAGTTTAAGGAAGATACAGCTAATAATATTGAATATAATATGTATAACGAAACAACAAGGAGAAAACTGTAATCTAAGTTTGAAGAAAGGAGTTGTGCCTCATATATTTTTGTAGCAAAAACACCAGCTGATAGAATGAGAATGTGCGTAGTCAAAAGGCAAAAATTTACATCGGTTAATGAAGCCTTTTCAGAGTTAGCTATTAAAACTAGTGTTGTAAAAAATTGGTGACCTTTACAAAGAAGTGATAAAGTAAGTAAGTCCGAGTACTGTCCATGCAAATGTCTGTGATATTTATCAGCCAAGACAATATTAAATGGGATCACAAGGCAGAGCCTTACTTTTTGCATATTAAAGATAAATTACCAAGAGACTAAGCTGTGCAAGTTAATATTAAACCGAAGTACAGAAGTAAAGGAGTCAATGTAAATATACCTGCTGAAAAACAAAATGTAGCATTGTTACCATTTCCTCATTCACCACACAATACTTTTACTTTACCAGTAAAACTAATTATTTTACATAGTTATACTTTACCAGTAAACCAGAAAACACAGCTGATAATACTTCTATAGCATCTTATATCTTCTATATCTGCTGACTATCAACAAAGTTATTTATCTGAGTCAAGTGAAGTGGAAAATGATTACCTAAACAATCGTATCATTTAATAAAACCTTTAAGCACGAAAATATAGGTTTAAATTGTTTATTTTTCTCAGTAACACTAATACCACCGTATGAACTTCGATGCCGATAATTTGAATGGCGTGTCAAATGACGTCACATTTTCTTTCGACCAATGATGGCGCGTTTTGGAAGTGTGAATTTCGCTCCCTTAATTTACACTTTTCACAAATTATTTTATAGCCTTAAATGATTAGTAAATAAAAAAAAATGTTTTTATTATTATAAGATAAGATTACAATAAGATAATAAGTATCCGAAAAAAAAGTATTTGAGACCATTTTAAATTTTATGCATATTCCCTATTCCTTCAATAATTAATCGAAAGGAACTTCGTTCCATCCGGGTGTCCCTTGACACCTCTTAGTTTTTTTTTAGATAATCGATTTAAATTAATTACTTACATCTTAGTTTATTCTACATATTAAATATATTAAACTAATAAATAAATATAATGGGTAAGTTATCACATCTGCTTTCAGAGGCGAAGACTAGTTTTGGGCAAAAACACCCTTGTCCGAAGATTACTGCAGTTCCAAGTTTATTTTTATCTATTGCACATTATACTATTTTTCTTGTTACCGTGAAACAAACCCACTTCTGAACTATTAGAACTCTCTTACTGCAAATATTCACTAATGACAGTCGTTCTATTCTTTAAAACACTTTATAGTACTACTCAAAAACACATTAAACTGTTTACTATTTAAACTCTTTACTTTCACTGTTACACTTTATTATACTAGATCTGTTACACAATTTAGTCTTACAATCATATACTGCCTTCTCTTAGTCGGGAGACGATTTAAATATTCATTACTTTTAATCTAATCGGTATCCAATATTACGATTACTTATTTAGTCAATTAAACTTCTATACAAACATTACATGTTTTAGTGAAACCAAAAACTGATATTTTTATTTTTTTATTAAAACCTACACTCAAATTATATAAGATCTAATAACCATATGAGTGCTAAGAATCAGGGAGTTGGTTTTAAAATTTAACACACGGCGCTGATCGCGAACTTATTTCGTCTCTCACACCCTCATGCAAAAAAGACTAAGATAATTATTTATCCTGAAGATCCTAATCAATACCCCTAGTGTGAGTTTTATAGTATCGTAGAGTTTGTCCAATTTGTTGCAGACAGGAAAGTCTGAGTTTTTAGCTATCAATGGTAGTATGAGTTCAAATAGTTCAGCCTATATCCACCAAAACTTAGGTCGATCGCAGCAACTTCATATATGTTTATTGTTTCTCCCTTACGTACGTTGAAAATGAAAGAGATAAACATATTCTTCTATTTTTAGTCGTATTATTTGACAATTGGGTTTTTGAAAAATTTTTTTTTTGCAATAAATAGAAAGATCAGATATAAGTTTTATAACAAAACTATTTTTTTTTATTTTGCAATAATTCAAAAGTTATATCAAAATTAAAATAAGTTTTTGAATCCAGCACCGAAGACACGCAGATAGCTCCCGAACAAACCCGAGTGCATGTGACGTTTGTTTGTTTTCACTCATTGCAGTTTATCCAGAGATAATACGAACATGTTTTGATCTATTTAATTCTGTTGTCATTGTTATAAATACACAAATTAATATTGAAAATGTCGAACCTTAAAAGTTATCGTTCTTGTTTTGTACCATTATGTACGAATACTACAAAAGCAACTCCTGGTTAAATGTTTTTAAATTGTTACATAGAAATTTCATTTCTGTAGATAATTAAAATATTTATAATTTTAATATTATCGATTTCTTATTATCTGTCACATTCGTAGACAAGGTAAATTATTTATCTGTTGACAGTTAATTGCAGTATCTTAATTAGTCTGTGACATTTATTTTTGTTTAAAATATTGAATGTTGCCAGCTTAAGCTAACATTATAGTCCCCAAAATGTTATTAAAAATATAAACATTTTATTAATAAGTACTATTCTAAATTTCATTTATTAATCATTATTAAGGTTAGCAGATCGCTAAATATTATTTGAAAGTAGTTGTCATATTGCTTCAGAAGTTTAGTTGCAGCCAACGTTGTTTTATTGTTATATTTATTAGTATAACAATTTGTTATCAATTTATTTCATTCGTTTCTTCCTTTAGATAATTAGTGCAATGTTATAAAATTATTTAAATATTGGTCTCCTGCCGATTAATATTAATTTTACCCACATTTCGTGTAGCGCGGCGTGCGCATAGCCACATTGTTTGCTTATTATGCATATTTTGACTATAAAATTCAATGTCGTGATCTTTAGAGTCTTTTCTTTCGGAAGCACTTCCGAATTGAATATCTTATTAGCCTTCGGTGAGTGTTTTAGTTATTTGTGATCTTATTAACGCATGTGAAGCGTTGTTTCTTAAATTCTTTAGCGTGTTTAATTGCAGGGCTAATAATTTAATATGGAATAATTATAATTCCTATTGCCGGCACTTCCCGGGCAGTTTCAAAGTTTGTTGGAACAATATTTCTATTTGTCCTGATTCGACCCTGTGAGTCGACATAGGCTAATATTTTTGCTTGCGAGGCCTTTTTCCTCCATAAGGAGGTTTTTTAGTTTGTACCCTAGAAGATACGGGTAAATTTTTAATTGGTTCGCGGGGGTAGACGTGAATCTTCGGAGCGTCGTCCTGTTTGACCTGTATCCTGCTTCCTGACTAGCTGAGTTCAAGAAGCTCGTCTTTATTGTAATCCCGATATTATGGTGATGTACAAATTTTATTTATACCAATAATCAACACTTCCATTTTTGAAAGTTTTATAAAGAACAAGTGTTTGACTGTGGTTCTCCAGTACTGACAAGCAGGAGGATCATGCATATGTCTTCGCTTATTATTTGTCAGTGGCGCCTAGGATTCCTATTTTAGGATTTTGATATACATATAAGTTAATATTAAAAGTGTTATCTCAAGTAACCCACCGCTGAGTCTAGCTGGCATTTTTTGTAACATTTATTTTGACATTATTATGTCATTATTTAAGACATTCCTGTATTTGTATAATTGTATGAATATTGAGGTTTAATGATTTTTTGAGTATTTGTAAAGTAAATAAATAAATAATTTAAAACAAACCCACATTTAATTTTTATTTTTTTGCAACAGTGGCGCACAACAGTCGGGGCATTACTTGAGATAGTTGGTATATCTTATTGCTATATCAATAATTACACTTTTTATATTATATTTTTTTTTATAAATAAGGTAGTGTTGATATAATTTGAACTGTTTTTATATGGTATTAATATATGTTTTTTACACTAGGTTATTTAGTGTACTTAATATAACTTATATTGTTATATTACGGCGAGCAATATGTTTGCTGATATGTAATATTTTCATTTTTGTTTATGTTAATATTATGTTATATTTAAGTTAATTTTATTCTTACCTTACTGTGAAGCCAGCTCGACTTATTAGTTTTTATAAAGTTTAAATATGTAACTTTTAGTATTAAAACTGAATATTTAAATATTTTTTTAAAGGATCTTGAATATTTATTTTTCATAAATATTTTATACTACTATTGAACTAGTTTATTGTTTGTTTGTTTAATAGTTTGTTATTCAAGTTTCTTTAATTTTTCATTAAACTTTTACTTTGATCTTTTTTAATAGTAACTTCAAATTTTATTTTTGTTAGAAGTTTTTGAATCTTTTGCTTTGCCGGGAGATATTTTTGAATTCAAGTTAGAACTTAATTCTAATTAGAAATAGTTTAATTTACTTGTTTCATTTTCTTTTATCCTAGCATCATGGAGGGTCTAATTGCATATGGTTTTCTTTGTGAGGATGAATTCATGTATGATGTTGTTGTTAGGGATGCTAGGCTGAAGGGTGCTTTTGAGGAGTTGAGAGTCCGGATTGTGGACTCCGCTTCATCTGTTCCTTTAAATGGAATTTTGGAGGCAAATTTTGTGTCGGCTTCTGAAATCAGGATTGTTGATTCCAGAGCTGAAGTTTTAAATACTTCATTGACTCCTCCACCTTTTAAAGGTTTTGACTGCTTTAGGGCAGTGGCTCATCTCTTTTATTCCCTTTCAAGTTTATAATTCGTCCGGACAGCTGAGTTGTATGGTATGTAACATCAGTCCTGACAGTTGGTTAAAATATGGTTTGTATTGTCCGTAGGTTTATCTTAATTTCCAGTATCACTTTAAATGTAAGGGATATCTGTGGTTAAGTATTAATTATTTTTTAGTATATATTTTTTTATTTTCCTTTTTTATTGCTGATCTTTAGTTACCTTATATTCCAGTATCAATACATGTTTTATTTTATATCTGTTATTAAGTGTTATCTTTGGTTATTTAATGTTTAGTTTATAATTCGTCCGGACAGCTGAGTAGTATTTAATGTAACATCGGTCCTGACTGTTGGTTAAAACATGGTTTGTATTGTCTTTAGGTCATTCTGGAACTAAAATTGAATACCTTAAATTCCAGTATCACTTTAATTATATTTGATATCTGTTATTAAGTGTTATTTGTTCTTAGTTTTCTTATATATTTGTTTAGGTTTGGGTTAAGATTTTTGTGTTAGAAACCTTAATTTCCAGCTATCTATTTAAGAATAATAGATATCTGTTGTTAAGTGTTGTTGTATTTTTAAGATGTTTTCTTTCTATTAGATAATTATAGATATCTGACATATTATTTTGTTGGGTCTTACTTTAAATATTAAGGTTAAGAAATTATTTGTTGTATCTTATGTATGCAGCAATGTGTTTTCAGTAGAGAGTTACTGTTGAACATTTATTATATGTACTTGGACTTATTTGTTCTTGTATAATGTGGTTACTGGGGTAGCTATGATCCTTTTATGGAATCAATTTATACCTGAGACAAGGTAGTACCTTGTTTCGGTTTATCAATTTCATATTATGTTATTGATGATTAGGTGGTGTTATGGATGTGTATGATCTGCATTTGGTAGCAGCACACATATGTTGAGTTGTGGGTTCGGTGTTACTCTAATTGAGAGTTTCTGTTTTGCAGCACTTATTATTATTCATGATAAGTTTTTGTTTTATTTTATTTCTGTTTATGTTACAATAGACACTTGATATATTGTTTAGTAGATACCTACTTAATTATTGTTATTAATTAAGTTTTTACCTTTCTTTTTTTTTAGGTTACAATTAATTTGTTTTTCGCAATTAGGTATGAGAGCTTATGAGCTGGAGGGCCAGCTCGAATTTTCCTCTTATATCGCGTAAAATTCTTCCGGGAAGGGAGGTACTGTTACATAGAAATTTCATTTCTGTAGATAACTAAAATATTTATAATTTTAATATTATCGATTTCTTATTATCTGTCACATTCGTAGACAAGGTAAATTATTTATCTGTTGACAGTTAATTGCAGTATCTTAATTAGTCTGTGACATTTATTTTTGTTTAAAATATTGAATGTTGCCAGCTTAAGCTAACATTATAGTCCCCAAAATGTTATTAAAAATATAAACATTTTATTAATAAGTACTATTCTAAATTTCATTTATTAATCATTATTAAGGTTAGCAGATCGCTAAATATTATTTGAAAGTAGTTGTCATATTGCTTCAGAAGTTTAGTTGCAGCCAACGTTGTTTTATTGTTATATTTATTAGTATAACAATTTGTTATCAATTTATTTCATTCGTTTCTTCCTTTAGATAATTAGTGCAATGTTATAAAATTATTTAAATATTGGTCTCCTGCCGATTAATATTAATTTTACCCACATTTCGTGTAGCGCGGCGTGCGCATAGCCACATTGTTTGCTTATTATGCATATTTTGACTATAAAATTCAATGTCGTGATCTTTAGAGTCTTTTCTTTCGGAAGCACTTCCGAATTGAATATCTTATTAGCCTTCGGTGAGTGTTTTAGTTATTTGTGATCTTATTAACGCATGTGAAGCGTTGTTTCTTAAATTCTTTAGCGTGTTTAATTGCAGGGCTAATAATTTAATATGGAATAATTATAATTCCTATTGCCGGCACTTCCCGGGCAGTTTCAAAGTTTGTTGGAACAATATTTCTATTTGTCCTGATTCGACCCTGTGAGTCGACATAGGCTAATATTTTTGCTTGCGAGGCCTTTTTCCTCCATAAGGAGGTTTTTTAGTTTGTACCCTAGAAGATACGGGTAAATTTTTAATTGGTTCGCGGGGGTAGACGTGAATCTTCGGAGCGTCGTCCTGTTTGACCTGTATCCTGCTTCCTGACTAGCTGAGTTCAAGAAGCTCGTCTTTATTGTAATCCCGATATTATGGTGATGTACAAATTTTATTTATACCAATAATCAACACTTCCATTTTTGAAAGTTTTATAAAGAACAAGTGTTTGACTGTGGTTCTCCAGTACTGACAAGCAGGAGGATCATGCATATGTCTTCGCTTAGAATTTGTCAGTGGCGCCTAGGATTTATATTTCAGTAATTTTTAAATATAATTTAATATTAAAAGTGTTATCTCAAGTAACCCACCGCTGAGTCTAGCTGGCATTTTTTGTAACATTTATTTTGACATTATTATGTCATTATTTAAGACATTCCTGTATTTGTATAATTGTATGAATATTGAGATTTAATGTTTTTTTGAGTATTTGTAAACTAAATAAATAAATAATTTAAACCTAAATTCACTTTTATTTTTTTTTGCAACAAAATGTTCCCCAAGATGAAAAACGTTGAAATAAATGGTTTACGATACAAATATTATTTTTACGACTAAGTTGAACATAACCTATAGCTTTGTCGCCGTAACTCTCACGTGATGCTCTACAAATAATGAAATAAATAATTATATTTAATATAAAGGAAGATAAATATTTAAATATTTTTATTTATATTATTTTTTAACAGACTTACCTTGATCCCTTGGCACCTCGAACTTCAGTAGAATTGAACCGAACATCATTTGTTAAAAAACTGGTTATCATAAATAAATCAACATCAGGAATATTATCTGACGTTGCCTTTATAATTCCTTTGTCACACTTAGCTAAACGGAATTAATTAATAAATCGTTTTTTAGCAATAAACTTTTAATGTTATTATCAAGTCACATGTAATAGCCGTAAACGCTGTACTGTTATTAAATAGCTAGAACATTATGACGTCACAAATATGGTGACCAATCGTGGCGCGTTCATAGTCACGTGATTTTTATTTACATTTTATCCACTTTTAATTGCTTATAATTAATTGAAAAAAACTTTTTTCAGTTTTTCGCATAACATATCAATATAATATATGATAAAGTTTTAAAATATATTTAAAAAATCAATAATTTATTTATTTTCATAATCCCAATTGACAATTTGGATCAAGTATAATAATATTATGTTGTTATAAGAGTCTTTTCTCCATTGAATTCAAACCTAAGAAGGTTAATTGTACTTTAAAATTAACATTTAATGTAGTATTCACATAGAAAGTATCTTGTCAAGAGAAAATTACAATGGCCACTATAACTTATAGACATGTAAATTCTATACTTTTATAATAATTACTGTTATGAAGGAGACTATCAACTACGATTGAACACTTGGTCTGCTGAAACGAGTTAAACATTAGAATGGTAGTTCTCATAATAGAACAAGGACTATTCAAGGTAAAACAAAACATATTCTTATTTTCTCCTTGATGGCTATTAGCATTATTTGAAATTTAACAAAGTAATGCTTCAAGATAGATATCATTATGTGCTTTATGAGTTTTCTTGCTTGGCATCCTAAATAAACCATTCACAATATGATTTATTTTATTATAACTGTTAATCCAAATAAATATAAAATATCTTGTTTACTCTCTTAACAATTCCTTAAACTTTATTTAGTTTATCAATGCTCTATTCCACTATTTACAATGTAAATCATTCAATTTAATTCAAAAAAGTATCAAAATTATATATTTTATTAATGTTTAATATATATATTATTACTTTGAAAATCTGTTTGAAAATCTTGGTTAATAATATAAATATTATCATTAATACATTTTATAAGTCTATAAACATCTTATAGTTTTGTATTGTTTTAAGTTAGAAACATTACAATTATTTAGTTTGGTTAAGAAATTTTAT
This sequence comes from Napeogenes sylphis, assembly GCA_959347405.1. Taxonomy (NCBI): domain Eukaryota; kingdom Metazoa; phylum Arthropoda; class Insecta; order Lepidoptera; family Nymphalidae; genus Napeogenes; species Napeogenes sylphis. The sequence continues at coordinate 42,220,653 of OY365779.1, read as the reverse complement.
TATTTTGGGATGTAGTGATATAATTAGCTCCAATTTAAAGTCTAAGAATATAATATACTAGCTGTTGCCCGCGGCTCCGCCCGCGTGTAGGTCACTTTTCGCGTAATCTGTGGAAACTACAATTATCCATACCTATAATAGACTATATTTCAATACTGAACATTCACAAAAGCCATTTTTGAGACGGTTTGCACGGTTCCATTCCAGAGTACGCCGGTACACCGTACCGCCGCAAACGCGAAGACCCTATATCTTAAATCTGTAATATCTTCGAAAATATTCATTGAAATTACATGCTGTATGGGACTATATTGTTCCATATTAAATGTAAAATGTATTTAAGTTACTCAATTAGATAAGAATTAAAGCTGTATTTCTGAAAATTGCTTCGTAAATTACCTATTATTTTTCGTAAAAGGATAAAAATTTGCTATTGTGGGTTACCCCTAAGAGATAAACATATCCAAACCATCGCGGTTTTTATTGTAGAACTTTTAAGGTTTACAATACTTAGTACATTCTTTTGATCTATCTCGTGGAGTTCAACCAGCGCGCGTTTGCATTGTAAGCGCAAACAAAAGTGTTTGTTTACGACTTCGCATTAGAAATCTTGAAATTATCAGTGATTCACTGATATACTAAGCATGTAATAATACATATAAACCTTCCTCTTGCATCACTCTATCTATTAAAAAAAACTGCATCAAAATCTTTTGCGTAGTTTTAAAGATACATACAGACATACAGACGCGAAAAGCGACTTTGCTTTATCATATGTAACTTGCTGTGCCTGCGACTTCGTACGCGTAGTTTTCGATTTTGATTAAAAGTACCCTTTGTACTTACTAATGTATGTAAAAACTATAAACCTTCAAACCGGTAAGAAGCAATGGTACGACAATAAGAGATTATTAACTACTTTATTTGTTAAACGATTGTTAAAAAAAAACAAAATATAAAGCGAATCCTATGACTATATATTCCCGAAAACTGCATCCAAATCGACTAATCCGTTTCTGAGATTAGCGTGCACTAACATACAGACATTTAGACGAACAAAATGAAAAAAACATTGTTTTGGGTTCTCTTGCTTATATAAAGGTGTAAGAATTTTTGAAAATATTTTTTTTTCGTGTTGTGTGCACAACTAAAAAACAAACAGATAAACTGACAAAGATTTAAAAAATGCTGAAAATGGATTCTGTTAGTTATTACTTTACATCCTAGTATATATTTTTTAATATTTTTAATGTACAAAGACAACTCCTCTACAGATTTATTACATGTATAGAATAAGATTTTCATGGTATATATTACGTCATTGACATAAATAGTTATAACTTTTTTACGCCTCAACCGATTTAGATGAAATAAACACTAAATGTTAAGTGAAGACTGTGATAATAAATTCCTGAAAACCGCATTTAAATTGGTTAAGCCGTTTCTGAGATTAGCGTGCACAAACATACATACATACAGACATACAGACATACAGACAAACAGACAAACTGAAAAACCATTGTTTTGGGTTCTCTTGCTCTTATAAAGCCCCCCCTATGATGTTTTTTTTTTTTTAATTACATGTACAGGAATGGCTCAGTGACGATTTTATTATATGTCTAGATAGACGATATTATTTTAGAACTAATTTCATAACCATAGAAAACGTTATAGTGAGTCAACCTTAAAAGCTAGATATATCTTGTCGCGGACTTCTTTTTAAAACTTTTAAAGAGAAACAATTTCATAGAACATCATTTTTGCGTAACTGTCACCGTTTTCGCAGCGCACGCAGTTTTTTTGTTTATTTTTTTACACCTTGCGTTAGAATATTCAAGTTTTAGTAATCATCCCTTATTTTTTGAAAATGAAACATAGCCTATGTCACTCGGGAATAGTGTAGCTTGCCAACGGTGAAAGAATTTTTGAAATCGGTCCAGTAGTTTCGGAGCCTATTCATTTCAAACATACAAAAAAATAATCAAACATTTCCTCTTTATAATATTAGTATAGATATGTACATAGTAGTATTAGTTCTCAAGGTTTCTAATATTTAAAAGATTTTATATGCATTAAATAGTAACTTGTTAACTTAGTTTAAGTTTTATTAATTAACTAGCTGACCCGGCAAACTTTGTTCCGCCTTAATGGCAATAAATAAGCAGATTTATTTTTTAATTGGAGAAAATACAAAAAAATGAAATACCTACATTAATCATTCATAATTATTTCTGTATTTTAGTACATAGGTTGCTCTTCATTTAAGTACCTTGTGATACACGACATTTTTTGTTTTATTATCAGGCGCAAAAACAAACAACGCAGATGGTCTTCCGACCCGTGAACATGCCACGTATAATTGACCATGGGAAAAACATGAATGTTCTAGATTTAAACCACAAACTTTTAAGGATTGGCCTTGTGATCTGTTGATGGTCATGGCAAATGCAAGACGTATCGGAAATTGAAGTCTTTTAAATTCAAACGGCATATCGGTTGGGATCATCGGTATCCTCGGAATGAGAACTTCCTCACCTTTGAATTTCCCTATCATTATCGTAGCGTAAATTACATTGTTCATCAATTTTCTAACCACCAAACGCGTACCGTTGCACAGTTTTGGTTGGTTTATGTTTCGAAGCATGATTACTACGGAGCCAACCTTTAGGCGTAAATTGTGCGGTGGTAAGCCAGGCACGTCCAAAGAGTTTAAAAATTCAATTGGATAGTTGGTGGCTTCATCTTCATTTGTGACGCAGTCAATAGATTTGAATGAATGCATTGTTCCAATGATCTTATTTTGCTCGCTCACTCAACCATTCGTTATTTTTGTAGTTAGAAATAATTTCTGGAAATACATTGTTGATAAGTTCGTCTTTTGATGAGACAAAATTACAGAAATTATTTGGAAATGATATTAATCCGCTCGATTCATCGACAGGTATAAAATTGCTCGCTCACTCAACCATTCATTATTTTTGTAGTTAGAAATAATTTCTGGAAATACATTGTTGATAAGTTCGTCTTTTGATGAGACAAAATTACAGAAATTATTTGGAAATGATATTAATCCGCTCGATTCATCGACAGTTATTTGACCATTACCGATAGTCAGCAATTGCTCCGAGAAATCTTCTGCAGTTATATCATTAACCAATGTAACTCTCATGTTTGTTGTCAGTTGTAGTTTCTTCACATAGCGCCATAGATTTGACGATTTCAGGCAAGCATTTATTTCGTCGGCAGCCGTAGATCTTGGAATTACTGGCAGTATTTGGCGGAAATCGCCAGAGAGTAAAATCATTGCTCCTCCAAAACATCTCGAGTCATTGCGTAAATCTTTTAATGTTCGGTTAAGTGCTTCTAATGCACGTTTATGCGCCATTGTGCATTCGTCCCAGATGATGATTTTCGATACCGCTAAAACTTTGGCCATTGCTGAGTGCTTTGCAATATTACACGTTGGTTCTTCAATAGTTTGAAGATTTAACGGTAATTTGAATGCTGAATGAGCCGTACGGCATCCTTCTAACAATGTGGCTGCTATTCCAGAAGAAGCAACTGCAACCGCTATGTTAGATCTCGCCCGAAGAGTTGCTAAAACTAATGACATGAGGAATGTCTTACCAGTTCCACCAGGGGCATCTATGAAATATAAACCACCATTTTCATCATCGATTGCCTTCATTAATGTATCATAAACTTCCTTTTGTTGGTAATTCAATAGGGGTACATTCGTTTGAACAACTAAATCTAATTCCTGGTGATCATATTCACATATTCACGTTCCCGTTCCAATTCTCGATTAAATGCGTCATTCATTTCACGATATGGTGCTGGCATTCCTAACCTGATTAATAAATTACCGCACATGAGGTAACACATATCTTCGATCAAGAGTAAAGCACGATTATGTATCTCCTCATTCATCTCAATATCTTGATTTCTGGAACTGACACGAATTTGATGTAAAATATCTTCTGACATATTATCCTTGTATTTGTGCCACAGGTTACATGGGTTTGATGGAAAACATGTCGAAATTATGATAGCGAATAATGTGCGTATCTGACTTGGTGATGCAGAGATAATGGCTTCAGCGATTGTCGTATCCCAATGACTATCGTTTTCTAATAACTTCAATTCTTCACATGCAGCACGATATGTTGGGAATATTACACCATTAACAGTTCGTAGTGACTCAAATGACGTTGGCCCACGCACATTTACCAGCAACAACCGCAAATAGAAACATTCATTATTCTTTGGATGAACTGTATACATACGACCAAGAGCATCAGTAGAACGCACATCTGGATATCCAGGAACCGCATCGCCTTGCTTCCGTCTTTGAAAATTTTTCGATGAAGCATTCCAAGTATAATAACGTGGCATCTCCGAGTAAAGCAAAGTTCGTGCAAACTGATCGCTTTGGCAGATTGCAAAAAAACTGGTCAATGTAGTTGCTGGAGGTGTTTCAGCACGTTGCGTAGCATTCGAAGCCGTGAAATATACTCGTTGACCATTCTCCAGGTGCACCGCCAAATGCATAACAGTAGGATGACGTTCGTGAATGGGAAATGCGAATATACGCCAAATCGCTTCATTACAGTTCACATAACGACCAACTTGATAGCGTGAAATTTCATCGTTTGTATTCGAGGATTACAATTCAAAAACCGCCATATCACTGCCTTTCGTGACATATTTGCAAATATATTTTATGGACTTAACTGAATTGCAGTATTGAACGTTGCAATGTGTCTTGAACGATTTAAAAATAAGTGGCGAATATGGAACAATCCAACTGTTGTCGACAACGAAATCCATTCTTTTCACTTTCGTTGTGACAGTTCGACCGTTGTAATCTGGTGATCGACGCCGATACAGCGGATAACCATCATTGCCAGTGACAGTCTCCTCCAGGGACCGAATTTTTTGCCTGAATATACGTGCTGTGATGTCGTGTCTATCACTTGATGTTTGTCCGGGAAGCAGCAATTGAGTAATTTCTATCCATTTTGGATTGCAGGTAAAAGTAATAAAGAGATCGGGCCGACCGTAATGACGAACATATGTCATTGCATCTTGTGCATATTCATGCATATGACGTGGACTACCAATGTATGTCGCCGACAGAATAGTTAATCGACCAATATTAGCTGCATTTCCTTCAGTACTAACTGCATCACGTAAATGGATGTACTCCTCAGAACGCAGTTTGGCTTGGTTCAACCTAATGAATATTAAACGTTCCGTTTCTATTTTTACATACATATCAACGCAATACTGTTGAAACAATCGACGAAACCGCAGCAAATAATTGTCAGCATTTTGACGAATCATCAAGCGATATGCGTAATAATTCATTGAGCTAACATTCTTTGTAGTTTCTTCACCTGAAATGAAAAATTTGATAATTAACCATTTGAAAGGCAAATTTTAAAGGCAAACAATACAGACATTAACCATTTTTTTAATAAGCATTATTTTAAATCAGCGCCTTCACAAATAAATGAAATAAATTATGATACTGATACTCACCATTCAATGGATTTTTTATTTTAATATTAAAATAATATCCATCTTCTCCTTGCCAAAACATCAGCGGGTATTGCAATGTATCATATGATCGATGAGTTTCAGATATTCGTTACAGTTGCCCAGTATCGCGACGTGTAAGCACAATATCGCGTTTTTCTAATTGTTCATCAACAATCAGGATGGCAACTTCGTCTACTGTTGGAGCATTAAATGTCCTTTCGTGTGTTCCAGATGGTCGTTTATCTGCTTTGATGACAACTTTAAAGTCATCACTTGGCAGGCGCTCTAAAGCACTTTTAAACAACCTGACCAACGCATGATGTTCATGAAGCAGACACTGCAAGTCTTGAAGAATTGCTCGCTTCATTCCTGCATTGATCTCTAGGCGTCGATCAAGTTGTTCTTCCATGTTGCCCATGAAATATATTTGTAAAAATTTATTCTGTGTATCTTCGAAAGGTAGTAATGATCCAATTTTATGATGAATCTGTCCTTGTATCTACAAAATAAAAACCAGACAGTATTAACTGGGTTATAAACACTTTTTTCGGTGAGAGAGTAGAGTTCAGGATTAGCAATATACTACATAGGTACCAATAGATAAAGTAAGATATTCTTTAGCTACATTGTATATAAGTACAAAAATAAATACCTTAAATGTCGGATTAAATCCTCGTTCTTCGATAATATGTGCCCCAAATGACGTCATCTGGAAACAACCATTGTATTTTTGAGTATTTGCAAGAAAGTGGCGTGATTCTTGTGTTTCGCCACAAAGCAATGAATACAATGGCTCAGGTGGCGGAGTCAACAAAGGCAATTTCAATTTACCATTAAGGCAGCATAATCCAGGCGTTTCTCCGGAAAACTTTAATGCACCACAATACTCGTAAACTAAGTCCATTTGCCCAATGCAAACGCTAGGATGCAAGCTGTAATCAATGCTGCAATCGTATTGAAACGCTGCTCGATTCAAATCAGCACTTGATAAATGTCTTGTTCTGCGTCGCAAATTATCTATTTGTTGACCTCTGTTGTTCACTCGACGATTCTGCATTGCTAACCGAGCTGTTTCACGGGCTGCTGCACTTTGCTCTCGTGTTTGAGAAGCACGAAGTCGAGCCATACTATCGCGGCACTGTTCACGTGCAATTTCTTGTTCTTCTTCAGTCCTTTCATTTGCAGTATTTCGTATTCTTCTTGCATTACGGCTTTGTCGGGAAAGATTCGATCGTCTTGGTCGCGGCATTATTAATTAAACTTCACTTCACCTAAAAACTCAAATTTTCAACCATACAGAGTTTTATAGTTCACTTCACTTCACTTCACTGTTTATATACTATACTGGCACTCTCATTACATTATAATTGTTAATAATTCATTTAATAGAAATAGTTTTATTATTGATTTCTTACAAATATCTAATTGTCATCCATACGTCATTACATAGCTGTCATTATACGTCAATTACATAGCTGTGATTTGATTTTTGTTATTCCAAGTCTGATTCTTTTTTGTTTTTATACCACGTTTTATAGTGACTGACGTTTCATGTCAAGTCAGACGGGAATGCTGTCGAACGGGATAAAAAGTATCCTATGTCCTTCTCCTAGCTCTAAACTACCCTGCCAATTTTCAGCTAAATCGGTTCAGCCGTTCTTGAGCTATAAGTGGTGTAACTAACACGACTTTCTTTTATATATATAGATTATAAGTATGTGCATGATTGTTAGCTTTTATATATGTAGTAGTTTGGTTTTGACTAAAATAAAGATAAGTTGTTGATTTGACTAAAATAACTGAATCCCTGTATAGAAGTTTAATTGATAAAATAAATGTAATATTGGATACTGATTTGACTAAGAATAAGAAGTATATAAATCACAGCTCGGTTAAGAGAAGGCATTGTGAAATTGGGAGTACAAGTTGTGGGGTGGTACTATTGTGATAAAATTGTAACAGTTATAATAAACCACTGAGTGTGAGATCGAGAGACTAAGTTGTGTAACAGTGATAGTTAAGAGTTTAAATGGTTTTTCAGTCAGTCAGTCAGTTTAGTGTATTTGTGAACAGTGTTATAAAGTGCTTTAAAAAATAGAAGGACTGTCGTTGGCGATTCTTTGCGGTAAGAGTGCTCTAAAATGATTATGTTTCACTATTCCTCCAAGTCTGTATCAACTCCAAAGAAACCAAATTTACAAATGTTCGGTGTAGAGAAGTGTTAGTTATAATTTATTTACAATGTTTTAAATTTACACATGTTCCTAATACAATACATTATAAGAATATTTTTTTAAAAGCAATGGCAAAGTTAAATTTTTATATACATATTTATATTTCCATTTTTTTTACTGTTTGTTTAAAATTCAATTTAAAGAAACTCCATGAGTACTCTCTTAACTTTTTTATATAATTGCAATTGTCCATAGTATTGATACACATCATATTTAATATGTGAGAACCATTTAGAATTTAAGTAAAGTGTGGTACTACGAAATGATTACTCGGCTCACCAAGTATGTTAACCATTACTAGTTCTTTGATGTTATCACATTTTCAATGCCTTAATGGAATCTGACTTAAAACATTCAACATATCACAGAACAAATTATACACATTAATCTAACCCCTATACCACTCGACCAATGAAGCAATTTTAATATCATAATCTTCTTGTTTTCATTGCAGGCAATCAGTCACCTAAAATATAAAATAATATATAAAAAAAACTTGGTAGAAATAATATAAAATATACCTAGCACATTTTTTCATTATTTCAAAAATGCTTACCTAGTAGCTTGCTATTCTTCTAGATAAAGGCATCGTGGGTAGCTTCTTCTTATTTATTGGAGGTACATCCTAAAATTTTGTACTGAATCCTCTGAAATCAAAAAAATACATTTACAAAGATTTAAAGGATTGTAACTTAAAATATGACAAAAAAAATAATAAATATTTATCATATGAAATTTTACCAGCCAAACTGGCTCTCATTAAACGGCCCAGGGTCAGCAAGGAAGAACTGTATTCCTGCACCACAGCAGTGTAAAACTCTTGAATGTCTCTAAGTATAAGAAACTATATTTTTAAATGTATAAATAGTCAATAAAATGACATTAACTGGGTACGAAAGTACTATTTACCAGATGGGGCTTATAATGTAGTATTCTGTCCTTGCACACACATGTCCATCTAGATTTTAACTTCCAAAAAGTATTTTTAATAACCCTGGCCTGACAGTGTGTTATGTTATAATCATGTTTCATTGTATTAGGCAAGGGATTACTGTAGAGAGTCATAAGCCATGGCCTTTGGGGGGGGGGGGGGGGGGGTAGCCAGTGTCATCTGTTAATGAAAACCCTTAGTGAAAAAATTATGAGATGTAACATAGCAGTCTTATTTTTTTTAAGAAAATGCTTACCAAGGAGGTTCCTCATGGCTGTACAAGGTCTGCAGTGAATTATTACTAATATTTTCTTAGATTAAGGCATCATTGAAGTGTAGGGTTAACACTTAAAATTCTTCCTTGATCATTTGAAAGTTATAATACATTATTGTATTAATATATATTTTGAAAGCTAATTATGATATAAATTTATATTTAAATTTATATAAATATAGAATGTAAAAAACCGATACGGGCAGGGATTCGAACCCGCGACTACTGGGAAACCGTCCCGTCGCTCTACCAACTGAGCTACCGTATCGCTGTCCGTCTCGGTGAATTAAGCATTCTATATGTGATCGTCTTTATCGGGACGGTGGTGACATCTATTAGGTTTCTTTCGAAAATCCTAACCAATGTTTCTAACTTTGCAGTATAGATAAACATTGAAAAGATGCCACTACCGAAATCAATTTTTGAAAATATCTTTAAACATGTATAGCCATGTTAAGCTTATTTAAATTTATATAAATATAGAATGTAAAAAAACAGATACGGGCAGGGATTCGAACCCGCGACTACTGGGAAACCGTCCCGTCGCTCTACCAACTGAGCTACCTTTCTTTCGAAAATCCTAACCAATGTTTCTAACTTTGCAGTATAGATAAACATTGAAAAGATGCCACTACCGAAATCAATTTTTGAAAATATCTTTAAACATGTATAGCCATGTTAAGCTTATTTAAATTTATATAAATATAGAATGTAAAAAAACAGATACGGGCAGGGATTCGAACCCGCGACTACTGGGAAACCGTCCCGTCGCTCTACCAACTGAGCTACCGTATCGCTGTCCGTCTCGGTGAATTAAGCATTCTATATGTGATCGTCTTTATCGGGACGGTGGTGACATCTATTAGGTTTCTTTCGAAGATCCTAACCAATGTTTCTAACTTTGCAGTATAGATAAACATTGAAAAGATGCCACTACCGAAATCAATTTTCGAAAATATCTTTAAACATGTATAGCCATGTTAAGCTTATTTAAATTTATATAAATATAGAATGTAAAAAACCGATACGGGCAGGGATTCGAACCCGCGACTACTGGGAAACCGTCCCGTCGCTCTACCAACTATACAATATATTGCCGAAAACAACATTCAAATTGGTTGTGCTGTTTCTGAGATTATCTTCCACAAACATACAGGCATAAAGACAAAATGAAAAACCATTATTTAGGGTTCTCTTGCTCTTATAAAGGCCTCCATTATGTTTTTTTTTAATATTTTCCATGTACGAAATTGGTCATTGGTTGGCTTTTGTCTGTTTGTCTGTATGTCTGTATGTTTGTGTACGCTAATCTCAGAAACGGCTAAACCAATTTCAATGCAGTTTTAGAAGTATGTTTTTTAGCCTTCTCTTAACATTTAGTGTTTGTTACATTTAAATCGGTTAAGAAATAAGAAAGTTGTATCAATTTATGTCAATCACATAATAGGTACCAAATAAATGTTCTTCTTTACGTGTAGTAAATCTGGAGAGAAGTAGTCTCTGCACTTTGAAATATTTAAAAAATATATATCGGCCAATACGTTACATTATATACACACAAACAGACAAAGGCCAACCAACGTACCAAACGTATTTAGCATTGGAGGGTCAGACAATGAGTTTTTATGCTCTTCCCACTCACGGTTTGCAATCTGATCGAGTTTATTAGGGGCTGTAAGTCGAAGAGAGCTTGTACATGGTTGTTGACAAGGAGTCTTTTATAATTGTCGTACCTGTCACATAGCAACCTCCAGGCAACATCGTAATTCTCTGATCTGAAGTCAAGGCTATCCACGACAAGAGAAGCACTGCCTTTTAGAGATGCACGAAGATAATGAAGTTTGTTAATCTTATCAATGGCATCGTTGTTATGAATTATTGAAATAAAAGTATCCCTAAACCTTAACCAGTCCTGATAACTGCCGGAAAACTTAGGTAAATCTATCTTTGGTAAGCGTATAGTGTTTTGCTTGTGTGTGTGCTTAGTACAATTAAGGTCAACCTAGGAGTCTGCATCATGGCTGCCAGCGGTGCTTATAAGCTGGCGTGCAGTAGCCACCAAACCGTAGTACTACTTTTCCTAATATACCTAATATTGTATCCTTATTAAAAACTTTAAATATACTTTTGACAGTGAGTGATGTCTGCCGGTGTCGTAATTTTGATCGTATCACTTAAAATAAGTCATATAGAAGCCAATACAAAAAAAGTTAAATGGGAATTGTTTTACTACGAATTTAAGGCGTGCGAAGCCGCGGGCTAAAGCTAGTATAAAATAAATGAAACGCGTGCGCGTGTATCGAAAGACGGTAGACGGAAGACAGCCGACCCGTTGACTTGTTTTATTTATTTTTATTTATTTATTTATGTACCAAGAAAAATATAAATGACAATGTATTTATGAAATAATTAATACATAGGATAACTTATTTCTTAGCAGAGATTTCTTCAAGAAACCCTTAACAAAAGTAGACAATCTGTTATTGAGGGTATAGGTACGTAAAAGCTTTAAAAAATTAAATATAATTTAAATTAACATAATCTAACACTCTTAAATATAATAAATATATATTACATATCAATACATATATATACTAAGTTATAATAAATATATATAATTACACATATACATATATGTATATATACATACATACAGAAAAAGATATACCGATAATCACAATATATTTTTCAAGACAATCTTAAAGTGAGAGTAAATAATTCTTCAACCTAAACTTAAAGGAAGCGATAGAAGGCCAGTCTTTATAAATGTGATTAGGGATTGAGTTCCAGAGTTGCGCAGCACGAACAATGAAGGATTTGCGATAGAATATAGTATTGTACCGTGGTACATCAAGAAATTTTAAGGAAAGACAGGAACGTTCTGGTAAATTTCTGGGTGGACTTAATTGAAAACGATCTCGCAAGTAAGAAGGAGATGATTTTTGAAGCACTCTATAGAGAAGCGTTAAGACATGCATATTCCGGCGGATTCGGATCGGGAGCCATTTCAACTTTTGGCGGTACTCAGAAATGTGTTCAAATTTGCGCAATCCATAGATGAAACGGATGCACACATTCTGAAGTCGCTCTAACTTACCAAGCAGCTCATCAGTTGCATCTAGATAACAAACGTCCGCGTAATCAAGAAGAGGAATTAAAAGAGATTGCACTAGCATAATTTTAGTTTTAACGGGAAGGAAATTTTGAAGGCGTTTGAGGGAGTGCAAGGAATGATAGAGGCGCCTGCTTACATCGTTTACCTGAGCTATGTAGGTAAAATGGCAATCTATTGTCAATTCCAGATTTTTTACCGTGTCCAAATACTGCAACGGAGTTTTATCATAAACTATATGAGGCAAGGTAGTCATATTTAAATTATTGCGTAGTTGTTTGCTACTAATTAATATAGCCTGCGATTTATTAGGGTTAACTAAAAGGCCATGTGGCGTCTACTACTATAATATCTATAATTCGGAATCTGCAAGTGCGCAACGACAAGATCCGAACGTACTTCGTGCGCGTACGGTTTTCTCCGACTCGTCAGTCTGTATTACGTACCGACGCCGAGAGGCTGCGCGCGCGTTTAGCTATTATATATATATATATCATATCTAGACTTTAGTTCATTTTTTGTAAACCTAAGTGCTTGTGCTTCTTCTCTATGCTAACTCTTTACTGTGCTTGTAATTCTGTACTTCCTCCTTCTGTATAGTGTGCAAATAAACTGTCTAGTGTTCGTCTAAAGAACTCTTTTATTTATTCCGCTAAAACCTTCTAAGTGTAGCTAATAACGCTATAGTGGTGACCCCGCGAACACTCACAGTGTATATAGTATAGATAGATCGCGATAATGGCTAACTCCGATGTAAAAGACGTTGCTAATGAAGTGTGCCGCGTTAGTGTAAAAATGCCGCCATTTTGGGCTAACGAACCGGCGTTATGGTTCGCCCAATTAGAAAGCCAGTTCGTACTTTCTAATATAACCGCCGATATAACGAAATTTTACCACGTAATCGCAAACTTAGATTATAAATACGTGAGTGAGGTGAAAGACATTATAAATAAACCCCCGGCGGAAAATAAGTACAATAAAATAAAGTCCGAACTTATTAGTCGTCTTTCGGCGTCGCAAGAACAACGGGTGAGGCAGCTATTGACTTTGGAGGAGCTAGGAGATCGGAAACCGTCCCAGTTCCTGCGACATCTGCGTAGCCTAGCAGGTTCGGAAGTACCGGACGATTTCATACGATCGCTGTGGACTAGTCGTTTGCCCGCGCATATGCAAGCGATAATGGCAGCGCAAGTGGACCTTCCGTTGGATACGGTAGCACAGATAGTGGATAAAATCCATGAGATAGCCATTCAGCCAAATGCCCAGGTGGCTGCCGCATCTACAGTGATGCCTACATCGTCAGTTTCGTGTCCAACGTCGCATCGATGACCTCACGCAACAAGTAGCTGCATTGTCTGCTGATCGTTCCCGGTCGCGCTCGAGAGGTCGAGCGCATTCTCCACACTGGCGTCAACGGTCCCGGAGCCGCTCCAGGGCTGGCCCGGGGCATTGCTGGTATCATCGACGGTTCGGAAATGCATCAACAAAGTGTCGTGAACCGTGTACGTTTAAACAGGGAAACGGACAAAGCAGTCAGTGAAAGCGGCAACACACGACTGCGATAGTATTGCTGGGGGCCGTGTTTTCATCACAGACCGTAAGACTAAAGTTCAATATTAATTGATACAGGTTCAGACTTATGTGTTTATCTGTATAAACTTATTCGTGATAGACAATGTTTCAGAACTGATTATAAACTTTTCGCGGCTAACGGTTCAGTGATAAATACATACGGTTGGATAAATCTATCCCTAGATTTTGGTCTCAGGCGTGCGTTTGCCTGGCGATTCGTTATTGCCGACGTTACTAAACCAATAATAGGAATTGACTTTTTATCGCATTATAATCTATTGGTGGACGCCAGACACCATCGCTTAGTGGACAGCTTAACGTCATTAAGTGCTATAGCTAGACCCGCATCAGATCCATATGCCATATAAAATCTGTTTCTGGTTCATCGCTTTATCACAGCTTGCTCTCACAGTTCCCGGACATCACTCGTCCCGCTGGTGACACATCTACATAACACAGTGCACTACATTCGCACCACTACTGGGCCGCCTGTGTTTAGCCGTCCTCGCCGATTGGCACCAGACCGACTCCGTATTGCCATGAAAGAGTTTGAAGAAATGGTAAGAGTAGGCATAGCTAGAAGATCTGATAGCCCATGGTCGTCTGCATTGCACTTGGTACCTAAGAAAAACAATGAATGGCGACCATGCGGTGACTACCGCGCACTGGACGCCCGTACCATACCAGATCGGTATCCTGTTCGGCACATAGCAGATTTTTCTTATAATCTTCTTGGCTGTAATATATTTAGTAAAATTGATCTGATCAGAGCGTATCATCACATACCAGTTAACCCAGAGGACATACCTAAAACCGCCATTACAACCCCGTTTGGAATGTTTGAGTTCTCATTCATGAGCTTCGGACTTCGCAACGCGGCTCAAACATTCCAACGGTTCATGGATGATATTCTCAAAGACCTGGAATTCTGCTATCCTTATATTGATGACATATTAATAGCGTCTCGGGGAGAATTGCAGCACCTGGAACATTTGAAAATAGTTTTTCAACGACTTCAAGATCATGGAGTAATTATAAACACTTCTAAAAGCGTGTTTGGTGAGTCTCAAGTTGAGTTTCTAGGCTACGCCGTATCTTCTACGGGTACTAAGCCGCTTCCTGAGAAAGTAACAGCCATACAACATTTTTCACAGCCAAAGACAATCAGGGACCTTCGTAGATTTCTAGGTATGATTAACTTTTACAGACGTTTTATACCTAAGGCAGCGAAACTACAGGCTCCACTAAACAAGCTTTTGTCTGGTCCAAACATCAAGCCTAGTACACTCATACAGTGGTCAGCAGAACTGCAACAATCATTTACCGACTGTAGAAATAGTCTAGCTGATGCCACACTTTTAGCACATCCCGACCCATCTGCGGATTTGATACTGTGTACAGATGCCTCAGACAACGTGATCGGCGCTGTTCTACAGCAGAAAAAAAAATCTGGTTGGAAACCACTTGGATTCTTCTTAAAGAAGCTAAGTCCGGCACAAAGAAAATACAGCCCATTTGACCGAGAGTTGCTGGCTATATATGAAAGTGTCAAATATTTTCGACATGTAATAGAAGGTAAGATGTTCATCATCTACACGGATCACAAGCCGATTGTACCAGCCTTCAAAAAGGATTCAGAAAATTGCTCACCCAGACAATATCGCTACTTTGATTTTGTATCGCAATTCACGACAAATATTCAACATATTTCTGGAAAAGACAACATAGTCGCTGACGCTCTTTCCCGTACTGAAGCTGTCACGGGCAATATAATAGATTTAGATGCTTTAGCAGTTTCACAGCAAGGTGACGATGAGCTTCGCCATTTGTTACAAAACAAATCATCTTAGAAGTTACAAAGATTGGAAGTACCTGGTGCCAGTGAGATGTTATATTGTGACATATCTGGCCCATCGCCTAGATTATACCTAACGTCACCTTTCCGTAGACAAGCTTTTAACTGTATACATGGATTGAGTCATCCAGGAACCAAAGCGACAGTTAAAATGATGACTCAAAAATACGTATGGCCGAACATTAAGAAAGATTGCAAGATTTGGACTCACAATTGTCTCTCATGCCGACGGTCTAAGATTGTCCGACATACACAATCACCAGTACATGCATTTGTTCCTCCATCGAATAGATTTAGTCATGTACATATAGATCTTGTAGGACCACTGCCAATGTCGAATGAATACAAGTACTGTCTTACAGCAGTTGACAGATATACGCGTTGGCCAGAAGTTATACCGCTCCACGACATCAAGGCTGACACAGTAGGTAATGGTTTTGTTACTGGTTGGCTTTCACGCTTTGGTTGCCCGGAGACAATAACAACAGACAGAGGACGATAGTTTGAGGCATACTTATTTAAAGAGCTAATTGGTTTCAACCACTCAAAGATAACAGCTTACCATCCAGCGGCAAACGGAATGGTTGAAAGATTCCACAGACAGCTTAAATCAGCGATTATGTGCCACGTAACTGAAGATTGGTGTGAAGTATTACCGCTAGTTTTACTTGGAATACGTGCAGCTTGGAAAGAGGATATAGGCTCATCAACTGCAGAACTAGTTTATGGAGAACCTTTACGGCTACCGGGTGAGTTTTTAAAACCGTCACCTTTACAGTCATCTGATGTCTCTGATTTTGCGTCTCGCCTACGACTTCACATGGCGAAACTATCTCCAGTACCTGCAAGTCGACACGGACAGAAAACCTTTTACGTTCCCAAGACACTTACCACTACAGATTACGTATTCTTGAGGAAAGATGCAGTAAGACGTCCGCTTGACCCTCCGTATACTGGACCTTACAAAGTCTTAAGACGAGATGACAAAACTTTCAAAATAGACATACAAGGTAAAGAAGTTACCGTTACAATCGATAGATTAAAACCAGCTTAATTACTCGACAATGCGCCACAAGAGGTTAAAAAAACCTCACCCGTTACCCTAGACTCACCGCGTCAAACTAGATCAGGACGTCGCGTGCGATTTCCAGATTTCTTTCGACCTTAACGGTCTCCGGGGGGCCTGATGTGGCGTCTACTACTATAATTCGGAATCTGCGAGTGCGCAACCGCCACGACAAGATCCGAACGTACTTCGTGCGCGTTCGGTTTTCTCCGACTCGTCAGTCTGTATTACGTACCGACGCCGAGAGGCTGCGCGCGCGTTTAGCTATTATATATATATATATATATATATCATATCTAGACTTTAGTTCATTTGTGTAAACCTAAGTGCTTGTACTTCTTCTCTATGCTAACTCTTTACTGTGCTTGTAATTCTGTACTTCCTCCTTCTGTATAGTGTGCAAATAAACTGTCTAGTGTTCGTCTAAAGAACTCTTTTATTTATTCCGCTAAAACCTTCTAAGTCTAGCTAATAACGCTATAGCCATATTCGTGTGCCCACAAGCGTATGTTATCAAGATCTTTATTAACAGATTTGATACACTGGTCTAGCTCTGAGAAGGTGGAATTTCTGTAAAACTGTAAATCGTCTGCATAGAGATGGTAGTGAGAAGATATTATTTTGGAGACTTCGTTTATGAATAAAGAGAAGAGTAAGGGAGATAATACGCCGCCTTGTGGCAGAAAGATCTGTCCAATCAGAGGAACTCTCATCGGACTTCACAACCTGCCGACGCCCGTAAAGATATGATCGAAACCAGTTTACAACGGATGGAGATATTGAGAAACTGGAGAGGATGCCAAGCAAAATATCAAAGTCTACTGAATTAAAAGCATTACTAAAGTCAAGAAGAACTACTATAGTAAGCTGTTTTCTATCCATTGCGTAACGGATATCATCAGTGACCCTGAGTAATGCTGTTCCAGTGCAATGGTGAGGACGGAAACCGGATTGAAAAGTACTTAAGAGATTATTTCTAAGAATGAATTCTGAGAGTTGCTTGTAGACAGCATCTTCTAAAAGTTTTGAAATGGTAGGAAGTATGATAAATGGTAGGAGAAGGTAAAGTAGGATTTTTAATAACGTGAGCAGCCTTCCAAGCTGAGGGAAATGAATAGGTTCTTAAGGAAAATTTTAAAATGTATGTGATTGTTGGTAATAGAAGTTCGATTAAGGGAATAAGCATGTCTCTACTAATGTCATCATTCCCTACGGCTGTAGACGAGATTGATAACAATGACTTCTTGACATCTCCCTCCGTTAATTCCTGGAAGACAAAGGAAGAATCACAGATAGGTGGGGTGCAATTTTTCAGTTGTTGCAGAGTTTTGGACTTTTGTTCCTTGGAGAGAGCTATGGGGGGAGTAGCGAAATGTGTATTAAGTAAATTTAAATCAATAGTATGATTGGAAGTATCGCGATTTTTACCCACACCCAGTGATTTTAAGAAGTTCCACATTTGTGTACCTTGGAGATTGTGGATAGAAGAAAAAATATGACGGCGTTTTGCATCTCTACACATTCTATTGCAGTGATTACGTAGCTTTCTGTAATTGTCGAACTGTTCCTGTGATGGATATTTTTTGTAAATTTTTTTAGCTTTATCCCGTTTGGCCATAAATGATTTAATTGTTGGAGAAAGCCAGGGTGCGGGAGCATATCGAACTCGTATCCGTTTTACAGGTGCGTGGATATCATACAACTTAATAAGTTCTGCATTAAAAAAGTTGACTATCTCATCAATACAATTAAAATCAAACAGAACAGACCAATTTACACTACGTGCGTCAGATATAAGATTTGAAGAGTTGATATTTTTGAGACTTCTACGAAAAATAAACTTATGTTTACGTTTAAAAAAAGGTAAGTTATAGGAAAGAAATAAGAGGTCATGAAAAGAGAAAGGTGCTGTGAGCTGACCATGAGTTAATACATTTTCTAATTTGGAAACAAGAATAAGATCAAGAAGTGATGGCTTAGTATAAGGTGGAAAATGAGTTTCAGAGAGGGGTAGCAAGGTAAGATTAAAGGAAGAAATCAATGATTTAAATTTTTGAGCTCTATGATCACCTTTAACTAGACAAGTGTTTAAGTCACCCATTAAAATAATGTTATTATAGGAAGGAGATAATATGTCGAGAAGGAATTCTAAAGTAGTAAAATAATTAACATGAAGAGAAGGGCAATAAAGAACGCCAACCAAAAGTTTGGTATGACGAGCTATAATTTCGATGAAAATATATTCTAAGGTAGGTTCATCTGAAGGATTTGATTGCTTAACTATGTGCAAGGAAATATTTTCACGAAGATATATGCAGACACCTCCACCTCTTTTAGAAATTCTGTCGTTGCGTATTAGAGTAAAGTTGGGAATATTGTAGAAAGAGGAGGCAAGAGAGGGTTTCAGCCAGGATTCAGAGACGAGAATACCATCCACATGAACGTTGTTAAAAGATGCAAGAAGATCTGAGTAGTGAGCCGGAATGCTTTGCGCGTTAATATGAACAAAATCAATGCTTTCGGAAATGTTACAAAAGAGTGAATTAATTTGAGCATTAAAAGAAGGAGAACTGCTGCAAGGGGAGGAAGAATTACTAGAAACACTCACAAAGTCGTCATTTGAAGTACAAGAAAAATATTCATCTTCAAAATTCAGTAAATCTGACATAAATTTAATATGGAATGGAAGACTGCTTGTAATCCTGATTAGCCGAAGAAGAAGATTCAGAGGGATATTTATGACGTAAAGGTTGAAGCTCCGATAAAGAAATTATTTTGCTCCTGCTTTTATCCGGCAGAGCAATGACTATGCTTCCCTCTGAGGTCCAACAGTTCCTGATCCCGAAATGCTTACGTGCAGCTGCGAAAACCTCTTGCCGGGGCTTAGTGAGGAACTCGGTTATTGTGCAACCACTTCCTTTAAGTTCGGTTTTAGAGTTCCAGACTATATTTCTATATCTTAAACCCAGAAACCGCACCAAACCGGGACGTGGTCGGTCTCTTTTTGTTCCTAGTCGATGGCAGACATCTATATTGTCAACTGTACTTGGCAGCTTCGTGTGATCCAAATTAACGGTCCTTAAAATGGAGTCTGTCTTCTCATCGGTACTCTCTTGCAGACCGTGAAAAAGGAGAATTTTACATCTAGATCTGGCTTCATGCTTATCAAATCCTTCTGATAATAATTGCAACTGCTGTCGCAACATAGATAATGTTTTCCAGACCAGACTCTTAAATGCGGAGTATTCAGAAACAAGTCCAGAAAGATCCTTGTGAGTGCCAGAAGAATTTTTTGAAGTTTGAGATTGTGCAAGTTCCTGGTCAAAAAGATCCATACGAGACTCAAACATATTAGAAATCTCGTCCATGTTCTTACGTAGTTGAGTGTGCAAATCCATTTGTGATGTTTTGTGAGAACTGTTGGTCTTGAGAGTTGATTAATGCCACGTAAGTAGGATTGTTACTAGTACATTTAATACGGTCTTTTGTGAAAAATATATAGAATTATAGTTATTAATAACATTTTTAAAACTGAGGATAAAAAAGTATGTGTTGCTTATTGTACATCTACCCGCGAAAAAAACGTACTTGTCATGCGGGGTCGACGGCAGGAGCAGGTAATTGTACACGAGCCCCCGCGCGTCTGAGTGACTTCGCCCGCCGCACCATCCTTTCGGCCGACTGCATGTTAAGATGTCTTAACAGATTGCTTTACATAACTTGATAAAACTGTTTCAGAATTGAAACGACCAAGGCTTTATGATATCTTCATTCCGACTTACAATTTCGACGGCGATGTTACTACTAGACTGGATCAACGATCGACCACGGGAAAGTAAACAAGATACAATGCCAGAAGTATTGGCAGCATGAGTTACAGGCGTGTAAATCCGAGTCGCCTCCATTGTGTAAGGCGATATAAGGTATCTTAAGGGATACTGAAACTAGAATTCAAAGAGAAAGGATTCAAAGAATCTTAAGAACGTACAAGAACCTTCGAGTATCATCTACCGTCATAAATATCTAGAGAGTGATATTTCTGGTATGCGTTACCCTTGAGCTAACCACAGATCCCTGATGTTATCTTAAGAGATATATTATTATTTAACATTTCACAGTCAGCCTGTGACCACGGCCGGTGCAACCTGGTTGAAACGTCAGGCAAATAAAAGGTATGTGATACCTATTCTTACGCGTTAATTCCCGATTTCTTAAATAATAATATATAATGAAACGCGATAGTTTAAAAGTTAGTATCATCTCAAGAGAGTCATGAGGTACCATTGAGATGCCCTGTGCAACCGTGATTAACACTTGTATAAGTATTTAAATGACAATAAATAACTGTTTAAATGATAATAAATAACTGGAGTGGTACCTCTGAGCTACGCATGTGTTACCCTTGAGCTAACCACGGATCCTTGATGTATCCTTTTGAGAACCATGAGATACCGTTGGGACGCCTTGTGAAACTGTGAGTAGACAAGTTCTTACAACAAATTGAAGATAATAAATAACTAGTAGTTCCTTTGATCCAACCATGTGTTGCCCAAGTGCTAACTATAGATTCTTCATGTATCTTTAGGAAGACCATGAGTTACTGTTGGGATGCCTCGTGTAACGTACATACTATATATAATTATGTGAGAAGTTAAATTTTTATTTTTATAAATAACATCCTGGTGAACGGATGACCGTAGCGGCGGAAAATGTACTACCTTCTCAATGAGATCGTGCTAAAGTACCAACAGAACCTTTTCCATCACCTTCAGGAGCTTCAAGAATCGGAGCTACAGTCGACCAATCGACAGGGTAACGACAAAACATCTGACTAAACGTAAGTAACTCGCCTAAATACTTCAATTTTTGAGAACTCTACGAGAACCTCCGAGAACCCTACGAGATCCTCCGAGACCCTACGAGAACCTCCAAGACCCTTCGATATCTTACTAATAAATAACCTACTATTTTTCTGAATACAATAACAGGCAATAGTTTGACTATAAGCAACGCTGGTTGCTTACAGGTGCCAAACTAAAATAAAAATATTTACAGAACTTATCAGGCTGCGGCAGAGCGCGCACTGCCTGTCAGAATAGCCGTATCGCCGCGAAGGCTTTGTAAAACAACATCATGATCGCCGAAATAAGAACATTAGAATATAATTTATTAGATTAACTGGTTATTACTTGTAACAGAATCAATTTATAGTGAAAAGTAATTTATAAACGTTGTTAAAACAACAATTATGATGTTACTAGACCTGTTTATGTAAGTCGTCCCGGATGGAACGAAGTTCCTTTCGATCAATTATTGAAGGAATTGTAATAAAAAAAAATACCTTAAAAGCTTTTAATGTTTTTTATAAACATAAAAGAAAAATAACCAAATTTAATAGTGATAATCAAAGAAACCCGAGAGTTATTGTCTTCAATATCAAATAAATAATAAAGAACTACTAAGTAATTTAATATAATACAAAAATAATAATGAAAATAATTAATTCAAACCTAAAATATTTATTATTTGCTATGTAGGTAAGTAAAGGCTTATATTTCCATGCAGGGAACGATACATTTCAAATTTTTATGGTATTAAATTATTAGTAAAAGCTAATATGCTAATGAATAATATTTGTATACTATTTTTGTATGATATTTCGCCGATAATTTATAATAAATGTAAATAAAATGAATAACTAAATTTAAAAGTTTTAATCAACCACATCTGTTATATAAACATATCAATACCTAGCGGTTTCACTTTGTATTGATATGTTTATATAACAGATGTGGTTAAGTTTCCCTAAGGTATAAAAAGATGGCGTTGTTACAAAACATTACGAGTATATTTGATCACAAATTTGTATTATTATTTTCATTTAAACTGTCTTATTTGCAAATTGATTTTAAAAGAATAATGATAGAAATGAAAATATCTCGCTTGCTTTCTATCAGAGAAAGAAACAGAGCAAAACATGTCGAGCCAACTTTTCGTAAGAATTTTTACCGTCTAGCCCCCTATCATAACGCGCGATAAGGAACTACGTTCCAAAAATCTCTTATTTTCGTACCCTTGATATAAGACATTTTTTAAAAATTTAAATCGTGATCCTCCCCTCAGGGAAATATATTAACCTTTCCAATTAAAAAAAATAACGAATCGGACTACCTACTTAGTGAAAAAATATCTGATTAAGAATAAACAAAATAAAAAATAAAGTAGAAATACTCCTATGCGCAAAAACTACTTGACAGAGTTTGTTGAAAATTTGAATGGATACAGTTTGTACATTGGTATGTACAAAGGGTACGATTCATCGAAATCGAAATCTACGCGTACGAAGTCGCAGGCACAGCTAGTTGTTTATAAAATTAAAACAACTGTTTTAGATATAAATATTATCTAATTCTATGTACATATTCCCACATTCTATATTTTAAATTTATTTCTGTTTTGCCATACGGTCCATTTTAAAAAGAAATTTTTGAACAGTTTGTAAACGTTTTTAAAAATTTTATTATAAAATTGCTGTTGAAGCAACTGTTTGTCATTACTATATATTATTTAAACACTTTGAACCTACTTTTTATTTCGTTTTCATAAAACTTAGTAAACTTCACAAAAGAAAAAACACTTCCCAAGAAATTGAGCCCAAATAATACTCAAACCTACTGATTAATATGATAAACATGTCAATAATTGACTGTTAAGGATAGACCTCCTCCTCCTAAAGGAAAGAGTTTTCTTAAACGTTTACAGTTAATACTGTTCTAAAGCCATTTTACATATATATACATAAAATTATTTTTGTTTTTTGACATAATCGATAAATCACATACACAAAGAACTAATCTTTATATTAATTTACCATTGTAATGCCCTGTATAAAATCGAGTTATCTTATCTGTACTAGGATAGGATTCTTTACTCTACTATTCCGCAGAGCTTACTTCAAATTAACGTGTCTTTTTTTTATCGATCATTAAAACGGGACTATAATTTGGTTGGTCTAAGTTTCTAAAATTGTCTTACAAATTCTTGGGTTCAAAATGCGAACCATCGACTTAATCAATGAATATTTCGGTTCGTGTAATCGCTGTGTGGGTCGGTAATTAGTGTTTTCTTAATAAGTGACATCGAGTGAATATTGAGCAATAGTTACTTAAAATAGTTATATGTAATTTATTGTAATTTGTACTTTAGACACCCTTATATATTAATACAAAAACCTACCCCACCAAAGGATTTTTTTTATTATCTTTATTTTTTAAAGGAAGCTTTTATCCACAAGGACAAGTCAGCTCCATTGTCTCTTATAACCAACAATAAAGCTAAATAAATTAAGTTACAATATTCAGACTATTTAAGAATCATATTACACAAAGTGCTGTAACTGAAATATTAAAAATTATGGATAAATTATCGTTATTAGAGAACAAAACTTTGTGGCTAATTTTGAAGTAGGATTTGATAATATAGATGATATTATACCAACATCATATAAATTTAAGTTCAACTCTATTACCAAAAGCTCTCTTTCTCTTTCGTTCTTCACACACTCCATCAGCAAATGTTGTAATCAGCAAAGGATAATGGCTAAACTTTGAAAAGTTCTGAATACGAAAAAGGAATTTTAAAATCGTTTCCAACTTTTATCCTGGCACTATATTTGGGGTCTTTAATTAAATATTGTGGATGTTTTAACCAGAAAAAAAAATGTCTAAACATAATATGTTATATATATAGCAATTTTATTTATGTTGTTAAAAAATAATTTCTAATTAAAAAAAAATACTATTCATAAGCAAAAAGCTCAAAATAAACAATATATCCTTATATACCCTTCGATATATACCCTTGAACATTTATCTGGTATTTAATTTAAACTTTAAAAAAATTGTTATAAGTTTAAAAGTAAAGAAGATTCAAATAAAGATTTGAAACTTGTCGGCACTTCAGGCAAATGTCGAAATGATAAGGCAGTGCAATCAGGCTTTCCATATCTCATCCGGATCTAGGCAGTAAGAGCTTGGATGCGAGCCAAGTTGCCGGCTTTGCTGAAAGTTGAAACGATACGTCTTTGGAAGTTACATATACTTTGCCAATACTTTTTGTGCGAGGCATGTCACTGTGAATGTACGGAATTTTTACTATACATATATCATGTAAAACCGGTACATAAATAAATATTGTATAAACTATTGCTTGAGAATTTGTGCTTGCTCTGTACATGGAATAGCAATGTGCGGAAATTTGATATTAGTATGTAATTTATATTAAAATTGCACGGAATCGTCAGCATTTTAGTTTTTTTAGTGTGTGTTTGGCTTTTTAAACGAGCACATGGTCCTTCTTGTGGTATGAAAGGTCGTGGTGTATGGATATCAGTAAAATAAACTAATATTAAGTTATAAATACGTTGCACTTTTGAGGAATATAGAGCAAATATTGCTCTATATTCCTCAAAAGGGTATGCACTATGTTACGCCAGTTTTTGAACCATCCGACTCTAAAAACCAAATTAAATGTCTGCTGGTCTGCTGGAAGAGATTTCATTTTGAAATAAGTATCTTATAAGTTTTCTGTATGTACATAAATGTTAAATAAAAAAACTAAGAGGTGTCAAGGGACACCCGGATGGAACGAAGTTCCTTTCAATTAATTATTGAAGGAATAGGGAATATGCATAAAATTTAAAATGGTCTCAAATACTTTTTTTTCGGATACTTATTATCTTATTGTAATCTTATCTTATAATAATAAAAACATTTTTTTTTATTTACTAATCATTTAAGGCCATAAAATAATTTGTGAAAAGTGTAAATTAAGGGAGCGAAATTCACACTTCCAAAACGCGCCATCATTGGTCGAAAGAAAATGTGACGTCATTTGACACGCCATTCAAATTATCGGCATCGAAGTTCATACGGTGGTATTAGTGTTACTGAGAAAAATAAACAATTTAAACCTATATTTTCGTGCTTAAAGGTTTTATTAAATGATACGATTGTTTAGGTAATCATTTTCCACTTCACTTGACTCAGATAAATAACTTTGTTGATAATCAGCAGATATAGAAGATATAAGATGCTATAGAAGTATTATCAGCTGTGTTTTCAGTAAACAATTTTCGTTTTAAAATATAGGTTTACTGGTAAAGTATAACTGTGTAAAATAATTAGTTTTACTGCTAAAGTAAAAGTATTGTGTGGTGAATGAGGAAATGGTAACAATGCTACATTTTGTTTTTCAGCAGGTATATTTACATTGACACCTTTACTTCTGTACTTCGGTTTAATATTAACTTGCACAGCTTAGTCACTTGGTAATTTATCTTTAATATGCAAAAAGTGAAAATTTAGTAACTTGTTTAATTTATTGTACAAATAACCACTAAGAAAATAGTAATGATGTTGGGCTAGTTTTGTAAATATTGGAATAGAAGGACATATTGCGTGGTTACGACGTCATTAGAGTAGTGGGGATTTGTTGTCATAAGGAGTTCTCGAATGCGTTGTTAAGATAGTTTGCTGTTTAAAGAGTTGTCTAACATATAGGACGTTACATAACTTAAAATTTTTAAATATATAAATCAGCTTTCTCAGTGTATTCGATAATGACTCAGTATGGTTTTGGAATGAGAGAGAGGCATCCAGGGTAACTCCGAGATATTTACTGTTTGATGTGCGAAAGACCCTGGGACATACACATGATATGCTGTTTGTAGATAACAGTTGTGGGCGGTGAGTGAAAAGGAGTCACTAGGCCGGGTACGAAATGTCTGTGAAAATCTATGCTATGTAATTGTTTTATCTGAATTAAGAATAGGGTTGGACCAAGTATACTGCCCTGTAGGACTCCGTAAGAGACAGGTTTTTCTCTACTTATTCACTCTCCAATTTTTGTAACTTGGCGTCTTTGTGATAGGTAACTCTTGAATAAATCAAGTTGGAGGCCTCTGATGCCTATAAGTTCTAGCTTGGTAGTTAGGGTGGAGACAGAAACACTGGCAAACGCTTTAGCAAGGTCTAAAAAAACACCCAAAACCTTTTGTTTATTATCTATTTTAAAAACTGTCTCATTAACCAGATCAAAAACTGCATGACTTGTAGATATATGTGGACGAAACCCATACTGAGATGGTGAAAGAATTTTGTTTATGTGTAAATATGAAATAAGTCTTTTATTTAAAACTCGCTCAATTATTTTGGAAAGGGTAGGCAGTATCGATATCGGCCTAAAATTGACAACAAGATTCTTATCTCCTTTTTTGTGAATCGGATGAATAACAGCAAGTTTGAAAGCATTTGGGAAAGTACCAGTAATAAAGGCCAGATTGATGATATAGGTAATTGGTGGAACCAATATATTCTTGTACTTTTTTAATATAGTGCTTGAGATGAGGTCTAGACCAGGTGAACAATCACTTTTAAGATCGTTTATTAAAGCCTCGACCGCAGGAGCATCTGTGTTAATCAAAGCAAAAGTATTAGGGGACGACTTGTTGAAAGAGGTCTGATTGATACTCATGTATTGTGAATTTCTAGACATAATCTTTTCTGCAAGCCGTTGACCTACATTACTAAAATAATTGTTGACTTCATTTACTACGCTGATGGGGTTATCTGCTATTGACAGTAGTTCATCTGAGCGAGATTTTGATTTGTTTGAGTGATTGATGTCTTTAACAGCTGTCCACAGTTTATGTGAGTTATTTTTCGAATTCATTAAAAGCGATCTATTATAATTATCTCTATTTTTTCTAAGTAGGTTAATGCAAAAATTTCGATATCTGGAATATGTAATTTTAAGAGTTGGATCGGTGGGCAACTTCTTCAGTTTAAGGTGTAATTGATTTTTGTGTCTCAAACATCCAAGTAAACCTTGAGTCATCCATGGCTTTCGAGTTCTTTTACAATTTGGAACTATTTTTAATAAAGTGTTGGCCAATATTGTACGTTTTAAGGAGTTATTAAAAAAAATCTACCGCAATATCAACTTTAGTCAAAGTATAAATGTGATTAAAATCAACATTCAAGAGGTCTTAATGTAATTTTTCATAATCGAGATACTTGATGGTTATTGTATCTTGTTTATTGAGCGGATTACCAGAATGGAGAAAAAATAAAACTGTGTCGTCGTCTGTCAAAGAGGTATTAGAAACGAAACAGTGAGCTGGGTTTCTGGTTTTATATATTATGTGATCAAGACAAGAGCGATTTTTTCTCGTCGGAATAGTGTGTCCAAGAAGCATACCATGAAATGCTAGCAAAGTAAGATACTCCACTCCACGTGATGTCAATATTAATGTCACCAATAATTATTATATTTTTGTAATGAGACAAACTCAGGAGGTGTCCGTGAAGAGAATCAAGAAAAGCTGTTGTATTATAATTAGAAAGAGATCTATAAATTGTAATTATCGCGGTATCTTTGTTAAGAATAAGAGTTAAACAGTTCGCGTCCCGTAATTCGTAGTTGATTTGTATTTAGATTTGTAAATAATTGTCTTTATAAGAACAAAAGAATAAGCGGTAACATAACAATTAGTGAACTTTCTAATGCTAGTAATTTTCTGTAAAAGATTGCTCAACAGGAATCTTTTCAGAAAGAATATAAATTACTTACACACAATCGAAATTCACCTCATAAAAATAGACTTTTACCACTTTCGCCCTTTCTTGATGAAAATAAACAAATGCGAGTTGGTGGTAGGCTGTCTAATTATGATTTTAATTAAGCATCCAGTTTTGCTAAGTAGTAAGCACCCATTATGTAAATCACTTTTAATAATGCTACACATTAAATATTTATACTCGGGTCCACAATAATTGCAAGCCACAGCAAGACTAAAAGTATTGGGTTTTAGAAGGTACAAATCTATTAAAACGCATTGTTCGATCCTGTACTAGATGCTGCATGCTGCGGTTTAAGGGAAAAACACTATAACCTATTATGGGTAATTTACCTGAACAGCGTGCCAAGTTATTGTAATTTCTTTTTCTTGATACTGAAGTAGATTATACCGGGTAGAGTAGTGATGATAGCCAATCACATGGGTAGAGGTTGCAAGCATATAAAATCTTACATTTGTGTGATTGTTTGTTTAGCAACAAAAGCGTTTGCACTTGGAGCTTGTTTCGGATCTGACAAAGGAAGCATTTATAGCCGCCTTAAATAGATTTACAACTCGTAGAGGTAAACCGCGAACTATTTATTCCGACAATGGAACTACATTTGTACTTACGTTTCACGAATTATCAAAAAATCTTACGAAACTTTCACCGGCAGACATGACTGAGGAAGGTATAAATTTAAATTTTATTATACCCCCCATTTCGGTGGGTTATGGAGGTCTGCTATGAAATCAGTAGAACATCATTTGAGATGTGTTCCAAGTCTTACTTTTCTAGACTACGAAGAAATGAATACTTTATTAATTCAAGTAGAAGAAATATTACGTTCTAGCCCATTTACTCCTTTATCCGATGATCTCTCTGATCTTTATCCTTTGACTTCGGCTCATCTCCTTAATGAACGATCTCCTATCTTTTCACCGCAGACCCAGATCAGCAATGGCAAAATATCATCTTTTGCAAGATTCAATAGGATCTTCTTCTTCTGAAGCAATATTTTTTTGGTCTCAATAGGTAGCTTCAGCAGTGCTAATATAGAAATGTGCCATGATTATATTGATATAATTGAAATAAAGAAATGAGATGTTCAACTATATGTTTTTTATTTCTTATTAGACAATTACAATAAATATGAAAATGGAATTCTTGTACTATAGCAAAATACGAGTAGGTACTGTACAGGTTTATTTGTAATTAGTTGACCACCTCTTGCAGGCAGCCTCTCTACATCAATCCCAACGACACAGAGTGCACAATATGTTGTCTAAGACATATAACAATGCCGTGGTTGGGCTGTGATATTTTCTTAAATCAAATTGCTTCTATGGTAGAACTTTATTAGACTCTAACCCTGTTACTTATAAAAGACAGACGAAGCTTCTTAGCAATCCATGGATTCACCGTGCGGGTACCGGGCCCATCGCGTTGCAAGGAGAGGAGTGCAAACAGTGCCTGGGACTTGCGACCCAGGAGTAGGTTTAAGGGGCCCCTTTATTGTGCTCAAAAACGCTCACCTTCACCCTCCACACTCTTCTCCCTACCTAACCAAATTTGGAAAGAACCTACTAATACCGCCTTTGAAATACGTTCTAGAAATGACCCGATGCTTGTTCTAGAAAGGCCAAGGCCTCTTTAATTAGGCTATAGAGAGATTTTGCTGTTATACCTCTCGCTCCCACTTCTACCGCGTACAAACTAACTATAAATTTATTCCTGATCAGTTCGTTGGTCAGTTCGTAATACTTATTAAGCTTGAATGTGTGATCCCTTGGGATGTTTGTTTCCCAAGGAACAGTAAGCTCCATAAGTATCACGCGCCTCTGATGTTTCGAATACAGGAATAAGTCCGGTCTGGATGACGAAACACCAACATCCCCAGGGATTTTGTAATGCTTTTCATACGTGTCTATCATGAGAATCCAATCAGGAGCCGCGCCTAATATTGAATAAGGCTTCGCTTTTAAACTATTTCTTCACCCATCATCATTGACGATTTCAACAATCTCTTTCCTATTTTGTAAGTAACTAGCTAACCATTTTATAGTTTTAGAGTTTAACGAGTAATATTTAAATTTAGCCAGAAACAGTTTCCTGTTTATCGTGTCAAAGTCGCGAGAAAAGTCTAATTATACAAGGATTTTGTCGTCCCCCACATTCTGAGCGCACAATATGTTGTCTAAGACATCTAACAATGCCGTGGTTGGGCTGTGATATTTTCTTAAATCAAATTGCTTCTCTGGTAGAACTTTATTAGACTCCTACCCTGTTACTTATAAAAAATAACTATGCAATGGTTATATCGTACTTAAACTATGAATTAGTTGACGTATAGTGACGTTATAACTCAGAAGTAAATATAAGGATCCACCACAATGCGGGAGTTGACCTGAGCGCCCTCCCCCTTTTTTATGCTACCTAAGTCGATCTATACCGTGCCCAAGGACTTCCAATGAAGTTGGAAAGGTTAAAAGTAACGAAAGCTTAAGTCTATGGGAGATTCAGTTTTTTGACCATATCTTTAAAACGAAACAATATTTTTTTATTCTGTTTCTTAGAGTACAAGCCCGGTCCGTTCTTGATATGCGTGCCAATTTTGGTTAAAATTGGCTAAGTGGTTTTCCTGTGATGTTGCCTCAAAAAAAATATTTCCAGGCTTACGCTCAGCTCAATTAATTCGAAACAGTTATGTATTATAAACTGTAAATATTTATTTTAAAACGACCAAATAAACCTAAGCAAAATGGCGTCAGATGATTTTTATTTAGATTCCAGGGCAGAACTGGGCTGAATTTTTAAAAGAGATTTTTAAACAAGCCAATTTACTATGATAACAATATTTTGGTATGTGAAACCGCGATTCAGAAATACGATGGACATGCACAGCGACCTCTGTTGAGATCTAGAAACTGTTAGCTTAAGTCTATGGGAGATTCAGTTTTTTGACCATATCTTTAGAACGAGACAATATTTTTTTATTTTGTTTTTTGCCCATGCAAACAAGCCCAGTCACGTGCTTGACATGCGTGCCAATTTTGGTTAAAATTGGTCAAGTGGTTTCCCTGTGATGTTGCCTCAAAAAATTGATTTCCAAACGGTTAAGGGCTTCGCTTACGCTCAGCTCAATAATGATTAATTATAAGTTTTATTCAATAAGAATTATAAAAAGGTTAATAATAGAGAATGCAATACTAACCGAAAAAATCGAAAAAAGCAGAACGGTTATAATTACAATGTTATTACAATTGAAATCAACACCCGCTATTTGTTGTATTTCACATTGCTTATAATATATTTTTATTGTAGCAACTTCCAAGAGATATATTGAAGCCACAATATCAATTAAAGAAACAAATAAATTTAGTCAAATAAGGTAAAAATTTAAATACAAATAAGACTAAAAGCGTGGACTTAAGCAGTCGAGAATACATTTTAATCTTTTATTAAGTTTTATGTTGTAATTTAATGATATTACATTATATTTAAGCTTAATTTTGTAATTTAATAACATTTTTGAGAAATACATTAAATTAAAAGATGTTACTAACATTTTCTTTGATGTTTTATACAAGGTTATTTTCAATTAGTTGACCACCTCCTGCAGGCAGCCTCTCTACATCAATTCCAACTACATTTGTTCTACAACTTTTTACAAATCTTGATAAACAACACGAAAAAACAAAACAATTTTTTTTGTGTAGGATACAAAGGGTTTCGGTAGAGCCCACGATACAACTAATAAACAGACAACGTAATCGGCTGTTACGTACGCGACTACCATGAGTATATGACTAAATGACTAACATGCCCGCTCCAGGTTTGGTACAATAAAGGCTGTCACGTAGTCAGTCTTTACTGGTCAGGGATTTGGGGTTCCCCAGAATGTGATTTAAAAACAATTTACTATAAAACAAAAGGGTATAATAAGGGAAAAAAAAGTTGAATACTCCAGTGTTTCGTTATGTAATCTCTAGTGCCACGCACACTTCGATTGGGACGCGGCCATCAATTTCCACAGTCGATCACACCCACTAAAATTAGTATTTTAGAACTACAGATACCAAATGATATTTACTCCGCAAAAAACGTTAAGAAAACCAAGGAATCACCGTAAGTCGTTCCGACCGATACGCGTGCAATTCTCGAACTTATTTATATACGCGTACAATTACATACATTTAGATCCTAGTTCCCTGTGTCATAGTTCCGGCCGCAATGGTCTCCTCTGCGACCTGAAACCACTTCCGGCTCTTGCCGAGGATGTACGTGATACCGTCTCCCTTGGGGGCCACCGCCTCCCTATTTTAACTGCAGGAACTTGTGGTGTCCCTGACACGACAGTCTTTTTTTACGATTTAGTTACAATTTAATTTCTGTCTGTCTGTGACTCTGTGCTTTTTGACCGTAGATATTTGCTGCTAGAATGTTAGATCTTTTAGACAGAAAATAATAAATAGACATATTGCATTATACATAGTTATATATTTTTAACAATTGAAATAATTATAGAAAATTGTACTCTTTTAACGGATATTCTTGAAGTTATTATTTTATAAAAAAATCGTAACAAGTTAATTCTGTATACACGGATCTGTAATCTTTATTCGACCATCCAAATCCTTTACAACTGGGGACTGATGCTGCAAATAGCGTAACACGATATCGTAATCCACACCGAGGACTTCTACGTTCTTACGATTATTTGATATCATCTGTAACAAGTAATCATGTATCACTTATTGTCTCCTTCAATTTAAAATTGTGATAGAAGTATATTACAAACTCTAATTGGGAGATAATAGTCACATAAATGTAACCTTCAACTTCTTATAACGATTCTAAAGTGTTTTAATTAAAGTTTTTAAAAAAAATATTGACATTTTTGAAAATAACTCAAATGCTATATCTTAAGCAATCTATTTTAGTAAATACATTAAACCAACGCGAACGTCCCAATAATGATAGCTCAGTGAATCAATTTAAACTTTTGTGGAAAAAAACCTACAAACCTATCTAAGCATTTTTTTTTATAACTATCTTTATTATAACTTAATTGTTTGAAGTAAATTGTCGTAAATTATTAGTTAAAGTAATTCATTTTATAACTGTGACGAGTCCGTCGATACGGCTCGTCACACCATGGTGGAGTGCGCAGCCTGGGACCGCCAGCGTACTGAGCTGGCGGCCGTGGTTGGCAGCAACCTCTCTTTGCCGAGCGTTGTATCCGCGATGCTCGACGACGAGAGGTGCTGGGTCGCTATGGCATCCTTCTGCGAGCAAGTCATTGCCGCGAAGGAGGCCGCGGCGCGGGACAGAGAGGCAGCTTCCTCTGAACTGCTTCTTCGGGGTAGGCTGGGTCGAAGGAGGTAGGATTACGCCCGCAACCTCCTTCTCCAGCTGTAGTGCCTGGACGGCAGAGGGGGGTGACCTCTCCCGCCCGTTATATGCCTACGAGGTGAGGGTGTCCCTAAGTTGATCGGGGCTCCTCGCAGGGGGTTCCACCGGGTCGTCACGGTGAGTGCGAAAGCGATCCCGTGGCGTCCCACTAAGGCGATGAGGTCAGCCGTTGGTTATTTAGTGGGTAGCCTTAAAAATGGCAGCGTCCTCTATGCTGCCGGGTAGTCCCACATACCCCCTCGGCCATCACCTTCTTGGCCTTCTTGGATGATGCATAACGCAGTTTTCCAACAATAAAAAAAAAACATTTTATAAACCTTGGTATGATATGGTATATTCAAAACCACCACATTACACATTTACATTATCCAACCTTAGATTTATCATACTAGCTAAAAATATTTTAATTCAACAGTATATGCGGTTACAGCTAAGTTGATTTAGAAGAGTTGCTTGATAAATTTTGTCAATATATGACTACGAAATGGCTATCTATTCTCCTTCGCTTTTTAATATCAATAAAATGAGGAAAAGGTATTTACATAATAACTGAGTACCAATATCATACATAGTTTGTTTTTTATGGACAAAAGAGCCTGCAAGTCACTTGATTGATAATAAGCGATCACCACCGCCTACGCTCTCTAATAATACAAGGAGATGCACAAAAGTTCCTCCAAGAAAGAAGGAGACGCTGTTTTAAAAGGCACAGATGTCGTAGGGATCTTTGTAATACATGTTTTATAACACAATATATTCCACATATGGTGATTGGTAACGTAACATGTAACAAGATACAAATATCAATGTCAAGAATCTGATAAAATTGTTTATGCAGGCACGCCCTGAAACGAATTGGTTCGTTTGTATTTTTTAATGTAACTGCAAATAAAACATCCCCATTATGCTTTCTATTGTGATAAATTGGGATATTTAGTGCATTATTTTATTTTTCAATTTTTCAATATTTTAGACGTTTTTTTTATACCTAACTAGGTTAATGCTTGACTACATTCCACCTGATGGAGTGTGGAGATGTAGTAATAGGTCGTAAGACGCATTAACCTAATAACGTATTCACTCTTCTCTTGAAGACACCCATATTGTATTCGGCCGGAAATACCGACCCAGGCAAGCTGATCTAATCCTTTGCTGTACGAAGTAAAAAAGACGGGGCATATCGCTTCGTTCGGACAGGTTGAGTGTCCACAACGTAGGGATAGATAGGCTTCGACCAATAATTCGGGATTGCCTATTAGCTTCTTTGCTCGCCTCTCAATTGAGTCCAGAACCACAAGATGGGACTTTGCGGCATCGGCAAATATGTGTACACAGTAGTACTCTACACACGACCGGATCTGCGCTTTGTATAATACAGGTAGCTGTCCCCGTGTAAAATACTGTCGGACCTTCGCAAGAACGGCAAGCTTTCCTACAGCTAAAGACTCAATGTATCGACCAAAGTTAAGGTTTGAAAAAATCTCTAAGCATAACAACTGAAGCCGGTCACTGTATTCCAAGGATACATTTTGGAAAGTAAGAGCCAGGGTGAAAGGTTTCCTTTTGGCGGTGAACAGACACGTCTAAGTTTTGGTGGCGTTGAATTTGACAAGATTGGCATTGCTCACTGCGGAGACTGTCCGAAGTTTGTCATTCAAACGTTGCACCATGGCTTCTCTTTCAGACTGTACTTGATGTCTACTAGCCCGAGTACTCGGCAGATATCTTTCTACAACTGTGTTTTCGTCTGATCGGGCTCCAGCAGATCGTTAATGTGCAGCAGAAAAAGAGTTGCAGAAAGAAAAGACCCCTGAGGCACGCCGGAATTTATTGTCAAGGTTTCCGAGGAACACCCTTCGACAACTACTCGAAGAGATCTCTGCCTCAGAAAGTACGTTACCCACCCGATCAGACCAGGAGACATACCGTACGCTGAAAGCTTGCTTATAAGGCTCGCATGCCAGACTCTGTTAAAAGCCTTCGAGACGTCCAAAGAGACGGCTACCCCTTCTCCGTTCCTCTCGATGGCCTCGCCTAAAATGTGTGTAGCGTACGCTAGAAGGTCCCCAGCGGACCTATTTCGGCGAAATCCGTACTGTCGGCCACTAAGGAGATCGTTACCTTCTAGGTACGCTAAAAGGCGCGAGTTCAATCCATAAACTTGCACAGCATAAAGATAATTGAAATAGGCCTATAATTGGCAGGATCGGCACGGCTGCCTTTTTTGGGTACGGGTTGCACGTTGGCAAGCTTACAGGATTTAGGCACTATTCCAGTCTTAAAAAAAAGGCGATAGAGACGTGTCAATACAGGGGACAACGCAGCTCCGCATGTTTTGACTAGATTGACTGGTATACCATCAGGACCACTAGCTTTATCGAGGTACTCAATATAGGGACTGTTTTATGTCGTCCTTTTCAAAAAAAAAAAACATTTAACATGCAGAGGTCCTTAATTTCAACATGTCTTTATTGAAGATATTATACCAAATAGTAATTGCTTACTAACATAACTTTTAAGCTATAGCATGTGGTTAATATTACATATAAATAAATCAAAATTATCGATTTATAGAAATTATGTATATGTCAGGCCCGAAGACCGACAACGCTCAGTGGACGGAAAAAACGGCCACATCGCCTTCTGGCTGCCTTCAAATGCACAGAACGCGTTCTGGCTACTTTTAAACGCTCGCAACGCGTTTTGGTAATTGTCGAACGGCCAGAACGCGTTTTGTCATTTGTAAAGCGCTCAGAACGCATTCTTGATATTTCACTCATGTTACTTACCACTCTCTACCTGCGTTCAATAAAATTCAATTTTGTACTAATAAAACAAATTAATTTTGATTGATATTCAACACGTCACGGAGTAAACTTAAATTTATTATCTGTTCTCACAACTTTGTATTATCTGTTGTCACAGCGTTTTAGATAATTTATTCAAGTGTTATTTTAAATAAAATATCAAATTTTAATTTGTGGTATTATAAACATCTATATAATTTGGTTAGGTTATGTTAGGTTGTATAGATTATATTTAGGATAGTATAAAGAATATGATAATAAAAGATATTATTAATAAATGTAAAATTTAGATAATTTATTCAAGTGTTATTTTAGACTAGGGGTCGCCCGCGACTCCATCCGCG
This sequence comes from Napeogenes sylphis, assembly GCA_959347405.1. Classification (NCBI taxonomy): domain Eukaryota; kingdom Metazoa; phylum Arthropoda; class Insecta; order Lepidoptera; family Nymphalidae; genus Napeogenes; species Napeogenes sylphis. The sequence goes on along the minus strand of OY365779.1, from coordinate 42,183,881 downwards.
CGGTTTTTTGAGTTTTTGCTCAGCGCACGCGAGGAAAGCTCACAAAAATAAATCTTTTCCCGTTTTTGCAGCATTTTTCATTGCTGCTCGACTTCTATAATTCACAGCGAGATGACATATACCCTATAGCCTTCCTCAATAAACGTACTATTTAACACAAAAAGAATTTTTCAATTCGGGCCAGTAATTCCAGAGATTAGTGCGTTCAAACAAACAAACTCTTCAGCTTTATAATATTAGTATAGATAAAATATTAAAATTTAATTTGTGGTATTGTAAACATCTATATAATTTGGTTAGGTTATGTTAGGTTCTATAGATTATTTTTAGGATGGTATAAAGAATATGATAATAAAAGATATTATTAAACAAAACGCGTTCTGGCCGTTCGACAATTACCCAAAACGCGTTGCGAGCGTTTAAAAGTAGCCAAAACGCGTTCTGTGCATTTGAAGGCAGCCAAAACGCGATGTGGCCGTTTTTTCCGTCCACTGAGCGTTTTCGGTCTTCGGGCCTAACATATATACTCATTTCACAATTTTATAAATTAAAATTACCTTTGACATGGACATTAAATCATGAATAGATTGGAATTTGACTATCCGATGTAAACAGATTTTATAATATGAATTAGAACAAACTTACACTAAACCCATCACCACCTCCTGCAATAAAGGATTGGGAGACAATCTTGTAAACCTTATTCAAGTCCAACGGATCATATCTTGGTATATCGCAATCGTTGCATCGAACTGTAGCAGTGATAACCCTACTGTTGATAGGACGCGCGCCGTCTACCACTGCTCGCAGCCCTGTGATCAAATTAGTTTCGCCATAAGTAGTAATGACAGGGTTTATGATTAAATAAATAATATATAAAATTATAGGACTCTAAGAAATGGTATTTAAAGGATTTACTTTTACGTTAAGAGATACATCAATTATATACTTTGATTATATATGATTTAGAGTTCTTATAACAGTTTGCAGGAAAAGCAAGATAGTATATTATATAAATCCTCTAAAAACATGTTTATCTTTTATTTTATGAATAAGAAAAGGTTATTTATATCCTAACTTAGTTAAATATGTTCTATAACTTGGAATTTAATGTACTTAAAAATTTTGTCCTCAATCTAGCTTTTAAATTAATACAAATTAGGTGTTAAGATTATAATAAAAATAGGGTATGTTTATATATTGATAGGTATATCATAAATACTAATAAATTTTAAACCTAAATGATGCTACATTCCATTATATTTTTTTTAATCCTGGGCAGCTGGATAGTAGTATAAAAAACCTTAAAGAATCCACACACTCTCAGAAGTCAACAAATATATTTTATTATAGAAAAAATTACAGACAATCTCCAAACCTGAAACTTGCACCATCCTCGCTCCAGGCCAAGGAACGTTTGTAACAGCGTACTCCAACATTTCTTTAATATATTTTCCTCTTAGATCAAACATCTCGACTTTGTTCTCAAATGGAGTTGAGAGAAGAATCTTTTCAAATGTTACATCTGGAATATATTATAATGCTCAGTACCCGCTTGCTAATAATTTGTGTAGAACTAGACGCGGTTCATCTATGTCGATTACACGTTTGAAATATTCATTTGAAACTATTGACGGAACCCGGAAAAAACTGCATTATTCGTATATGCTACAACGGATTTCCAATACTTCGTAATAGGTTTTTATATTTCCTAAAATCTTTCTTGACATTTTGGCTTTCAAATGTAAATTTTTTTAGAGAATTAAAAAAAAGTGTTGTTTTAATATATAAAAAAATCGTTACTATCGGTCAAATATAATTGCTTTTCTTTTCGTAAATTAAATATCTACAGTAGTGTTAATTTTATTTTTTGCAGAAAACAGAGTACATAGATAACAAATTCAGTTTAGACCATGCATATTTTGTCCGCTATAAATATGCAAAATATCACAGAAATTTAACAAGCAAACATTTATATATGTCAATTTAAATATGAGAGATGCTTAGTCTTTTTTTATGACAGTAATAATTTATCGAAAAGATATATTTACTTCCTGCTTCGATGTTTGAACGCAGGCCACCAGTATTAACGACGCAAAAATGAGCTTCGTTCCACTTATTGTTTCCTGATTTCACTACCGTCTAAAAATATAAATATGACCAATGTTTGATCAAACAATGCTTCAATGTTTTCAAATAATTAGATATTTATTACAAAAAAATTTCAAATAAATAGATATTTATTACAAAACTCACTTCGTGCAAAAAAGCGTCACAAACGAAACTCCCAAGATTGCATTCTCCACAGTTGCACTGCGATGACAAGTGGACCTTAGATATTCCTATAAGCTGTGTTGCTTGTTCATTTATAATTGGCAAGTATTCGTTAATCTTTTGTAAAACGTCGGGTGCTAATAACAGTTACATAGTTATTAATTATAGAATAATTAAATAATAAAAATATTTTAATAAAACCATACCTTGAACTACGTCATTGTTAATATAATGAGGATCTCCTATCCAGTTAATAAGATCGCCATTACCGTTAAAGAAAAGTTTAATTTCTCCTAAAAACGCTGTATGAGCTCCAACTTGAACAATTAGGACCTAAAAATAAGTACAATATTATTCGAAATACTTTCAGTTATGAAATTCTGGTGTCTGTATGTTCAACGTTGACGATTTTGATGATATTTTGTTTGTGCTGACGAAGTAACATTGATAGTTTTTGTAGCTCTGTTATCAAGATCCAAAAAAAAAAGTATTATAATAATTATAATAATAACACAAAAATAAAAATACTACAACAATGAACAAGACAAAACATGTACTTTATACGAATGTACATTTAAAAATTTTACATACAGATCTTGTTGGTTGTTTTACAACAAATGGATAAGGTCCTTGTGGTGTGAAAGGTGAATCTTCCGGAGGATTAGTGTTTGATAGAAGGGTATGGCTATGACCTCCAACGATTATATCAATATAAGGACCTGCATTAAGGGCTATTTGCCTGTAAAATTATGTTAATAAATTCATATAAAAAGAACATAATATAGAGATAAGACAGATGATAAACAATATTTCTTTTATACGTCTTACCTATCTATATCAAAACCACAATGTGATAACACTACGATTATATTGATTCCTTGCTCGTGTAATTTTTCCGCTTCTCGTTTAACAGTTTCAACTTCGTCGGTGAATTTTAGTTTACCTGTACTTGCGAGGTTCTGAAAATAAGTAATCGAACTGTTACCGACTTTAAATATTATAAATTATAAACTTACATATTATCATATTAATAGCTTGAAGAGGGTAATATGAAATGTTTCACAAAATTATTTAATATATAAGGAAGTGGATTGTGATTTGACGTCGAGACAACTTTAAAAATAAAGTCGGCATGTTAAGACATTCCTTTTTGAACTACTGTCGAGAGTGCATGTAAAATTAAATAAAGTCCAATAAAAGTGTTATTGTGTTATGTTCCAATACTAGAAAGTGTTCCTATTTCTCTTTAGTAATTATTAAATATCATTCTCTATAAAAGAAAAATAACTAAGTTAAAAAAAACCGACTTTAAAACTAAAAAGTAAAAAAGAATGAAGATTTAATATTTGTTATATACTACCTATTATTTATACGTCCTATTTACTAAAAGGTTTGAAGTCGGTGCCAAGCCATTTAGTATAGGAATTCGGTTGAATACATTTTGGTAATTATTAATTTTCTGTTTTTCTTTGTATCGATTCAAGCAAGTAATCATATTAAGATTTAATTGCTCTGTTATAGCTTAATTTACGTATCTTAATTTTTAAAGTAGGCATTTTACAATTCACATGTCCATTTAGTTTAAGAATTTTGTTGAATACATTTTCATAATTTTGTTTTTTTTTACTATTCTTCGTATTGATTGAACTGCTTATAATATTAAGATTTAATTGCTTTTTATTATTAACCCCCGACTAAAAAGAGAGGTGTTATAAGTTTGAGCTGTCGATCTGTGTATCTGTGTATCTGTCTGTGGCAAATTGCCGGCCAAACGCGTGGACGGATTTGAATGCGGATTTGTTTAATCGAAAGCTATGCACGTCGAGATGTTTGTTATCCATGTTTGATTGAAATAAAAATAGCCGTGTCCAATATATTGACGTTTATTCGTGCGGGCGAGAGGTTATTATGCAATAATTAGCTATTTGCGACCAAACGCGTGAACGGATTTGAATGCGGTTTTGTTTAATCGAAAGCTATGCACGTCGAGATGTTTCTTATTTATGCTTGTTTCAAATAAAAATAGCCGTCTTTAAGGTATTGAGGTTTTATTAGTGCGGGGGAGAGGTTATTATGCAATAATTAGCTGTTCCCAGCAGTTTCGCCGGCGTTATATAGGAAAAAAGCCTAGTTATGAAGGCCAAAAGGTTTTTACACTTACTTACTGAGGTAAAGTACTTTATTAGGGATAGCTGTTGCCCGTGACTGCGTCCAAGTAGACTGTAAAAATATATTTATATGACTTATGATCGTAGTCATAAAGAATCACGGGCAATAGCTAGTGATAATATAAATTCCTTCATCATAGTGTTATAAGTGATTGTAATTTGTTTTAACTATAAATGTTTATATTTATTAATATTCGTATATATGAAACCTACCTACCTACCCATATGAAAAAGTCTTGAATCGTGTTACTTAATACATTTATAATTTATGACATTACGAAACTTTCACGTGGATCATTATTTTATTAAATATAATATATATTTCTCGTATTAAATATAACCTTTGTACATCATAATATAGGATTCTAATGCTAAAAGTATTTTTTAAATAGGTTCTGTAGTTTAGAGCCTATTTAAAATCGGTTTTTGGAGTGAAACTTCTTTATCGGGGTTGGAATAAAATTTAGTGTAACATTTTTCGTTACGCGTGACATTTTTCCGTTACGCGCCAGCTTTTTTCACATAGCTTCATCTCTTTTACACCATGTTGCTATGGAAATACTAAATAATCAAAATGACAAGTATGTGGATTACAAATCACAATTTACATTAACCAAAAATAAAATTATAGGATTAGAGTTTTATAACTAAATAATGAATTGTAATTACATACTGGACAATACGATTTTATGGATTTGCTATTGAAACTAATAAATAAATTCAAGATTACAACATGAAGAAGAAATTATGAAATATAATTTATAATATTTTTAAATACATTGATTGTCTGAAATAGAAGAAGTAAGAATGAAAAGAAATACGAGTTTTGGCTGAGAAATGGAGCATTGGGGTCCTGATCTTTACAAGGTCTGTTTTGCTATACCTAGAACGAACAACAACTCGAAACAGCAGAAACCATGATGAAGAATAATTTTATTTGTGATATAGTGACGATCCAACATGTTAAGAAGCCTAAAGTTATTATTTTTAAAGTGGATTGTGTACATTTGTCTGTTTTTATGGTACTTATGTGTTTTTTCTATGAGAATATTATACGTCAGAAACAGTCGATTCACTTCTTACGTTTTAATTAATTAATACCCCTTAGCATCCGATGGGCGTTAGGAAACGCCATAACATAACATTACTTGGTGGTAGACCATAACATCGGGTCGCCGGCAAAGTTACCACCCATCGAGCAAAGTCGTGCCGCAAAGCGACCTAGTCGTGTTCCCGCACGTTGCTCGATGAAGCCGTTAATGGGAAATGGGTCTGAACAGCTGCGGTGCGTTGGTTTGACGTCGAGTTGGTGTTTGTTTTGTCGGGTGTCTAGTCGAGGAGGGTAGCGGGATCCGAAGCAACGGCTTTCCGCTGGCCGCCCGCAGATAGTTGGGGGCCCAATTAGTGGGTTAGCCACCCACGAAAGACTGCCCCGCCAGCTGCGAAAAATCCCAGGGTGGCTCCATCGTGCTGGTTGGCGACCAGACGAGGAGGCCCGATGGCGATCCCTGGGGGGGTTCGGGCGTCCCCGCAGTCTCCAGACTAGCCTCCCAGTGGCAAGACATCACCAATTTCGACGTCGGGTTCGATACGTACCGCCTCGTTCAACTGCCATTTCCCATCCCTATTCACTTTTATTTTATTTTTTTATGAGGAAAGTTAAAAAGAAGAAAATGTTTTTACAGCGGTTGCACTCCTCCTCATTTAAAGTGCACCTCACTAATATCAGGGGTTTGCACTCTAATATCCTAGCTGTCCATCACCACCTGGAGACAGAGCAGCCGCACCTCTTCTTTTTGACGGAGACGCAGATACAATGTCCTTTGAGCGCTGCGTACCTGCATTATCCCGGATACACGTTAGAGCACAATTTTCGCTCACGTGCCGGAGTCTGCGTGTACGCGCGGAACGACCTCTGTATCCAGCGTCTCCGTCACCTTGAAGACCCCACTTTTTCTTCCCTATGGGTTTTAGTAGACACAGGAAACGAAAAAATCCTGTATTCCTGTGTCTACCGTTCGCACAGCGGTGACCAGGAGACAACTAGATTATTTGAGTATCTCGGTGAGGCTGCTGATATGGCTTTGCATCAGTACCCTTCAGCGCAGCTTGTTTTTCTGGGGGACTTTAATGCTTGTCATCAAGACTGGCTGTTCCCGTACCAGAAAACCGACCATGCTAGAAGAGAAGCGCGGAACTTTGCGTTGTCCTTGGACCTCTTTCAGCTGGTGAGGCAAGCGACAAGGGTACCAGATGTGGTAGCCTTGCCATACAGCTAATTGTCTGGACCTTCTGCTGACAACTGATCCGGACAGGTATCGTGTTGAGGTCACCTCCCCTTTGGGAACCTCCGATCACTGTCTGGTGAAATCTGTATTTACATATTCCCCACCAGCTTTCGAACCACATGGTGTTAGGCGAGTATGGAAATACAAGTCAGCAGATTGGGATGAGATGCGGCACTTCTTTGCATCTTATCCTTGGCGGCAGGTCTGCTTCTCTTCTTTGGATCCGTCGAGTTGCGCGGATGCTATAACCGATGTGGTGCATCAGGCAATGGAGTATTTTATTCCTTTTGCTGAAGTTCCCGTCGGTGGCAAAGCTCGCCCATAGTTTAATGCCGAATGTGGTCATGCTCAAGACCGAAAACATTCGGCATACCTCATTTGGGCTGATGCTCGAAGCCGCAAAACTCCGGACGTTAGTAAAAAGAAGAGAGCCTTTAACCTAGCTGCCAAGTCCTACAAAAAGGCATTGCGGAAGGCTCGTCTCGTTCGAATCGCTAAGAATGGCGAAAAGCTCTCTGTCAGACCCACTGGCAGTCGAGCTTTCTGGTCTCTTGCGAAAGCAATCGAGTCGAATTTCTGCCAACCCTCACTGCCTGCTCTGCTGAAGCCGGATGGATCCCTGGCCCACACAGCAACAGAGAAAGCAAATGTATTTGCTTCTCTGTTTGCTGATAATTCATATCTAGATACTGGCAATGCTTCTCCAGCACATCTTCCTCACTGCGGTATTTCGATGCCTGAAATCCGCATCACTAACAAAGAGGTATGGAGAACATTGTGTCGTTTAGATGTGAATAAAGCCAGTGGTCCTGATGGTATACCAGCCATTCTGCTCAAAACATGTGCAGCTGAGTTGTCTCCTGTACTGACACGTCTGTATCGCCTCTCTTTCAAGACTGGAATAGTGCCGAAATCCTGGAAGCTTGCCAACGTGCAACCCGTGCCCAAAAAAGGCAGCCGTGCTGATCCTGTCAACTACAGACTGATTTCAATCACCTCTATACTCTGCAAGATTATGGAGCGTGTATTGAACTCGCGCCTTCTAGCATACCTAGAAGGTAACGATCTCCTCAGTGACCGACAGTACGGGTTTAGCCGTAATAGGTATACTGGGGACCTCTTAGTGTATGCTACACACATTTTAGGCGAGGCCATCGAGAAGAACGGAGAAGCGGTCGCCGTCTCTCTGGACGTCTCGAGGGCATTTGACAGGGTCTGGCATGCGAGCCTTATAAGCAAGCTTTCAGCGTACGGTATATCTCCTGGTCTGATTGGCTGGATAACGGACTTTTTGAGCCAGAGATCTCTCCGTGTTGTTGTCGACGGGTGTTCTTCGGAACCCTTGACAATAAATGCCGGAGTACCTCAGGGGTCCGTTCTTTCTGCAACTCTTTTTCTGCTGCACATTAACGATCTGCTGAAGCCCGGTATCTATGGGTATGCAGACGACAGCACAGTTGTAGAAAGATATCTGCCAAGTTCTCGGACTAGTAGAGATGAAGTACAATCTGAAAGAGAAGCCATGGTGCAACGTTTGAATGACAAACTTCAGGCAGTCTCCACATGGGGCAGTGCCAATCTTGTCAAATTCAACACCACCAAAACGCAGACGTGTTTGTTCACCGCCAAAAGGAGCCCCTTCACCTTGGCTCCTACTTTCCAGAATGTATCCTTGGAATACAGTGACTGGCTTCAGTTGTTAGGCTTAGAGATCTCCTCGAACCTCAACTTTGGTCGGTACATTGAGTCCAGAGCAAGAGCAGCTGCGGGAAAGCTTGCCGTACTTGCGAAGGTGCGACAGTACTTTACACCGGGACAGCTTTTTGTATTATACAAAGCACAGATCCGGTCGTGTGTAGAGTACTGTGGCCACATATTTGCTGGTGCCGCAAAGTCTCATCTTGCGGTTCTGGACTCAATTGAGAGGCGAGCAAAGAGGCTTATAGGCGATCCCGAATTGGTCGAAGCCGACCTCTAAAGCCTTGAACACAGGCGTAGAATTGCTAGCCTCTCAGTATTCTATAGGATACATTTTGGTGAGTGTGCGCAGGAATTACACGATCTAATTCTCCGGCCCCCTTCCATCATCGGACTTTCCGACGCACGGCAGGAATCCATCCTTTTGTTGTGGACATTCCACCTGTCCGAACGGGGCGCTTTGCTTCGTCTTTTTTACTGCGTACAGCAAAGGATTGGAACAGCTTGCCTGCGTCGGTATTTCCGAAAGAATACAATGTGGATACATTCAAGAGAAGAGTGAATAGGCTGCTAGGGTTATGCGCTTTACCACCTTAGACTACATTCCACTTACCATCAGGTGGAATGTAGTCAAGCATTGCCCTAGATAATATTAAAAAAAAAAAAAAAAAAACGCCCGTTTTAAAAAAGGGTAAACATCCGCGATAAAGTTTGGGCGGTTTTCAACCTATATAAATTACAATAACAGCGAGTTTTGTGTTTTTATTGATAAAAATATAACAAATATGTAACCTTGAAATGAATAGACTACAAAAGTCCCGATTTCTAAAAGCAAATTTATTATTCTATTTTTTTTTATTATTTTTTTTTATTTTAACTCGTGTAGCACCTATTTTTAACCCCCGACTAAAAAGAGGGGTATTATAAGTTTGACCTGTCGATCTGTGTGTCTGTGTATCTGTGTATCTGTCTGTGGCAAATTTCCGGCCAATCGCGTGGACGGATTTGAATGCGGTTTTTTTTAATCGAAAGCTATGCTCGTCGAGATGGTTTTTATCCATGTTTTATAAAAATAGAAATAGTCGTCTTCAAGATATTGACTTTTTATTCGTGCGGGGGAGAGGTTCTTATGCAGTAATTAGCTGTTTGCTGCCAAACGCGTGGACGGATTTGAATGCGATTTTTTTTACTCGAAAGATATGCTCGTCAAGATAGTTCTTATTTATGTTTGATTGAAATAGAAATAGTCGTCTTCAAGATATTGGCGTTTTATTCGTGCGGGGGAGAGGTAATTATTATTATTATTATTTTTTTTTTATACAAAACTAGGTTAAAGCTTGACTACATTCCACCTGATGGAAAGTGAAATGTCTTAGGTGGTAAAGCGCATTAACCTAGCAGCCTATTCACTCTTCTCTTGAATGTATCCACATTGTATTCTTTCGGAAATACCGACGCAGGCAAGCTGTTCCAATCCTTTGCTGTACGCAGTAAAAAAGACGAAGCAAAGCGCCCCGTTCGGACAGGTGGAATGTCCACAACAAAAGGATGGATTCCTGCCGTGCGTCGGAAAGTCCGATGATGGAAGGGGGCCGGAGAATTAGATCGTGTAATTCCTGCGCACACTCACCAAAATGTATCCTATAGAATACTGAGAGGCTAGCAATTCTACGCCTGTGTTCAAGGCTTTAGAGGTCGGCTTCGACCAATTCGGGATCGCCTATAAGCCTCTTTGCTCGCCTCTCAATTGAGTCCAGAACCGCAAGATGAGACTTTGCGGCACCAGCAAATATGTGGCCACAGTACTCTACACACGACCGGATCTGTGCTTTGTATAATACAAAAAGCTGTCCCGGTGTAAAGTACTGTCGCACCTTCGCAAGTACGGCAAGCTTTCCCGCAGCTGCTCTTGCTCTGGACTCAATGTACCGACCAAAGTTGAGGTTCGAGGAGATCTCTAAGCCTAACAACTGAAGCCAGTCACTGTATTCCAAGGATACATTCTGGAAAGTAGGAGCCAAGGTGAAGGGGCTCCTTTTGGCGGTGAACAAACACGTCTGCGTTTTGGTGGTGTTGAATTTGACAAGATTGGCACTGCCCCATGTGGAGACTGCCTGAAGTTTGTCATTCAAACGTTGCACCATGGCTTCTCTTTCAGATTGTACTTCATCTCTACTAGTCCGAGAACTTGGCAGATATCTTTCTACAACTGTGCTGTCGTCTGCATACCCATAGATACCGGGCTTCAGCAGATCGTTAATGTGCAGCAGAAAAAGAGTTGCAGAAAGAACGGACCCCTGAGGTACTCCGGCATTTATTGTCAAGGGTTCCGAAGAACACCCGTCGACAACAACACGGAGAGATCTCTGGCTCAAAAAGTCCGTTATCCAGCCAATCAGACCAGGAGATATACCGTACGCTGAAAGCTTGCTTAAAAGGCTCACATGTCAGACCCTGTCAAAAGCCTTCGAGACGTCCAGAGAGACGGCGACCGCTTCTCCGTTCCTCTCGATGGCTTCGCCTAAAATGTGTGTTGCGTACGCTATAAGGTCCCCAGTGGACCTATTTCGGCGAAATCCGTACTGTCGGTCACTGAGGAGATCGTAACCTTCTACGTACGCAAGAAGCCGCGAGTTCAATACACGCTCCATAATCTTGCAGAGTATAGAGGTGATTGAAATCAGTCTGTAGTTGACAGGATCAGCACGGCTGCCTTTTTTGGGCACGGGTTGCACGTTGGCAAGCTTCCAGGATTCCGGCACTTTTCCAGTCTTAAAAGAGAGGCGATACAGACGTGTCAATACAGGAGACAACTCACCTGCGCATGTTTTGAGCGGAATGGCTGGTATACCATCAGGACCACTGGCTTTATTCACATATAAACGACACAATGTTCTCCATACCTCTTTGTTCGTGATGCGGATTTCAGGCATCGAAATACCGCAGTGAGGAAGATGTTCTGGAGAAGCATTGCCAGTGTCTAGATGCGAATTCTCAGCAAACAGAGAAGCAAATACATTCGCTTTCTCTGTTGCTGTGTGGGCCAGGGATCCATCAGGCATCAGCAGAGCAGGCAGTGAGGGTTGGCAGAAGTTCGACTCGATCGCTTTGGCAAGAGACCAGAAAGCTCGACTGCCAGTTGGTTTGACAGAGAGCTTTTCGCCATTTTTAGCGATTCGATCGAGACGAGCCTTCCGCAATGCCTTTTTGTAGGACTTGGCAGCTAGGTTAAAGGCTCTCTTCTTTTTACTAACATCCGGAGTTTTGCGGCTTCGAGCATCAGCCCAAATGAGGTATGCCGAATGTTTTCGATCATGTGCATGACGACATTCGGCATTAAACCATGGGCGAGCTTTGCCACCGATGGGTACGTCAGCAAAAGGAATAAAATACTCCATTGCCTGATGCACCACATCGGTTATAGCATCCGCGCAACTCGACGGATCCAAAGAAGAGAAGCAGACCTGCCGCCAAGGATAAGACGCAAAAAAGTGCCGCATCTCATCCCAATCTGCTGACTTGTATTTCCATACTCGCCTAACACCATGTGGTTCGAAAGCTGGTGGGGAATATGTAAATACAGATTTCACCAGACAGTGATCGGAGGTTCCCAAAGGGGACGTGACCTCTACACGATACCTATCCGGATCAGTTGTCAGCAGAAGGTCCAGGCAATTGGCTGTATGGCCTACCACATCTGGTACCCTTGTCGCTTGCCTCACCAGCTGAAAGAGGTCCAAGGACAACGCAAAGTTCCGCGCTTCTCTTCCAGCATGATCGGTCTTCTGGTACGGGAACAGCCAGTCCTGATGACAGGCATTAAAGTCCCCCAGAAAGACGAGCTGCGCCGAAGGGTACTGATACAGAGCCATATCTGCAGCCTCACTGAGATACTCAAATAAACGAGTTGTCTCCTGGTTACCGCTGTGCGAACGGTAGACACAGGAATACAGGATTTTTTCGTTTCCTGTGTCCACTAAAACCCATAGGGAAGAAAAAGTGGGGTCTTCAAGGTGACGGAGACGCTGAACACAGAGGTCGTTCCGCGCGTACACACTGACTCCGGCCCGTGAGCGAAAGTTGTGCTCTAACGAGTAACCGGGATAATCCAAGTATGCAGCGCTCAAAGGACATTGTATCTGCGTCTCCGTCAAAAAGAAGAGGTGCGGCTGCTCTGTCTCCAGGTGGTGATGGACAGCTAGGATATTAGAGTGCAAACCCCTGATATTAGTGAGGTGCATTTTAAATGAGGAGGAGTGCAACCGCTGTAAAAACATTTTCTTCTTTTTAACTTTCCTCATAAAAAAATTAAATAAAAGTGAATAGGGATGGGAAATGGCAGTTGAACGAGACGGTACATATCGAACCCGACGTCGAAATTGGTGATGTCTTGCCACTGGGAGGCTAGTCTGGAGACTGCGGGGACGCCCGAACCCCCCCAGGGATCGCCATCGGGCCTCCTCGTCTGGTCGCCAACCAGCACGATAGAGCCACCCTGGGATTTTTCACAGCTGGCGGGGCAGCCTTTGTGGTTGGCTATCTCACTAATTGGGCCCCCAACTATCTGCGGGCGGCCAGCGGAAAACCGTCGCTTCGGATCCCGCTACCCTCCTCGACTAGACACCCGACAAAACAAACACCAACCCGACGTCAGACCGGTTCGCCAACGCACCGCAACTGTTCAGACCCATTTCCCATAAACGGCTTCATCGAGCAACGTGCCGGAACACGACTAGGTCGCTTTGCGGCACGACTCTGCCCGATGGGTGGTAACTTTGCCGGCGACCGGATGTTATGGTCTACCACCAAGAAAATGTTATGCAATAATTAGCTGTTTGCAGCCAAAGGCGTGGACGGATTTGAATGCGGTTTTGTTTAATCGAAAGCTATGCTCGTCGAGATGGTTCTTATCCATGTTTAATTGAAATAAAAATTGTCGTCTTCAAGATATTGACGTTTTATTCGTGCGGGAAAGAGGTTCTTATGCAATAATTAGCTGTTCCTAGCGGTGTCGCCAAAAGGATGAAGGCCAAAAGGTTTTAACACTTACCTACTGAGGTACAGTACTTTATTAGGGATAGGTGTTGCCCGTGACTGCGTCCACGGAGACTGTAAAATATATTTATATGGCTTATGATCGTAGTCATAAAGAATCACGGGCAACAGCTAGTGATAATAAAAATCCCTTCATCATAGTGTTACTAGTGATTGAAAATCATTTTAATTCTAAATGTTAATATTTATTAATATTCGTATTTATGAAACCTACCTACCTACCCATATGAAAAAGTCTTGAATCATGTTACTTAATACATTTGTAATTTATTACATTGTCGAAACTTTCACGTGGATCCTTATTTTATTAAAAATAATATATATTTCTCTTCATAAATATAACCTTTGTACATCATAATATAGGATTCCAATGCTAAAAGATTTTTTTAAAAATCGGTCCCGCAGTATCGGAGCCTATTCAATTCAAAGAAACAAATCTTTCCTACTTAAACAATTGAAATTTTTTTTTTAGGTTTATTTAGTACAATTCAGAAATTAGTAACATAAGTTTAAAAAGCAGAAAAAAAAATAAAATTAAAAATTTAAAAAACCTTCGATACAAAAAGACCTCTAAAAAGAGTAAAAATAATATTATTATGTACTTATTGAATTCGTTGCATCGGGGGACCGTTTAATAAAGGAAGAAATTAAAATGCAGTAATTTAACAAGGCAAATAAAGAAATTACGATATCGAATCGTATAGTCTAAGTCCTCAGTGATTAACTTCGTAATATATACACTATCAACGTACGTACAACGGTCTCCCGACGCAACGAGTTCAATAAGAACATAAAAAATTTATTTTGACTCTTTTTAGAGGTCTTTTTGTATCGAAGGTTTTTTAAATTTTTAATTTAATTTTTTTTTCTGCTTTTTAAACTTATGTTACTAATTTCTGAATTGTGTCATCTGCATATGTTATAATATTACAACCAGGCAGTTGTAATGAACAGAGATCGTTTATATAAATGATAAAAAGGGAAGGACCCAAAATACTTCCTTGTGGCACGCCATAATAAATGTCTATTTCTGAACTTAATGTATTTCCTATTTTTACGCATTGTCGCCTATCAGATAAATAACTTTTAAACAAATCATAAGAAACTCCCCTAAAACCTAGTTTATTTAATTTGGTTAAAAGAATACGAGGAGAAACTGTATCAAAAGCTTTTGAAAGATCAAGAAATACACCCAAACATTTATTATTTACATTAACAGAATTTACGACAATTCTAATCAGGTCATTTAAAGTATCTTCAGTGGATTTATCTGGTCTAAAACCGAATTGCTGGTTAGATAATATTTTTGACGAAGACAAATAATTTTTAAGACGAACATTTATAATTTTCTCAAGAATTTTGGACATAATTGGTTTTTTTTTTTTTTTTTTTTTATATTATCTAGGGCAATGCTTGACTACATTCCACCTGATGGTAAGTGGAATGTAGTCTTAGGTGGTAAGGCGCATTACCCTAGCAACCTATTCACTCTTCGCTTGAAGACACCCACATTGTATACGGTCGGAAATACCGACGCAGGCAAGCTGTTCCAATCCTTTGCTGTACGCAGTAAAAATGAGGAAGCAAAGCGCTTCGTTCGGACAGGTGGAATGTCCACAACAAAAGGATGGATACCTGCCGTGCGTCGGGACGTCCGGTGATGGAAGGGGGACGGGGGAATTAAATTGTGTAATTCCTGCGCACACTCACCAAAATGTATCCTATAGAATACTGAGAGGCTAGCAATTCTACGCCTGTGCTCAAGGCTTTGGAGGTCGGCTCCGACCAATTCGGGATCGCCTATAAGCCTCTTTGCTCGCCTCTCAATTGAGTCCAGAACCGCAAGATGAGACTTTGCGGCACCAGCAAATATGTGACCACAGTACTCTACACACGACCGGATCTGTGCTTTGTATAGAACAAGAAGCTGTCCCGGTGTAAAGTACTGCCGAACCTTCGCAAGAACGGCAAGCTTTGCTGCTGCTGCTCTTGCTCTGGACTCAATGAACCGACCAAAGTTGAGGTTCGAGGAAATCTCTAAGCCTAACAACTGAAGCCGGTCACTGTATTCCAAGGATACATTCTGGAAAGTAGGAGCCAAGGTGAAAGGGCTCCTTTTGGCGGTGAATAGACACGTCTGCGTTTTGGTGGCGTTGAACTTGACAAGATTGGCATTGCTCCATGCGGAGACTGCCTGAAGTTTGTCATTCAAACGTTGCACCATGGCTTCTCTTTCAGACTGTACTTGATCTCGACTAGCCCGAGTACTCGGCAGATATCTTTCTACAACTGTGCTGTCGTCTGCATACCCATAGATACCGGGCTTCAACAGATTATTAATGTGCAGCAGAAACAGAGTTGCAGAAAGAACGGACCCCTGAGGCACTCCGGCATTTATTGTCAAGGGTTCCGAGGAACACCCGTCGACAACTACTCGGAGAGATCTGTGGCTCAGAAAGTCCGTTACCCAGCCGATCAGACCAGGAGATATACCGTACGCTGAAAGCTTGCTTATAAGGCTCGCATGCCAGACCCTGTCAAATGCCCTCGAGACGTCCAGAGAGACGGCGACCGCTTCTCCGTTCTTCTCGATGGCCTCGCCTAAAATGTGAGTAGCATACACTAGGAGGTCCCCAGTAGACCTATTACGGCGAAACCCGTACTGTCGGTCACTGAGGAGAGCGTTACCTTCTAGGTATGCTAGTAGGCGCGAGTTCAATACACGCTCCATAATCTTGCAGAGTATGGAGGTGATTGAAATCGGTCTGTAATTGACAGGGTCGGCACGGCTGCCTTTTTTGGGCACGGGTTGCACATTAGCAAGCTTCCAGGATTTCGGCACTATTCCAGTCATGAAAGAGAGGCGATACAGACGTGTCAGTACAGGAGACAACTCAGCTGCGCATGTCTTGAGCAGAATGGCTGGTATACCATCAGGACCACTGGCTTTATTCACATCTAAACGACACAATGTTCTCCATACCTCTTTGTTAGTGATGCGGATTTCAGGCATCGAAACACCGCAGTGAGGAAGATGTGCTGGAGAAGCATTGCCAGTGTCTAGATGCGAATTATCAGCAAACAGAGAAGCAAGTACATTCGCTTTCTCTGTTGCTGTGTGGGCCAGGGATCCATCCGGCTTCAGCAGAGCAGGCAGTGAGGGTTGGCAGAAATTCGACTCGATCGCTTTCGCAAGAGACCAGAAAGCTCGACTGCCAGTTGGTCTGACAGAGAGCTTTTCGCCATTCTTAGCGATTCGATCGAGACGAGCTTTCCGCAATGCCTTTTTGTACGACTTGGCAGCTTGGTTAAAGGCTCTCTTCTTCGAACTTACATCCGGAGTTTTGCGGGTTCGAGCATCAGCCCAAATGAGATATGCCGAATGTTTTCGGTCTTGAGCATGACCACATTCAGCATTAAACCACGGGCGAGCTTTGCCACCGATGGGTACGTCAGCAAAAGGAATAAAATACTCCATTGCCTGATGTACCACATCGGTTATAGCATCCGCGCAACTCGACGGATCCAAAGAAGAGAAGCAGACCTGCCGCCAAGGATAAGACGCAAAAAAGTGTCGCATCTCATCCCAATCTGCTGACTTGTATTTCCATACTCGCCTAACACCATGAGGTTCGAAAGCTGGTGGGGAATATGTAAACACAGATTTCACCAGACAGTGATCGGAGGTTCCCAAGGGAGAGGTAACCTCTACACGATACCTGTCCGGATCAGTTGTCAGCAGAAGGTCCAGGCAATTGGCTGTATGGCCTACCACATCTGGTACCCTTGTCGCTTGCTTCACCAGCTGAAAGAGGTCCAAGGACAACGCAAAGTTCCGCGCTTCTCTTCCAGCATGGTCGGTCTTCTGGTACGGGAACAGCCAGTCCTGATGACAGGCATTAAAATCCCCCAGAAAGACAAGCTGCGCTGAAGGGAACTGATGCAGAGCCACATCAGCAGCCTCACCGAGATACTCGAATAATCTAGTTGTCTCCTGGTCACCGCTGTGCGAACGGTAAACACAGGAATACAGGATTTTTTCGTTTCCTGTGTCTACTAAAACCCATAAAGAAGAAAAAGTGGGGTCTTCAAGGTGACGGAGACGCTGGATACAGAGGTCGTTCCGCGCGTACACGCAGACTCCGGCACGTGAGCGAAAGTTGTGCTCTAAAGTGTATCCGGGATAATCCAGGTGCGCAGCGCTTAAGGGACATTGTATCTGCGTCTCCGTCAAAAAGAAGAGGTGCGGTTGTTCTGTCTCCAGGTGGTGATGGACAGGTAAGATATTAGAGTGCAAACCCCTAATATTACTGAGGTGCACTTTAAATGAGGAGGAGTGCAACCGCTGTACATACTTTTTCCTTTTTTGGTTTTTCTTCATGATAAAAAAAAATTAAAGTGAATAGGGATGGGAAATGGCAGTTGAACGAGGCGGCACGTATCGAACCCGACGTCGAAGTTGGTTAAGTTATGCCACTGGGAGACTAGCCTGGAGAATGCGGGGACGCCCGAACCCCCCCAGGGATCGCCATCGGGCCTCCTCGTCTGGTCGCCAACCAGCACGATGGAGCCACCCTGGGATTTTTCGCAGCTGGCGGGGCAGCCTTTCATGGGTGGCTAACCCACTAATTGGGCCCCCAACTATCTGCGGGCGGCCAGCGGAAAGCCGTCTCTTCGGATCCCGCTACCCTCCTCGACTAGACACCCGACAAAACAAATACCAACTCGACGTCAACCGGTTCGCCAACGTACCGCAACTGTTCAGACCCATTTCCCATAAACGGCTTCATCGAGCAACGTGCCGGAACACGACTAGGTCGCTTTGCGGCACGACTTTGCCCGATGGGTGGTAACTTTGCCGGCGACCCGATGTTATGGTCTACCACCAAGGTTATGGTCTACCACCAAGAAAAAAAAAAAATAAAATTGAAATTTATTAGTTACACAAGCTTTAGTTATACAAGCAATTAGTCTATAATTATTTACACAAGATCTATTTCCGCCTTTAAAAATAGGATGTATTATAGCTCTTTTAAATGATTTTGGAAAAACGCCCTTCTCTAAACACAAATTACACACATGAATTATAGGAGCAACTAATATATCTGAATTTTGTTTAAGTATATCAGCAGATATATTATCAACACCAGGTGTACATAATCTAAGACTGTTAATTATATTTTTAACCTCCCTTTCATCTGTTAGTAACATTACAAAGGAATTTAATTTGCTTGAAGTAAGAGTAGTATTAAATGCAAGGTATTTTTCAGAACAATTTAGTTTTGCCCATTTATTTTCAGCCAGATTATGACCAAGGTTGGAGTAATAATTATTAACTTCATTAGCTGATTCAATAGCCGATTTGTTAATTTTTATGAGTTCTAATGGCTCGTTTTTTGGACTCATTAAATTACAAATAGTTTTGACTGATTTCCACGTCATTTTTGAGTCAAAATTGTATTTTTCAATAAGAGACCTGTCATAAAGTCTTTGTAGTTTATTAAGTAAATTATTTCAAGTATTTCGATATTTCTTATAATGAACCCTAAGATTAATATTATCCGGGTAAGTGAGTCATTTTTTATGCAAACGATCGCGCTTACGAATACATCGGAGGAGACCTGGTGTAATCCAAGGCTTAATAATACGGTTCGAATGTGTAATATATTGGGTGAAGGAGTATTTCGTTATTGTTGCACTTATATTATCTATCAAGATATCTGCAGCACTATTAGGATCACAATTTTGTGTTATAAGATTCCAGTTAAATAACTTCAAATCATGCCTTATGCTATCATAAAGTACTGATGTGCGAGTTGTTACTGTACGGTTGATCTTTTTATTAGTAAAAAACTGCATAAAACATGAGTAATGATCGGTAACATTTGAAGCTGCTATCTCCTCTAGTCGGAAACCTGTAGGTAGGTAATATTCCATGTGACGCACACATGTTCAAATAATGTTGTGCATTTACACTAAAGTTACTATTTATGTTTATATTTATATCTCCCATTAATAATATGTTTTTAAATGTACTAAAGTTATTTAGGATTCCATTGAGACTGTATAGAAAGGGATCAATATTTCTTAAAGACGGTGAACGATAAATTGCTAATATTATAGTATCGTTGTTTATTTTAATTTTTCACCCATTAGCCTCAGACAATATTAACTCATCAATGATAACGTCTTTATTTGATTTGCAATACACCACAACCCCGTCATTTTGGTTAGAATTATTTTTTGTAAAATACGATCTATACCCTGCCAAGTAAGGGACATTAGTTTTATTATTTAGCCAACATTCATTTAACACTACGATATCAACATCTAGACAAAGTCGATGCAACAAAATCTGTAATTCATTAATATTGCAAAAAATACTTCTAATATGTTGACTTAAGAAGGTAATACAACTATCGGTTTTATCAATTATTCTACTTTTTAATTCCTCCGGAGAGCAACAGAAAGATGTAATGTTCATATTTTCATCAATATTTAGAATATCGAAATGAGCGGTTTATAAAACATCAAATGTATTGGAAATTAACTTTTGTACGTTAAGTGAAAAAGTACAAATAGGTGGGTAAATTAAAATTAAAATATGAGAGAAATACAAAAAATAACTATTAAATACTATCGTGTCAACAAACATTTCAAACAATAAATTACTATAATTTATACTTTATTAAAAATAAAAAATTGGGAGGTAGAAGTAGAACTTGAAACAGAGTAATGAATAGCACAGACAATCTTATATGAAATACATAAATAAATA
Source organism: Napeogenes sylphis (assembly GCA_959347405.1). Lineage (NCBI taxonomy): Eukaryota > Metazoa > Arthropoda > Insecta > Lepidoptera > Nymphalidae > Napeogenes > Napeogenes sylphis. The sequence continues at coordinate 42,163,620 of OY365779.1, read as the reverse complement.
AATTATTATATATTTTTGAATTCGTTGCGTCGGGGGACCGTTGAATAAAGGAAGAAATTAAAATGCAAGTAAGTTAACAAGGCAAATATAGAAATTACGATATCGAGTCGTATAGTCTAAGTCCTAAATGATTAACTTCGTAATATATACACAATCAACGTACGTACAATGCAACGACTTCAATAAGTCCATAATAATATTATTTTTACTCTTTTTAGAGATCTTTTTCTATCGGGGGTTTTTTTAATATTTAATATTGTTTATTTATATATCTTAATCATAAATATTAAATAATAAATATAAAATATTCATAATTTTTTACTTTTTATTTTTAAAGTCGGTTTTTTTAACGTAGTTATTTTATTGTACACGTGTTTGGCCGCAAACAGCTAATTATTGCAAAAGAACTTCTCCTCCGAACGAATAAAACGTCAATATCTTGGAGACGACTATTTCTATTTCAATAAAACATGAATAAGAACTATCTTGACGAGCATACCTTTCGATTGAAAAAAACCGCATTCAAATCCGTCCACGTGTTTGGCCGTAAACAGCTAATTATTGCATAAGAACCTCTCCCCCGCACGAATAAAACGTCAATATCTTGGAGACGACTATTTCTATTTCAATCTAACATGAATAAGAACCATCTCGACAAGCATAGTTTTCGATTAAAAAAAACCGTATTCAAATCCGTACACGTGTTTGGCCGCAAAAAGCTAATTATTGCAAAAGAACCTCTCCCCCGCACGAATAAAACGTCAATATCTTGAAGACGACTATGTATATTTCAATCAAACATAAATAAGAACTATCTTGACGAGAATACCTTTCGAGTAAAAAAAATCGCATTCAAATCCGTACACGTTTTGGCCGCAAACAGCTAAATATTGCAAAAGAACCTCTCCCCCGCACGAATAAAACGTCAATATCTTGGAGACGACTATTTCTATTTCAATCAAACATAAATAAGAACTATCTTGACGAGAATACCTTTCGAGTAAAAAAATCGCATTCAAATCCGTACACGTGTTTGGCCGCAAACAGCTAAATATTGCAAAAGAACCTCTCGCCCGCACGAATAAAACTTCAATATCTTGAAGACGACTATGTCTATTTCAATCAAACATAAATAAGAACTATCTTGACGAGAATACCTTTCGAGTAAAAAAAAACGCATTCAAATCCGTACACGTGTTTGGCCGCAAACAGCTAATTATTGCAAAAGAACCTCTCCCCCGCACGAATAAAACGTCAATATCTTGGAGACGACTATTTCTATTTCAATCTAACATGAATAAGAACCATCTCGACAAGCATAGTTTTCGATTAAAAAAAACCGTATTCAAATCCGTACACGTGTTTGGCCGCAAAAAGCTAATTATTGCAAAAGAACCTCTCCCCCGCACGAATAAAACGTCAATATCTTGAAGACGACTATGTATATTTCAATCAAACATAAATAAGAACTATCTTGACGAGAATACCTTTCGAGTAAAAAAAATCGCATTCAAATCCGTACACGTTTTGGCCGCAAACAGCTAAATATTGCAAAAGAACCTCTCCTCACCTCTCCTCCGCACGAATAAAACGTCAATATCTTGGAGACGACTATTTCTATTTCAATAAAACATGAATAAGAACCATCTCGAAGAGCATAGTTTTCAATTAAAAAAAACCGTATTCAAATCCGTACACGTGTTTGGCCGCAAACAGCTAATTATTGCAAAAAAACCTCTCCCTCGCACGAATAAAACGTCCATATCTTGAAGACGACTATGTCTATTTCAATCAAACATAAATAAGAACTATCTTTACGAGCATATCTTTCGAGTAAAAAAAATCGCATTCAAATCCGTACACGTGTTTGGCCGCAAACAGCTAAATATTGCAAAAGAACTTCTCCCCCGCACGAATTAAAGGTCAATATTTTGAAGACGACTATGTCTATTTCAATCAAACATAAATAGGAACTATTTTGACGAGCATACCTTTCGATTAAAAAACATCGCATTCAAATCCGTCCATGCGTTTAGCCGCAAACAGCTAATTATTGTATAAAAACCTCTCCCCCGCACAAATAAAACGTCAATATCTTGAAGACGACTATGACTATTTCAATCAAACATGGATAAAAACCATCTCCACGAGTATAGCTTTCGATTAAACAAAACCGCATTCAAATCCGTCCACGCGTTTGACCGGAAATTTGCCACAGACAGATACACAGATACACAGATACACAGATCGACAGGTCAAACTTATAACACCCCTATTTTTAGTTTATTTTTAGCCAATCGATAGTCTGAGTCATGGCCCGAGCCTTAAAGCAAACGTCCTGATGACTTACATATTCCAGATGAATCTACACCCACCCACTCGCCAATGATACAGTCATAGTCTAACGTAATAAAGTAATAAAGATATAAAGACCGAAAAGTTTTAGTAGTTTTAATAATTCTATCCACTTCTGACGTGGTGCATAAATACATCAAATAATATACATGAAAGTACAAAAAGTTTCAATACTATACAGTAGTAGAATTTCAAGAACATTTTTGCAAATTAAAAAAATAAAGTTTTCTTCCCATAATAATATTCCCAGAAAATTATAACACAAAACCTCTATAATATTTACTTATCCTTAAATACACCTCACATTCGTTTACATCACAGAACAAACCGTCCCAATAAAGACGATCACATATAGAATGCTTAATTCACCGAGACGGACAGCGATGCGGTAGCTCAGTTGGTAGAGCGACGGGACGGTTTCCCAGTAGTCGCGAGTTCGAATCCCTGCCCGTATCGGTTTATTTTTCATTCTATATTTATATAAATTTAAATAAGCTTAACATGGCTATACATGTTTAAAGATATTTTCAAACATTAATTTCGGTAGTGGCATCTTTTCAATATTTATCTATACTGCAAAGTTAGAAACATTGGTTAGGATTTTCGTAAGAAACCTAATAGATGTCACCACTGTCCAGATTAAGACGATTACATATAGAATGCTTAATTCACCGAGGCGGACAGTGATAAGGTAGCTCAGTTAATAGAGCGATAGGATGGTTTCCCAGTATTCGCGGGTTCGAATTCCTGCCCGTATCGGTTTATTTTTCATCCTATATTTATATAAATTTATATAAATCACAGAACAAGTTATTGATTTTTTTTCTTCTATGGTATTTATTTATCTGACAAAGTCCGTAATCAATCAATCAATCAATCAATAATCAATAAGTTCGTAATAAACAATCAGGAATATTTAAAAAAATATTAAAACTAAAATAATTAATCTTTTTAAATCATCCAAGACATTATTAATATATTTTCCAATAGACGGACAGAAATCGGTATTACCGGTTCATGTGCCTGTCATCATAAACAATCTAATATTTGTTTTAAAGGTATTTACTTGAAACAGCGACCTGAAGACATTGTTTACATTTTGACTGTCATTTCAGCCAGTCTTACAATAAATCTTTTGGTTAATTGCCAGAATTTACTAAAATGCTTAGCCTCGATCAACGGTGCCAAAATTCTATTTATAACGGATCTACTTATTTTTAATATGCTTTTAATAGCTTCGGATGTATCTATCTATGTAACGAAATCTTTGTACGTGATTTTGACCTACTTTGAAATGTCGGATTAATTTGAATTTTGACATACCTATCAAGGACCGATTACAATGAATAAAATTAATCTATGCGTCCCGTTATCCTTGCTAGGATCCTCAGGATAAGCGAATTTCAAGTAAAAAGAGACAAACATATATCCATAGCGTGCGCCTTGCACATGCGAAAGAATGAAATAGAATATATAAAGCAGCATACCGTATTCTCGGAGTCTCCTTTTTGTGCGATGATACAATATATACAAACAGCAACCTAATCGTCAATTTCTTAACAAGCTTTATAATTAGTATTTTTTTAATTATTTAATAAAATTATATATAAAATTTTTTTATATAAAATTTTATTTCTTTCTATATAATCAAAAAATATATGAGAAGTATGGCGGCTTTGATACAATAAAAATCATAAAATAAATATTGTTAAAAAAAACTATAAAACACGCTTTAAAAAGTTATCTGCTGATTTCTACTAGATCTCTCTACTTGATCACTATTACCCCAAATACAGTCTGAATGAGAAGCTATGGTCCAACGTTTGAATGACAAACTTCAGGCAATCTCCGCATGAGGCAATGCCAATCTTGTCAAATTCAAGGTCACCAAAACGCAGACGTGTCTGTTCATAGTTCGTACAGCAAAGGACTGATACAGCTTACCTACGTCTTCTACCTCTATCACTTCATTACTCCACATCTTACGAGACAACGTGATAAAAACTCAAATCGCTTTATTAATTACTTACATCGGTGCTCGATATAATAACGCCAATTATTCCAATTTTACGATTTCCTTTTTTTACTATTATGCTAGGCTTGTACAGTCCTTGAATTGTTGGTTCATCGTCATCTATAATGTTAGCAGTAACAACAGGAGACTTTAAATGTTGTAGATATGGAACAACACCTTCAACACCATTATCAAATTCATGATTTCCAAGTACCTGTGAAGATGAGATCTATGAGACGTAATAGTGGCAGTTTGATATTGAATCACACCTTTACTCTAATTAGTAGCCTTTACCAGAAAACCTAACATAGGCTTTTACGTACAATGGCAATAATTTCTTTTTTGTTTTATGAGTTGGTTAATATTTAATAGTTTTTCGACATTTTAGAATAAGTACTTCTGTAATTTTTGTTTTCTAAATTGTGGTAAGGATCTTACATGAGCGTCATGATGAATCATATTCATGAAATCTTGTGTAACATTCCATCTCAACAGATTATACCAGATGGTTCCTTGGAAGCTATCACCACCGTTAAGAACTAAGGACTCTGGATTCTTAACCAAGGCTTGTCTGATGAGGGTGGTAAGACGAGCAAAACCTCCGATACAGGGAGCTACGCTTGGATTACATATTGTTCCAGATGGACTCGTTTCTACAAATCTGAAAATAGTTTTGTTTTTATATTTTAGAACATTTTCTAAAAATTTTATATATTATTGCAAATATCTTTACTTTTATAGCATAAAGATATTAAAATAAAAATATTATTATTAAAAAAAAATACCTTACCAAATATGAAATACATAAAACCTATTATACTATAATACCATTGATACGAAATTCAAACATGTTTGATAAAAAAATAGTGGTATAGTCCCATATAACAAGAAAACATTAGGTAATGCCAATGTACCTAAATGAGTTGTAGTCTAAATATAATTTAGTACTGTTTTTTTTTACATATACTAGGGGTGATCCATAAGTAATTGTGTACAAATCCCAAAAAGACCCGTACAAAATGAACTGCCGAATTTAGTAGAAATAAAATCAATTAAAGATAGTGTAAGGAATCATTTAATCAAAAAATACTATAATGCTTATACATATGCATTCAGCATATTAAATAAAATTCAAGCGATCTAAAGCGACCTTCTAAAAATTTCCGAAATTGAGTATACGATGGAAGATCCTGACTGGATTCCGTTACCTTTTGTTCCCAATGTTTTCGGGACTCAGGGTCTAATTTAAGACTAATAAGATAAACTACCATTACGTCCCAGGAATCTATAGCTATGTATAAATTTTTCAAACCCTGTAAACATTCTTGAGTTGTAAATAGCAGTTGTTTAATACAACTTATGGACTCTGAAGTTAAAGCCTTTTGACTTGTGAGTCTTTTCAATAAATTATACATGCTTGATACAATTTTACTGTCGAATCTCTCTTGCAATTGCTGCCAACAAACCAAATAATTATCCGGAGTTATAGCAATATGTCTGAAGTTACAACTGAACCCTTGAGATTTTTTAGATTGAGAACCCTTTGTTGTGGTAAATAAGGGAAGTGAATAAGTCCTGAAAACTGACCCACTCTAAATAATTTCCCGAAAATTTAATAATGGAAATTTTGGGTAGCTTCACGGTGGAATGTTGACTTTACTGTTGACTTTCCCTCTTCACCTCAACTTCAACCTTTGCCTTATATTTAAATAATGCATCTTTTAAAAAAGCCTTTATGCTATGTACAGTTTCCCGTCTGGTCATATACATAATTTACAATGTAGGTAGACTTTTCCAACTCATGGCGTCTTATTTCTAATACAATTTTTTGATGATTGATAATGAAAGCAGACCATTGCTGCTCTAATGTCTCTATACGAGCCTTTATGTATCCGACCGAAATTCTTTTACGGGATGACTTTTTGAAGTTTACTTTGGCTTTATTAGTTTTAATTAAAATATCCTCTTGGATTCAAAAAAAAAATAAGATAAACGGTTTTATATTGCAGATAAATGTACTAAAAGCTAAAAAGTAATTTCATGGATACAGTCATAGATACCAATATGTATACATTGGGATATTTTTCAAAACAAAGTAACTCGTAACCTACTCACTTTCTGTAAATATCTATGGCCATATTAATTCCTAAAAATGCAATATACATTTAAGTAAACACCTATGACAAAAGATGTAATTTTTGAAATATACAAATTTTAACATATGCATTGATTAAAGTATAAACAAAAATAAAATCGTGGGGCAATCATATTAAATGTGATCACAAGGCAGAGCCACATTCACATTTAATATTGTCTTGGCTGATAATAAATGTGAATGTGGCTCTGCCTTGTGATCACATTTAATATTGTCTTGGCTGATAATAAATGTGAATGTGGCTCTGCCTTGTGATCACATTTAATATTGTCTTGGCTGATAAATATGGCATAAAATTTGGAGAAGCAAAGTACCCCAATATTTCCACCAAGTTAATACGACTTAATACTACATATACACTACAATACGGCATATCTTCGGTAGATTTTTTTTCAAACAGAAATACTTGATCACAAGTCTAAGTCTCGGCCCTCTGAAAACATTATGTACCACCGATAAATGTTGCTTTGATTCTTAGATCCATTTTTTAAAATAGACGAAAATCGAAAACTAGTTAAAAGTTAAAACACATCCAAGCGAAACAGCTGTAAAAAATTTACTAAATATTCAAAATGGCCAACTTTATCAGCGTAAGAAAATGAAGGGTATAAGTACCAATACAACAACAACAAAAAATCTAAACTTAAATTTACGTAGCCCTCGAACATTTAATATTCGCGATTCGCGATTCTTTTGCACGGACCTCGTACTAAAAATCTATTTTTTAGATTTTTATGGTTACTGTTAATAATCGATTATTATTACTTTTTAATCACCCCTCGTATAATTTGGAATACATATAATAGAGGCTAAAGTATAGAGATAAAAACTGTACACCACAAATTTTTTGTGGTAAAAAAAGTATTGCCAATTGTTACGTTCATCACATGGACCTCAAAAGTCCACGTTATCCTTTGTTTGTTTGTATGTATTTTTGACGGTTAGTTTTTTCGCGCATCATGAAGAAACTACTGTTTGTAATTATGTGTAGACATATCTCTATACTTATAACATTTAATATTAATTGATTACTTTTAAATACGGAAAGTTAGGACTTTAGCTCGGAAAAAAACAAATTCTTATTAATTATATAACTACTATTCAATAGTACTGCGAGATAAATTTTGCGCTAAAGCAAGTGCAGTGTATGCTCAATATTCGAGTCAAAATATGGATACAATTTTTTTTTATGTTTGATTTAAAGTTTTTTTGATTTACAAATAACTAACGTTACGTACGACTTTGTATATTTTTTAAGTAAAGGATAATCATTTATTTTCTTAATCCGGGATGGAAGCGAATGAGCAGCAGAATTCTGTGGTTAATATGGAACATATAGCTATTGTATTATGTAGCTTTAATCTCTTAAACTTAATTTAATTAACCTGATCAAACGAACCATTCTGACCCGTTATTTTATTCCTTTTTTGTTTATATTACAAAAAGACCGACAACACAAAAAAAATGTTATTTGAACTGATGAGTACTTAAAAATGTAACCCCCAAAATCAGTTTTAATATAAATTTTAAACTATTGTTACCTTGCATGAAAATCATTATAGTGAACTATGTTTAGCTCATACAACTCTTCACTGACCACACCAAATGCACTTAAAACTAACAACATCCACACACAGTACATCTTGACAATAAACACTAGAATGTGGTTAAAGTTAAAGAAGTAATAAAATAGATTTAATACATGATGATATATGTGTTGTAAATATTAAGATAAGATACTGTAATCTTCTCGCGATGTGCTATTTATGAGGAGTTAGAATTCGGTAGTGTGTTTGATATATTAGATAAGTATTAATTGTTTCAAAAAAAAGAATACATACAATCTAATGTACACAATGATCAAAAAAATAATAATCAACAAGTATTTTTTTAAGTTACTTCCATAACAAAAGATGTAAAAATTCATATTTTTTTAGAAATAACTGTTAATAGCAACCCTATTATCTTTACTCAAAAATTATAATTATAGTCCGTTCGCATTAAGAAAATAGTGAGTCATCTGTGCAACTACAGGATAAGGGTGTATACACAGTGGAGTAAAAGTACAAACTTTTTTCTTTAATATTTAATTATTTTTAATGGAAAAAAAATGTCTTAAAATTACTTAAATCACTTATCAGTATCGCTAGATTCTTCAGTTACATTTATTATGAAAGAAGTTTGTACTGTTCATCTAATTTTTCGCTTGTGGATAATCGAGCTCTTTTTTGCACGGTTGATTTTAATGTGTTAGTATCCTTTTGTTCTTTAATAATTTTATAATATATTTATATTTTTATTGTATGTAAATTATGCGTCTCTCTCCGCTATTTGTTATTGATCTACTTTTATTCTTTTGTATTGATGAAGTATTCATTTTCAAAATTATTGTTGAACCCCCTCCCTCCCTTCTTCCTGCTTCTAAGGTGTACGGACGTGGTTTTTGGGTGCTCTCGGCTTTTTGATCTAAAAGTGGTGCTTTATCGTTGGATTGAGATTGGATATTTATCTTTTGAAGGCGTATATTCTTAAATTGTAATATAAAAAATTAAATAAAAAATGTAAAACACCCCCGATACAAAAAGTTCTCAAAAAATTATAAAAATAATATTATTATGTACTTATTGAATTCGTTGCGTCGCGTCGGGGGACCGTTGTACGTACGTTGTCCGATGGTGTCTATTTTACGAAGTTGATCATTGAGGACTTAGACTATAGGTACGATTCGATATCGATATTTCTTTATTTGCCTTGCTTGCTTGCTTAACTTACTTTTAATTTCTTCCTTTATTAAACGGTCCCCCGACGCAACGAATTCAATAAGTACAAATTAAATTTATTTTTATAATTTTTAGAGGTCTTTTTGTATCGGAGCTTTTTAAATTTTAATTTTTTTTTTCTGCTTTTTAAAGTTATGTTACTGCTTTCTGAATTGTTCTAAATGAACCTACAGACACACAAAATTTTCAATTGTCTAAGTAGGAAAGATTTGTTTGTTTGTTTGAATTGAATAGGCTTCGAAACTACGGGACCGATTTAAAAAAAAATAGCATTAGAATCCTATATTATGATGTACAAAGGTTATATTTAATACGAGAAATATATATTATATTTAATAAAATAAGGATCCACGTGAAAGTTTCCACAATGTATTCAATTATAAATGTATTAAGTAATCATGATTCAAGACTTTTTTATTTGGGTAGGTAGATAGGGTTTCATATAGGTATACGAATATTAATAAATATAAACATTTAGAGTTAAAATGATTTACAATCACTTATAACACTATGATGAAGGGATTTATATTATCACTAGCTATTTCCCGTGATTCTTTATGACTACGATCATAAGTCATATAAATATATTTTTACAGTCTACTTGGACGCAGTCACGGGCAACAGCTATCCCTAATAAAGTACTTTACCTCAGTAAGTAAGTGTAAAAACCTTTTGGCCTTCATAAAAAGCATTTTTTTCCTATAACAAACAGCTGAGAAACAGCTGAGAACAGCTAATTATTGCATAAAAACCTCTCCCCCGTACGAATAAAACGTCAATATTTTGAAGACGACTATTTTTATTTCAATCAAACATAAATGAGAACCATCTCGACGAGCATAGCTTTCGAAAAAAAAAACGGCATTCAAATCCGTTCACGCGTTTGGCCGCAAACAGCTAATTATTGCATCAGAACCTCTCACCCGCACGAATAAAACGTGAATATCTTGAGGACGACTATTTCTATTTCAATCAGACATGGATAAGAAATATCTCGACGAGCATAGCTCTCGGAAATACGGAAAGACGGAAATTTGCCACAGATACACAGATACACAGATACTGCTAACGAAATTGACAACAAACGTTTAAAATGCCAATTAAACTCTCCGTCTCATCATCGTCATCCCTGTCTGCCAGCGAGGATGAAAAAAAGCGCTCCGCTACGATTGACTCGCCTCTTCATCAAAGTGCGTCTACGCCCGATCTCTCAATAGTTCAACAAAATATTACAGAACGTAAAAAAAGGAAGTTCTGTGGGGATAATTTTGAAGCGGATGTAATTACATTGAGCGTATTCGAGGATTTTTCAAAACTACCAGAAACCCGGTTCGAAGACTTGTTTCGAAAAATGAATGATATTCTGGAGCAAAACATTGAACTGAAAAAAGGTGTAGAGGTCCTATCTTGCAAATATGACGATTTCTTGTCGCGCATTTCTTATGTGGAAGCTGAGCGTAAGAAAGACAAAAAGTGCATACAACGGATGGAGGAGCACATTGATTTATTAGAACGAAAATCTCAAGCAACCATTGTTGTACTTAAAAATGTCCCCAAATCGAATGGTGAGACAAAATAACACCTCTGTAAAATGGTTATGAACATGGCTAAAACAATTAATTTTAACATTGTAAATTCTGACATTAGGGATATTTATCGAATAAAGTCAAAAGATAACATGAATCCTATTAGAGTAGACTTTAATAACGTAATTATTAAAGATAGAATAACTTCTAGCGTAAAAAAAAATAACAAATCAAGGGTACATGCAGAAAAATTTACCACATCACACTTAAATTTGCCATTGCCAACACAACCGGTTTATATTTCTGAAACATTAACTAAGAAAACCCAAGGGCTCTATTATTTGGCAAGACAGTTTCAAAAAGCTCACAATTTTAAATTCTGCTGGACATCACACGGGATAGTCTATATGCGACGACGAGAGAAGGATCCTCAAATTCGCGTTAATACTTTGTTTGCGTAACTTATTATATATTTTTAATTTTTGTCAAAAATATTTTTGTATTAATTTGGATCTCACGGAAAACATTATTTGTTGTTGTTCATTCATACTGTAGTATGTTATACCCACAATAAATACTTAATATTTTTTACACACTACTCACTTAATATTTTTAATAAAATGTATTTTATTCAGGTACACATTATCATGCATATACCGATACCTTGGGGCTCAAAGGGCGTAAACGCAAAAATACTACTTTTCAGGAGAGGCAAAAGTAAAAAAAAATTTGGAAAAAAAACGCAACTTTTTTATTTTTAAACTCTCATAGTCAATTTTTGACTCCAATACCTAAATAATGTTAATACACGATATGAGTCCATAACATTTAAAGTAAATGAATAAATAAAGAAAATAGCATTGAGATTCGCCTCAAAAAAATAAAAAATATGGCGCTTACGCAATTTCTGTAAAATTGTCACAGTGTATAGGTCAATATATGGTTTTCATTCTCAAAAAAGGGCGTATATACAGTCTCTAGAGACATATTAAGCTAATTTGCTATGTGTCTTTCGTTTCCCAGTTGTTACTTTAATATCCACGTCGACGTTATTAACGAATTGTGTAAATAAAATAAAAATTTTAAATTAAAAAAACATTAAAGATATGAAAGTCTGTATTGTCATTATAACATTACCGTTGATAATCAAACGTTACAAATAATCATCTTAACTAACCTAACTTACTCTTTTTTTTTTTTTTTTTTTTTTTTTTTGTTGGAAAATCCTCATGGAGACCCCCGCCCTTGGGGAAGGGCGAGGGTACTGTCAGAACCTAACTTACTCTAACACAAAAGCTGTTAACCGAAAACTACTCAACTTTTAGTCTAGTTTACACGACTATGGTCCGGGTTAACTAATAGTGTTCTTCTTAACATAAATATGGCAATAATTCTGTTACAAATAAAATGGACCACAGTTGTGGTATTGGATGACAATTGAGTAGATTTAAGGAACTCACAATAATAAATCACTCTTTTATTTTTAATTATTAATCTACTTCTTTGTCATTACTCATTACTGTAAAGAAAATAGTCACGAACATTGTCATCGCAAGGGATTTCACCGTTCTGATAGGTCTTTGGGATAGTCCCACTTTCACACAGCCTCATATGATCTTTATATTTTGCCTTCGAAATAGGCAATTTGGCAATATAAGCAGATTTTATTAAAGTGTCTAAGATGTCTTGTCTGAAGTCACCACCAGAAACTCGGGCGTTTTCTGTCTTAAATTTTCCCATTCCTTTACCTCTAGCTTTGCCCTTACATTTACCCTTAGATTTAGTTGTTCCTTTCTTTAATCCCACCTCTTGCAATGTAACTCGTGTTTTTACTGCCTCTTCAATCATCGAATATTTAATTCGAACTTGGTCTGGATTCTGTTTTTTGAATGTTGCTGTTCTAATTTGTTTTATAGTCACTTTTTTTAAATAAAAGATGTGAGCGTTGGTTGTTCAGTGGTTGCGTTTTCACTATTTTCAAACTTAGTGCAAATTTGATATTTGTCTTTTTTTGGCACATGTATAGTTATATTATATTCAATGAATGTCTGTCTAAAAATGGTTTCAGTAACAGGTTGATACCCATTTATTTTGCAGTCTTCTAAATACTTGCGGTAAACATCAACGGCGCTTTAATACTCCTGTGGCAGATACATTTTATCAGTTTTTAGACGATTGTAATGAGAATGACCATAAGTAATGACTTAATAAATCCAGCAACATGTCTTTTAATTTCCTCGGTATATTTCGGCAGAATGTTTGGTTTTCTCATATCTTGCTTAGCCATACTTCCTTCAGCGTTGTGTATTGTATATAATGTATCTTTAATTTCACAGCGGACTTATAGTGATTTATTCTATACTAGGAGTGGCTTATACGCCCTAAATTTGTCAATATCAATGTGACGTATGAATCAACTACATTTTTATAAGAAAGAAAAGAGGGTGTACTTGAAGTTTAGAACTATGACTTACAATACGACCAACATTTTTTAAAATTAAAAGCGTATATTACCTTCATAAGTTAGAAAACAAAAGGAATGTAAATTACACCCTATACTATTGCCAAATCTAAAAAAAAAAACGTAGGACGTAATTGCCTCATATTGCCGAATTTCGTAGTTCGTCTCCCAGTAGTCGCGGGTTCGAATCCCTGCCCGTATCGGTTTATTTTTCATTCTATATTTATATAATTTTAAATAAGCTTAACATGGCTATACATGTTTAAAGATATTTTCAAACATTAATTTTGGTGGTGGCATCTTTTCAATGTTTATCTATACTGCAAAGTTAGAAGCATTGGTTAGGAATTTCGAAAGAAACCTAATAGATGTCACCACCGTCCCGATAAAGACGATCACATATAGAATGCTTAATTCACCGAGACGGACAGCGATACGGTAGCTCAGTTGGTAGAGCGACGGGACGGTTTCCCAGTAGTCGCGGGTTCGAATCCCAGCCCGTATCGGTTCATTTTTCATTCTATATTTATATAAATTTAAATAAGATTAACATGGCTATACATGTTTAAAGATATTTTCAAACATTAATTTCGGTGGTGGCATCTTTTCAATGTTTATCTATACTGCAAAGTTAGAAGCATTGGTTAGGATTTTCGAAAGAAACCTAATAGATGTCACCACCGTCCCGATAAAGACGATCACATATAGAATGCTTAATTCACCGAGACGGACAGCGATACGGTAGCTCAGTTGGTAGAGCGACGGGACGGTTTCACAGTAGTCGCGGGTTCGAATCCCTGCCCGTATCGGTTTATTTTTCATTCTATATTTATATAAATTTAAATAAATAAATATATGGGTCAAGGGACAATACTCATTTTGCTCGACTTCTCAAGAGCATTTGATACCATTGACAGGGAACTTCTTTTGTCAAAGTTAAAATTCTTTGGTGTCAGTTCTAATACATTAGAATGGTTTACAAGCTATTTAAAACATCGAAAACAAATACAACGGCTGTCGTAATAAGTCTGACTGTACGACAGTTGACCGAGGATTACCTCAAGGATTAATACTCTCACCTATTCTTTTCTCTCTTTATTGCGCCGATATTATCACAGCCATTAAATATTGTAACTACCACATGTACGCAGACGATATTCAGATATATATCTTTTTTAAGCCAGCTGACACAGTTCAGGCTATAGCAAAGTTAAAAGAAGATTTAAACTCTATAGCAGAATGGTCAACGTCTAACAGTTTAGTGTTCAATTTAACTAAGACTAAATATATGTTATTAGGGACTAAACATCAAATATATAACATTTCCAACAAAAAACCTTCGATTTTAACAAACGGAACTGAAGTCGAACGGGTTACAGAGACTAAAAACTTAGGGCTTCTTATTGATGAAAACCTCCGTTTTGAAAATTATATTATAAGCACAGTTCGGAATTGCTTTTACAGGCTCAAAGTCTTATACCGCATAAGAAACGCCTTAAGTACCGAATTACGAAAAAAAATATGTGAATCCTTAATTTTATCCAAGTTTAACTACATGGACTTTGTAATAGGCCCAAGACTGCTTGCCCGCACTAAAAATCTCATTCAAAGGGTTCAAAATGCTTGCACCCGATACATATTTGAAATTCCTCCTCGTGCACATGTATCTACATACTTGAATAGTGCTGGAATGTTGAGGATGGATAACAGACGGCACCTACATCTCGCTACACTATTATTTGGAGTAATAAAAAATAAAATTCCACATTACTTATATAATAAGTTGCGTTGGGCTGGTGACGTGAACACTACACATAGAACAAGGTCTTCCTCTTCCCTGCTACTAGTACATCCGCACCGTTCCGCAGCCTTTGAAGGAAGCTTCCGATACGCTGCAACCAAATGCTGGAACGATCTCCCACCGCCGCTTAAGAACCTAAAAACATTAAAAACTTTCCGTTTCAAGTGCAAACAATATTTGTTTAATTTTCAATTAATATAATGGCATAGGAGAGGATAAATAAAAAAAGTTTAACTTTAAAAAAAATGTATACTATAATAAAATATAAATATAATAAAAACTTTTAAAATATTAGACTCGTGCTTTTTGAAAATATATAATGATCCAAAATATGGCTGTCTTAGTAATGTAATAATAAAGTTTGACTTACCATGTTTCAATTTCTCTCTGATATGCTGGGTTACGTCTACATATAACTTCTTTTCCGAACTTTATCAAGATACACATTTATTACATTTATATCCATTTTAACTAATATAAAACTTATACGAAAGTATTTTAATTAACTTAAAAACACGGCAGTATATATTGTTTATTCATTTTTAATAAGTATATATATATTGTGTAATTTCATATAAACTCGGCGTCACAAAAATCGCACCTCTATGTTTTTTTCAGTAAATCGCTCCTAGAATCTAGCACATAAGTACTACGTATGAAAAAATTATATCATTCTAAAGTGCACTTCAATACCTTTATATTAATTACCTGTATCATTAAAAAAACAATTACCATTTCTAACCAGGGACCAATCAAAAAAATGTTTAAAAAAATGCTCACTTAAGGAGCACTACTTGTGCTACCTTATAAGAGTATAAAAGCTCATGTAAAGGTAAAAAATGGGTCAGTCGCTACTCAGACTTCAGAGTGAACACACCGGAACAACATACGCAAGAGAACAGTACCTGAAGATGGATACAACCCCTGATAAAGCCGCTCAAATCATTGCGCTATTGCAATCAGGACTGCGACAGGTTGACGTCGTTCGACAGTTAAACCTTAGCCGATTCTCAGTTCGACGAATATACCAACGGTTCCTTGAGACTGGTGGCTATACTCGAAGACGTGGATCCGGAAGAAAACGCTGCACGTCAGGAAGAGACGACCGCTTCGTTGTTTCCACATCCTTGCGGCACCGCTTCAGCAATGCTGTTGAGTTGCAACAAGAGCTCCGATCAGCTTGCAGAACGTCTGTGAGTGTTTCTACGATTAGAAGAAGACTAAAAGAAAAGGAATTGAGAGCTCACAGACCTGCTAGGGGCCCAAAATTGACCGTGCAGCATCGAAGAGAGCGGTTACGATTTGCCCAGGAGCATGTCAACTGGACGAGTGAACAGTGAAAAGCCGTTCTCTTCACCGATGAGACACGAGTATGTCTTTTCTGCAACGACAGACGCAGAAGAGTATACCGAAGACGAGGAGAGCGATTTGCCCAGGCTTGCATAGAGGAATCCGTCGAGTACCGAGGTGGTTCCTGTATGTTCTGGGGTGGCATATCCGTCGAAGGGAAAACGGAGCTTGTGTGCGTCTCTCGGACTGGTGGTGGTCGCGGGCAAGGGTCACTGAATGCTCGGCGGTACATAACGGAGATCTTACAAGACCATGTGGTTCCGTATGCTGGTTTTGTTGGCGATGGGTTCATGTTAATGCATGATAACGCCCGTTGCCACACTGCGTTTGCTGTGCGGGACTATTTGGAAGAGGTTGAGATCCCTGTTATGCAGTGGCCAGCACGAAGTCCAGACCTGAACCCGATCGAGCATCTCTGGGACGATGTAAAGAGGCATGTACGAGCACGATATCCTGCTCCCACCACTCTACAAGAGCTCCAGGATGCCGTGAAAGACGAATGGGACAACATACCCCAAGCAAGAGTGGTGACCCTCGTGAGCTCCATGAAGGATCGGCTGGAAGCTACCATCACAGCAAGGGGTGGAAACACTAGATTTTAAGGCCTTATTTGTAATTTTTTATGATGTTATTAATTTTATTTTTTGTCACTTTGTCATGTTTTAAGTTTTTTGTTATTAAAGAATTAAAATGCATACACATGTTTTTTATTTTCTAATAGGCAATTGAATTACCTTTCCAATGATATCCTACAATCATATCCTTACAATTCACAAAGTTTGAGTAAAATTATTTTGAAGTTGCTTTTTTAAAAGGTGCGATTTTTGTGACGCCGAGTGTATATTACTATGTTATTTACACACACATCTGTATAAAAAAAAAAAAATAATAAATATGTACACTTTGTGGAGCTGTGGACTGCATCACAGCCGTTCGTTGATGCTTTGTTTCTTTGTTTAATATTGTATATATATATTTTTTTGTGTTAATTTACTTTTTTACTTAATTCTTCTTAACGTTTTTACTTTATAACCCCTTGCAGTTGTGTTGTCTAAATAAAAGTATTTTTCTTTCTTTTCTTTCTTTCTTTCTATCTCAGCGTGTAAAAAGAAGAAGAGATAGCAAAGGCCATTTAGAATTAGAAGATTTCAAAAATGAAATTCTTAATATGTTTAAAGATCTTAAAGGTGACAAACTTTGCTTTCGAAATCTTTGAAAACTGTAAAGGAAGAATTATCAGCTGCGGGAATCATTAGACTTCATGTCTACTAAATACGATGAAGTGTTACAAGCTGAAGTCGGTTGAAAGGGAGAGATTGGAAGATAGAAAGTATATTCATTACTTAGAAGGAAGAATTAATAACTTAGAGAAACGATCCCGTTTTTCTACCTTGAAATTTAGAAATATTCCCGTTTAATTAAAAGAGACAAAGCAAGACCTTTTAAAATTGATTTTAGAAAGCGGAAAGTCAGTTAATTCCAGTATTCACACTAGTGATATAAAAGATGTTTTTAGAACTAATACTAAAAATATTAATAAAACCGTCATTGTGGAGTTCATCTCTGTTCTGGCAAAAGAAAACTATCAAAAATCGGTTATTGCTTTTAATAAATCCAGAAGTAGCTTTTCGGGGGTAGGTGCTTAAACAGTTAACAACAGTTTTTAGATGCTTTATTGATTTAAATATATTAAAAAGTAATTTTACAGGAAAAGTGCTTAGTTTCCTTATATTCAGGTCCTTATCAACAATTCTGCTTATAATTTTAATGTAATAATAACAATAATTTTACCTGCCCTACCCCATCAGCTTAACCTAAAACAACATTTTTGAAACATTGAAACCACTGTTTTTATTTTTATTTTTATCAACATTCACTTCACTATGGCTAATATTAATGAACTTGAAGCATGTTGGACACAAAGAATGGCTGATTTTGATAAACGCCTTGAAGCCGCAACAATTCCTTTCAATCCAACTTTACTGCAATTAGCTGATGAGTTTAAAGCTTTCAGAGAGATTGTGCATAATATGCTTAATTTATTGCATCAGCAATCTCGTGACTGCGCTAAAGTTTTGGATGCCTTGGACATGAGACAGCGGCAAAAGGTACTGCTATTTAACGGTATCTCTGAAGATATAAATTCAGATGCTTAAACCAAATCAAGTCAATTTGGGGTCCTAAATCTCATCCATGAGAAGCTGGGACTGTCACATGTCACGAATGACTCCATCAAACGTTGTCATAGACTTGGTGTTCAAAATAGTGAGCTGTGCAGACCTGTACTTGTTCACTTCCGGAATCATGATACTAAAGCTGAAGTATGGAGATCCAAAGCTAAACTGAAAGGTTCCGGATTTGTAGTCACTGAGTTTCTCACTAAGGTACGACAGGCTATTCACAAGAAAGCCAGGCGGCATTTTGGTATGAAGAATGTCTGGACTCTCGATGGGGTGATACATATCAAGTCACCCGATGGGTGCCATGAGAAAGTCGTCTGTGAGCAGGATCTTGATCGGTTGACCTTTAAGTACCCGGAAAGTGTTCAGACTTCAGAGCCTCCTGCTTCCTCAAGTGGTGCACAGAATCAGGCTGTTCAAAATCAAGATACTCGTCGCAAGCCTCCGATCACTGTTGTTCCAGGTGATGATTTAAAGAGGGCACGGCGCATGGTATCGAAGAAATAACTCCTTTAATGTATGTAAAACTTCTTGGTCTGTACCTATATATAAAAAAAAAAAAAGATATATCTATCTTTTTTTTTTTTTTGGTCTGTGGCAACACTAAGGTCAACAGCTGATTTGAATTGTTCCTAATAGTTTTATTAAGTAAAATTATTTATAGTGTATAATTTTAGCTAAATTCCCAATCAATTATTCAATTAAAGTGTATTGATACTAGTGTAATAAGAATTATAGTGTTTAAGTTATTCTTCAATATTGTAAATCTCTAAGAAAGTGAAAAGTGACAGTTGATTGGTAACGTACAAACTTTAAATTTTCTAAAATAGATATATATTCTAGTTTTTAAGTGTTTTTAGTTCTTCTTTATTATATAACAACTGTCTCATTCAATTTCATATTAGTTTTGTTTCTGCAAATCTCAGTTTCTTTGTTTTGTCTCATCTATTGCGGAAACAAAGCAATATAGGCCCTTTGTTTGGTTTCGCACATTGGTACCTTATTTAATATTAAAATGATGACTCGTTCACGTGCCCTTTCACGCCAAGAGGAGAACAAACTCCAACTGGCATTACAAGAATTAAAAGTGAGTAAGGACTTGTGTGCCCAGCTAAACAATGAAAGAGATGCTAATGAGAGGGAACTATTAGATGTTTTAAAGAATAATGACAAATTAAAAATAGAACTTTCTAAGTTACATGTTAAATATAATGATGTTGAAGAGGAGCGTAACAGGCTACAGTCATTAGTGGCTAGGTTTGATGAGTGTGGTCTTGAGTATGAGCAGGCCCTTCGGCGTACCAACACCCTGGAGCTGGAGCTGAGAGATGCCCACCAACAAATCTTGGAACTGGAGGAGGCCGCTCAAAACTCAACTAACATTCACACTCACAGCTTGTATGAAGAGTTAATTGGCAGCGCTTCTCAGTTGGTTAACTCCCCTACTACTGCAACTAAAAACCCCTGTGTCACTATAGATTTAACAAATGACACATTGAACTCACAAAGGCTGGGTAGCTGCAGCAATAACAAATTAAAAAAAATATATTAGAATTAATAGATATATTAAGAAAATTCAAAAATTAACTAAAAAGAACAAGTTTTTTACAAAATCAATTATTAATAAAAATATATTGTTAAAAAAAAATAACTTTTGTAATATAGAATTAGAAAATAGAAATAGGAGATATGAATCTGACACACAATTATTAGAAACACATTTAGCCCGTTTGCAGACTACTTTAAGAAGTGTCACAAAAAAATATGAAAACACACAAAACTTGCTAAGCGAACAAAAGTAGATGAACTATTAAAAAAATCACAAAATAGTTTGGAATGTATGAACTCACAGACTAACAGTTGTTCATGTGAGTGTAATAATAAGTTATTTTCTGTAAAACCAACATTGTCCTCCCCCGCTAAAATATTGTGTGACAAGGTTGATATCCCTGTTTCTAATAATAGTGGCTCCCTCAAATTAACTCCTGTACATGATACTTATATGTTTAGTGATAATATTGGAAAAGGAATGGGATCTGTACTGAATTCTTATTTTGAAAAACAAAATGTATTCAACAGCTGTTCACTTGACAATAATTTAATAAATATTACTAGACAAATAAAGAATTCAAGTAAACAATTTACTAAGTCAACAAATATAATAATTTTTGTAGGAAATAGAGATAATGTAAATCATTTGGAATTTAAAAAATGTTTTGAAACTATAAGTAACTTAGATGTTAATAAAATTGTCTGGTTTTCATTACCCTATAATCAAGGTTTGCCACAGGCCGAAAATAAAATTAGATATAAGATAAACTTACTGATATATAATTTATGTTTGTATAATGACAAATTTCATGTGATTGACACTAACACTAATGTTAGTAACTTTTATAACTTGACTAATGGTAGGTATTACCTATCTCCATATATTAAAAGACAGGTAGCTTCATCGCTATTATATTATTTTACCATGACAGCCAATAATTTGGCTAAAATTGTTTCTATTGAACAGCATTTAGTTACTTGTATAAGTAAAAACAGCTTGGAAATAAATCCAACTAGTAATAGTAGTATTAGTAGTAGTTTAAACTAGACATTAAGACAGTAGAGATATCCTCTAGCCAA
The DNA here is from genome assembly GCA_959347405.1 of Napeogenes sylphis. Lineage (NCBI taxonomy): Eukaryota > Metazoa > Arthropoda > Insecta > Lepidoptera > Nymphalidae > Napeogenes > Napeogenes sylphis. Next base: position 42,142,367 of record OY365779.1, on the reverse strand, counting down.
ATAATTAAGATATCAAATAATGATATTAATGGTGATCATAAAAATACAAAATTTGTTAAAATAAATAATAAAAACCATAACATAAACTGTATCAACCTGGTGCATCAGAACATTCAGTGTATTAGAAATAAGGAATTAGAAATTGAATTGTTTTTAAATACTTTTAATATTAATATTTTTTGTGTCACTGAGCATTGGCTTAAGAATGATGAATTAATATTTAATTTCAATAACCACCAGGTTGGTAGTTCGTTCAACAGAGTTAATTCCATACATGGTGGCTCTTTAATTATTTTAAATAAACAGATAAAATTCAAAGAACGCAAGGACATAGTGAGCCACTCTGTTGAGCGGACAACTGAAATTGCTTCAGTTGAATTAGAAGAGTTCATAATTGTAAATGTTTATAGGCCACCGTCATCTAACTTTGAACATTTTGAAAAGATTATGGATGAGGTATTGTATAAACTATCACAATCTAGTAAAAAGGTAATCATTTGTGGAGACTTCAATATTAATATTCTTGAACAAAATTCAATAAGTATAAAGTTTTTAAATTTGTTCAAATCTTATAATCTTTTACACATGTTTATGGAGCCTACTAGAGTCACAACCACTAGTGCCACTTGTATTGATAACATTTTTACAAGTGTTATTCCAAATTTTAAATGTTTATTCAATACATTAGATTCTGACCACTATGGCCAATTTATTAAATTCAGTTGTAGCAAGAGAGAAAAATCAAAACAGAAAATAAGTTTTATACCAGTGACTGTAGAACGTATCGAACAAATTAAAAATGGGTTAGTACGCTATTTGCCTTTGATGAAAAATTCAAACCCCAATATTATGTATAATGACTTTTTTAGTACTTTCACTAAATTATTTAACTTTATATTTACTCCAAAAACAGTGGTTGTTAATGATAAATTAGTGTTTAGTGATTGGGCATCTGCTGAGTTACACAAAAATAGAGAAAAATTATATAATATGTATGCGGAATTGATGTTTAATACTAGTAATGAGTTAAGGGATGATGTAAAATTATTTTCCAAATCTTTTAAAAAACAATGTAAAATAGCAAAAAATCAACATATTCAAAATAAAATAGGAAATAGCATTAATAAAATAAAAACAACTTGGAAAATAATTAATGAGGAAACTGGAAGAGCTAAATCCCAGAGGATCGACTTTAAATTAAATATAGATAATAAATATGTCACTTCTGACCTCGAGGTTGCTACTGCTTTTGAAACCTTTTTTACTAATATTCCAGTGACTACAACGTTATCTTTAAATTCTTCTACCGCTGCAGCTATGGGTTTACTTAGAGAGAATGTAGATCAATGTGTTAGTAGTTTTAAGTTTGAAAAAGTTAATGCTCAAGAAGTAATCAAAGTATTTAGATCAATTAGCGTTAAAAAGACTAGTGATCTTTGGGGGTTTTCTGTTGACATACTTAAGTCCATAATTGACATTGTAGCGCCAGACTTAGCAATAATATTTAATAATTGTTTAGAATATGGTATATTTCCTGATCTAATGAAACAAAGTAAAATAACTCCATTATTCAAATCCGGCTGTTCATTAGATCCTAGTAACTATAGACCTATTTCAGTCTTACCCACTTTTAGTAAGATTTTTGAGAAAATAATTCTTAATCAACTTGTAGCATATTTCAGTAAAAACAATCTCTTACATAAAAACCAGTTTGGTTTCAGTGCCGGTCGCTCTACAACAGATGCTGGTGTAGAGCTATTACTAAACATATTTGAAGCCTGGGATCACAGGATGCACTTGGCATTTTCTGTGATCTATCTAAGGCGTTTGACTGCGTTCAACATGAAATCCTTATAAAAAAGTTAGAACATTATGGAGTTAAAAATAAGTCCCTAGATTTAATTAGTTCATATCTTAATGATAGAATTCAAAAAGTTGATGTAAATGGAAAACGTTCCCCTGGTTCTTTGGTAAAAATAGGTGTGCCACAGGGCTCTATCTTAGGGCCTTTCTTGTTCCTCATTTACATAAATGACTTACCTCACCTAGTGAGGGAAAAACATGGGATAGTGTTGTTTGCTGATGATACTTCTCTTACTTTAAAAGTTAATAGACGGCAATCTGTTATTGACGATGTAAACAATGCTCTCTCAGATGTTGTACAATGGTTTAACGCCAATAATTTGTTGCTCAATAAAAAAAAGACGAAATGTGTCAAATTTAGTTTACCAAATGTTAAAAATGTTAGAACCAATGTACAATTAAATAATGAGGATTTGGACTTGGTCAAATCTACTACTTTCTTGGGCATTACTTTAGATGAAAAACTGCAATGGGGTCCTCATATATTTGATTTGTCAAGCAGACTAAGTTCTGCTGCATACGCGGTTAAAAAAATACGTCTATTAACAAATATGGAAACTGCTCGATTAGTTTACTTTAGTTAGTTTCATAGCTTAATGTCATACGGTATACTCTTATGGGGCAATGCGGCCGACATTGATACCATATTTACATTGCAGAAGAGAGCTGTTCGCGCAATATATAATATGAGACCAAGAGACTCTTTAAGAAACAAATTTAAAGAATTTAAAATTATGACTGTTTATAATCAATATATTTATGAAAACTTAATTTACGTTCATAAAAATATTTCAAAGTTCAAGAAAAATTGTGATATACATAAAATTAATACAAGAAATAAAAATAAACTCGCTATGCCCGGCACTAGGCTCCATAAAATAGGTAAATCCTTTAAGGGTAATTGTATACGTTTTTATAATAAGCTCCCAAATGAAGCCTTAAGCCTCTCATTAAATAAATTTAAATTATATGTTAAAAATAATTTAATAAAAAAATCCTACTATAGTGTAAAGGATTACATCGACGACGGTATGGCCTGGGAATGAATCTGTATTGTATTGCGAATAGCTAGTAATCTCCGCAATTTGTTTTTTGTTGTAAATTAATTTTGCTTTATCGACCTTCTGCATCACACCGATTCCTTAGAAGTCACTACTTGCGGTAGCATCGGGAGTCGGGTTGCCTCCCTCCCTCAAATATGTGCGAAGGGGGTGATGGCTGGCTCTTGTGTTATGCTCGTGAACGGGTGCTGCTTGCGGTGACTGGTTGTGTGGCAGGCCGAAGATTTATATATTATATATTTTTTCTGTTATTATTATTTAATTTTCGTTGCCTGAAATCATTAGGCTTCTTTTCAGATTGATTGCGAAGGTTCTAGTTGTTCCAAAATTGCACTTAAGCTTGACGTTTGTGAAACAGTGATCACAATAACAAAAAATATATCCGGCTGAGTTTGTTGTGTGGTTCTTCTCAGACCAGGACGCGTTTGGAACCCTCATAGCTTTAACATTAAGATGGAAAGTGCTTTTTCAGAAGGGCTTATTTCGATAAATCTAGTATCGTAATAGGCCCTCCTGACATTTCCATGTTGACGTACACAAGTGATCACTGATTATGATTCTAAGTGGAAAAGATATAAATAAATAAATAAATAAATTTATTTTTACTTTACTATTATGATTCATTTTTTTTAACCTTTTTATTTTAAAATATTTTTTTTTGTGTTTTTGTACTTGTATCTCCGTGATTAGCGTTCGAAATGTCACTAAACGGCGGTCACTGAAAATCAGCGTAGGGGACTGTTTCCTCTACAATAGCTGAGTGACTTTCCGATTTGGGCATAATTTTTTATAACTTTCTTTGTTATTGTATTAATATTGTTTTTTTTTTCTCTTATGTATTGTTTTTTTTTCTTTTGTTTTATAAAATAGATTTGTTATTTTATGTCAGTTTTGATTAATATGTGATGACCAAATAAAGACATTTTGATTTGATTTGATTTGATTTGATATTTCCCTGTTCTTCTTTCTTCAATGTTGCGGTCCGAGGCGAATGGAATACCTCATTCCCATACTAGCCGTTTATTAACCAGCCGGATTTACCGTAAAGAGAGCCGCTGAATAGCAACGCGTTTTACGCGTATTTTTACTATGCCCCCGTGACTAAGTTTCATATAACTTTATTTGTTTTATATACACAGACATTACAATGCAATATTAAAAAAGGTTACAAAATAATCTTTACATACACATATAATGGTTAATGAAAGCTATATAAATACAAAAGTTACGAAGAATGAAATAGTAAAAATATAAGAAATTCTATACAATATAAATAGCTTCAAAGTCTTATTTCTTATAAACTATTATTCTTTCACATAAAGTGTAATGCCATATTACGTTCGCCCTGTTATATACTATCTATTTAGTTTACTATTAACAAGTTTTACCTAATTTTATATTCCTTCGGGGTATATTGAGAGCGAAAGAGATAGCCTTCGAATGCTATCTCTCTCTTTCTTATTGTTGCACAAAAGAATGCTCTGTAGCAAGTGCGACAAACGCTTACTATTTAATGTTTCTAAGTGATTTTAAATTTCTAACAAGTTATATGAATTAATGAATTATGATTAAAACAATGAAATATTAATAATATTAATGTCGAGAATTGTCGCCGACACATGCCTTAAGCTGAACAAGAACGTGGTAAGCCCAACAGCATTCTGAATCCATTATTATACTGGACCCTCAGTGTGTCCATCGCTCTTTGTGTATAATTGACCCACAAAGCCCCCGTATAGAAGTTTTGACAGTAAGCTTTAAACAGCGTTATTTTAGTATTCTTACATATTACACTTTATAGCTAGTGCTCTATGTCCATCTGATCCTTAAGGTCCTTCGCTACATAGTGACCCAGATATTTTTTTTATTTTTTTTTTTATTTTTTATATTATCTAGGGCAATGCTTGACTACATTCCACCTGATGGTAAGCGGAATGTAGTCTTAGGTGGTAAGGCGCATTACCCTAGCAACCTATTCACTCTACTCTTGAATGTATCCACACTGTATTTGGTCGGAAATACCGACGCAGGCAAGTTGTTCCAATCCCTTGCTGTTCGGAGTAAAAAAGACGAAGCAAAGCGCGCCGTTCGGACAGGTGGAATGTCCACAACAAAAGCATGAAAACCTGCCGTGCGTCGGGACGTCCGGTGATGGAAGGGGGAAGGGGGAATTAAATTGTGTAATTCCTGCGCACACTCACCAAAATGTATCCTATAGAATACTGAGAGGCTAGCAATTCTACGCCTGTGCTCAAGGCTTTGGAGGTCGGCTTCGACCAATTCGGGATCGCCTATAAGCCTCTTTGCTCGCCTCTCAATTGAGTCCAGAACCGCAAGATGAGACTTTGCGGCACCAGCAAATATGTGACCACAGTACTCTACACACGACCGGATCTGTGCTTTGTATAAAACAAGAAGCTGTCCCGGTGTAAAGTACTGCCGAACCTTCGCAAGAACGGCAAGATTTGCTGCTGCTGCTCTTGCTCTGGACTCAATGAACCGACCAAAGTTGAGGTTCGAGGAAATCTCTAAGCCTAACAACTGAAGCCGGTCACTGTATTCCAAGGATACATTCTGGAAAGTAGGAGCCAAGGTGAAAGGGCTCCTTTTGGCGGTGAATAGACACGTCTGCGTTTTGGTGGCGTTGAACTTGACAAGATTGGCATTGCTCCATGCGGAGACTGCCTGAAGTTTGTCATTCAAACGTTGCACCATGGCTTCTCTTTCAGACTGTACTTGATCTCGACTAGCCCGTGTATTCGGCAGATATCTTTCTACAACTGTGCTGTCGTCTGCATACCCATAGATACCGGGCTTCAACAGATCATTAATGTGCAGCAGAAACAGAGTTGCAGAAAGAACGGACCCCTGAGGCACTCCGGCATTTATTGTCAAGGGTTCCGAGGAACAACCGTCGACAACTACTCGGAGAGATCTGTGGCTCAGAAAGTCCGTTACCCAGCCGATCAGACCAGGAGATATACCGTACGCTGAAAGCTTGCATATAAGGCTCGCATGCCAGACCCTGTCAAATGCCCTCGAGACGTCCAGAGAGACGGCGACCGCTTCTCCGTTCTTCTCGATGGCCTCGCCTAAAATGTGTGTAGCATACACTAGGAGGTCCCCAGTAGACCTATTACGGCGAAACCCGTACTGTCGGTCACTGAGGAGATCGTTACCTTCTAGGTATGCTAGTAGGCGCGAGTTCAATACACGCTCCATAATCTTGCAGAGTATGGAGGTGATTGAAATCGGTCTGTAATTGACAGGGTCGGCACGGGTTGCACATTAGCAAGCTTCCAGGATTTCGGCACTATTCCAGTCATGAAAGAGAGGCGATACAGACGTGTCAGTACAGGAGACAACTCAGCTGCGCATGTCTTGAGCAGAATGGCTGGTATACCATCAGGACCACTGGTTTTATTCACATCTAAACGACACAATGTTCTCCATACCTCTTTGTTAGTGATTCGGATTTCAGGCATCGAAATACCGCAGTGAGGAAGATGTGCTGGAGAAGCATTGCCAGTGTCTAGATGCGAATTATCAGCAAACAGAGAAGCAAATACGTTTGCTTTCTCTGTTGCTGTGTGGGCCAGGGATCCATCCGGCTTCAGCAGAGCAGGCAGTGAGGGTTGGCAGAAATTCGACTCGATCGCTTTCGCAAGAGACCAGAAAGCTCGACTGCCAGTTGGTTTGACAGAGAGCTTTTCGCCATTCTTAGCGATTCGATCGAGACGAGCCTTCCGCAATGACTTTTTGTAGGACTTGGCAGCTAGGTTAAAGGCTCTCTTCTTTGCACTAACATCCGGAGTTTTGCGGCTTCGAGCATCAGCCCAAATGAGGTATGCCGAATGTTTTCGGTTTTGAGCATGACCACATTCGGCATTAAACCATGGGCGAGCTTTGCCACCGACGGGAACTTCAGCAAAAGGAATAAAATACTCCATTACCTGATGCACCACATCGGTTATAGCATCCGCGCAACTCGACGGATCAAAAGAAGAGAAGCAGACCTGCCGCCAAAGATAAGATGCAAAGAAGTGCCGCATCTCATCCCAATCTGCTGACTTGTATTTCCATACTCGCCTAACACCATGTGGTTCGAAAGCTGGTGGGGAATATGTAAATACAGATTTCACCAGACAGTGATCGGAGGTTCCCAAAGGGGAGGTGACCTCAACACGATACCTGTCCGGATCAGTTGTCAGCAGAAGGTCCAGGCAATTAGCTGTATGGCCTACCACATCTGGTACCCTTGTCGCTTGCCTCACCAGCTGAAAGAGGTCCAAGGACAACGCAAAGTTCCGCGCTTCTCTTCCAGCATGGTCGGTTTTCTGGTACGGGAACAGCCAGTCTTGATGACAAGCATTAAAGTCCCCCAGAAAAACAAGCTGCGCTGAAGGGTACTGATGCAAAGCCATATCAGCAGCCTCACCGAGATACTCAAATAATCTAGTTGTTTCCTGGTCACCGCTGTGCGAACGGTAGACACAGGAATACAGGATTTTTTCGTTTCCTGTGTCTACTAAAACCCATATAGAAGAAAAAGTGGGGTCTTCAAGGTGACGGAGACGCTGGATACAGAGGTCGTTCCGCGCGTACACGCAGACTCCGGCACGTGAGCGAAAATTGTGCTCTAACGTGTATCCGGGATAATGCAGGTACGCAGCGCTCAAAGGACATTGTATCTGCGTCTCCGTCAAAAAGAAGAGGTGCGGCTGCTCTGTCTCCAGGTGGTGATGGACAGCTAGGATATTAGAGTGCAAACCCCTGATATTAGTGAGGTGCACTTTAAATGAGGAGGAGTGCAACCGCTGTAAAAACATTTTCTTCTTTTTAAATTTCCTCATAAAAAAATAAAATAAAAGTGAATAGGGATGGGAAATGGCAGTTGAACGAGGCGGTACGTATCGAACCCGACGTCGAAATTGATGATGTCTTGCCACCGGGAGGCTAGTCTGGAGACTGCGGGGACGCCCGAACCCCCCCAGGGATCGCCATCGGGCCTCCTCGTCTGGTCGCCAACCAGCACGATGGAGCCACCCTGGGATTTTTCGCAGCTGGCGGGGCAGCCTTTCGTGGGTGGCTAACCTACTAATTGGGCCCCCAACTATCTGCGGGCGGCCAGCGGAAAGCCGTTGCTTCGGATCCCGCTACCCTCCTCGACTAGACACCCGACAAAACAAACACCAACTCGACGTCAAACCGGTTCGCCAACGCACCGCAGCTGTTCAGACCCATTTCCCATTAACGGCTTCATCGAGCAACGTGCCGGAACACGACTAGGTCGCTTTGCGGCACGACTTTGCCCGATGGGTGGTAACTTTGCCGGCAACCCGATGTTATGGTCTACCACCAAGGAATTATGAATTACTATTATTTAAAATGTGTAACCCGTTTAAGCAATGTCCCATTAAGTTCTATAACGGGATCGTACCGCACTCGCTTACGAAGGGCCTTAAAGATCAGGTACTCACATTTAGAGGTGTTATACAGAAGACCGTGTCTAGCAGCGTTATTTTCACATATTTTGAGCAAGTCTCTGATTGAACCTGCCGTGGGACCCAGCAACATCATATCGTCGGCATAACTCAAATTATTAATACACGTGCCGTCTATCCAGCACACAACTGATGACGCGCTGAGTTCCTCAATGAGGCCATTCACATAGAGGTTGAAAAATCTCGGTGAGGTCAATCCCCCCTTCCTCACTCTGCACTCCAGCCTATACGAGTCAGAGAGCTCCTTGCCCCATTTGACATGGTTTAACTGATTCGCATACCAAAAGCAAATAAGACAAAGCAACCCCGGCTACACTTCCGCTTCCTCCATTTTATTCCAAAGCATATCATATGAAACTAGATTAAAAGCTTTGGTAAGATCGAGGAAGCAAGCGTACACCGGAGTTTTTCTGTTAGTGTAGTATTGGACAGTCTGTTTTAGACTAAATATTGCGGTTTCTGTAGAGAGTCCAGATTGAAAACCAAACTGCAAGTCGTTTAGTTTAATTACCTCGCTAAGATTTCTATCTAACAGACTGTCCAACACTTTTGCGATTATGGTAGCCAGCGATATAGGCCTATAATTAGCGCTGTCTGAAATATTGCCAGTTCTATTTTTTGCAATAGGGATCACTATGGTCCTCATCATTTCCATGAGAAAATATGAATGCCCGATACATAAATTATAAAATGATGATCAAATTCTGGATAGATGAGTGCCCGCGTACCTTAGATGCTCGATGCTGAGGTTGTCATGTCTGGGTGATTTTTCTCGTATCATTTTATTAACAGCATCCAAAACCTGGTCAGTGGAAAATTTGAATGGCTCCTCAACACTACGAACCCCAGCATCGGCCACCCAAGTAGATGACCCCAGAGGTGAAGAGACCTTAAAGTGTTTCCTAAACATGTTGGCTACTTCTTTATGAGTAGTACAGTTCACGACACTCACTGGTAGTCCCGGTCGAGGATTTACTTGGTTTATTGCCTTCCAAAATTTCGGAAAATTCAGATTTTTTCTATGGGAAGCAATAATATCCATTTTTATTTGTTCTTGGTGACCCCCTATCTACTGAGACACCCGGCGGTAGATAGTTTGCAGCTGAACTACGGGTCAGCTGCTAAGATCAGGGTACTACGGGACCCCGGTACCTAAGCCCTCCGGCAGCGATGCATGCGCTTGCGTGTGTAAACTGCCGGGTTACCGGTTTTGGTGTTGGATTCGTAGTGGTAATGTGGTTAGCTGCAGAGATTCGGCGCTGTTCGTCTGGGTCCCCACAGTTGTCGGGGGCTCGTCGGATCTTGTGCGCAGCGAGAGGTGATTGACCAGCCTAAGGCGAAGGGCTGCTGCGGTCTTTTACTTCGGGGCTTGGAACGGTCCTTAAGCAGAGATCCTTTCGGGGGTCACTGCAGTTCGGGTAGCCCCCTGCTTAGAGGTTAGATGGATGTGGTAGCATCTATCCGGTCACCCGATTGTCACGTAGGGTAGGCTTGCGGCCTGACTGCCTGTCGGGAAGTGAGCGTGCCTTACAGCTCCGGCACCAGCTGGAAACTGGTAGTTAGCCTCTCTGACGTTCTTAGCAAGTAATTGCAAGTGCGAGAAATCACACGGAAAGTGAGCGTGCCTTACAGCTCCGGAACCTTTCATGGAGAAAAGGTAGCTTGGTGGTCGCGATTGGACTTGTCTATGACCGATAGCCTTGCGAGCTTACTAGTCTTATAGTGCCGTTGTCGGATGACTTCGGAGGTCAGACCTGCCGTATAAGGGTCCATGTGACAGGGGTAAACCTTGACCCACATGAATAGCGGCTCAATACTTTATAACCAAGTGGGTTGACAAGTTTGAGATGCTATAAACATAATCAATAGGACAGAAGGAGGCGAGGGCGGTGTTCTTGGTGACTTTGACACCACTTTAAAGGACTCTTCAAATTTTTCTTACTTTTACACATACCATTCCAAATTTTACCGAATTTCGGACTATTGTGGTGTGGCCATGCTAGATATTTTGACCTCGCCTCACAGGGAGCATCTCGAATGTACTTATTCCATCCAACTACATGATTTTTACTACCTTGTAGTCTATATGTGTATCCGTCGCAGCTAAAAATAGAGTTGTAATTATATTATTATACATGCCATCTATTACCTGTATGTGAATGGGGTCATTGCACGATGTTCGGAACATAACACTAAAGACTCAGTCACACAGAAATTCCTAAATTTGTTGTTACACAGGTCCCGATACTTACTAATCTGATCATCCGTTCTATTACCCCACATAATTTTATTGTTTAAATCTAAATTGTGACTAGTGTATGTTTTACCGACGACCAAATCTAGATTACATTCCACTATGAGCGGAAGATGTTCAGACCAGTAAATATCACGACCTATGCTTACCTTAATAACAGTCTGTTGAGCATGTTGCGTTGTTAAACAATGGTCCAACTAGCGTAGACTGCCATTAATGTCGCAGATATAGGTAAACGAGTTTGAATTTATGCCTAGGAATTCCGTATCAACACATCCTGATCCTTACAAAACTCACAGACCTCTTGCCAAAAGGGTTGGTTCGGATGAGCGTTAAAATCTCCTAACATATACACAGACTAGGGGTCGCTCGCGACTTCGTCCGCGTGGTTTTTAGTATTGCCGCCGAGTTTCATGCAAAATTGATATTTAAAACACTTAAGGGTGGAATTTAAAAATCTTTTCTTAGTACACCACTACGTAAAAAAACAAATGTATCCTCCAATTTTACTATCTCTACGACCTGCGGTTTAGACTGTATGCTATAACTAAGTCAGTCAGAACCTATTAGATTATATTGAATTTGTAGCATTTTTGATTGCTGCTTAACTTCTATTAGTCACAGCGAGATGATATATAACTTATAGCCTTCCTCAATAAATGGACTATTCAACACAAAAAGATTTTTTCAATTCGGGCCAGTAGTCCCAGAGATTAGTGCGTTCAAACAAACAAACTCTTCAGCTTTATAATATTAGTATAGATTCCGAGTCATTATTTCCAAATATTGCATTCAGTTCGCTTAAACAATTAGTAAATTCAATTACATTTTGATATGTGTCTGTGGGCATATATACAACGAATATAATAATAGATTGTGCATTATTTAGAATGGCTTTTATAGCACATATTCTGGTTCAGTTGGAGTTTATGATTGTCACAGATTTAAAAACTCCCTTACGCCACAATAAAACTCCCTTACGCCACAATAAAACTCCCCCATACGGTCTCCCAGCCAAAATGCCTTCAGACAGATCTACCGCTGATTTACCCGTGCATTCAAAGTCATTACTAACGGTACCTAGGGCTGAAAGGTCATACGAAGGAAGCCATGTTTCCTGGAGAGCGACTACATCAGCACCCAGACAAATACTTCTTACATCTTCAATAGTTCTCTTAAAAGATTTACAATTAAAACTTACCATTTTACAAATGCGATTATTCATTTTATAATTTACTTAAATTACTAATAAGAGGTTAGCTCGATTCACAATTGTGCCTATTATTATTATTGTTTTTAAACAAAACAAATCGTCTAAAACAAATGCCTTCAGGCCATACTGCACTATTCATAAAAATTGATAATTTATATCTAGACACATACAATTTAAACGAGTTATACTCTTTTTTACAAATAAATTTTTCTAAGGTTACCGATTCATTTGTCTTTCTATATATGTACTCCACAGTGTCACTTTCATTTGTAGATTTACACACATTCGAGATAAACAAAGGTTATTCGGAGAAGCCGCCCTAAATTTTAGATCACAATTTGCTTGACCTGTCTCACTTATAAATCTATTCTTTATTATAGTCTTTTTTTTCTTTTGAACAATTGTCCACTCATCCTTTTGTTTAGACTCGGAACTAGTATTCTTATTTGTTGAACATAAACCATCCGCCATTGTTCGAATCCGTCCTGTGTCATTTGCCGGCGCTGCAATCGACGCTCGCGTATTACTATTCACTAAGTTGCTAGTAGTAGTGTTTCTCGCTTCCCCTTGTGGTTGTAATAATGTTGTCTCATTACTTTTCTGTATGATGGAGATGGAGTATCTATCAGCCGCAGTTACACTTACACTTGGACAGCCGTTTGAATTATCTGGGCGACCTTGACCTAGCGCCGGTGCTTCACTAGTTTGCCGGTGCGATAAAGATCTAATGTTGTCGCACCCACTCCTGTTGTATTGTGCACCGGTTAATGACCCTTCCTTATTCACTTGCAAATTCAAATGATCGTAACGACTAGAACTATTTGAATTTACCGATGCAATTTTATTATTAATGACATTATTGTCTTTTACTACAGTCACTTGGTAATTTATCTTTAATATGCGAAAAGCAAGGCTCTGCCTTGTGATCACATTTAATATTGTCTTGGCTGATAAATATTACAGACATTTGTATGAACAGTACTAGGACTTACTTACTATATCACTTCTTTGTAAAGGTCACCAATTTTTTAAAACACTAGTTTTGATAGCTGACTCTGAAAATGCTTCAATAACCGATGTCAATCTTTGCCTTTTAACTACGCACATTCTCATTCTCTCAGCTGGTGTTTTTGCCATAAAAATATATGAGGAACAACTCCTTTCTTAAAACTTAGATTACATTTTTCTCCTTGTTGTTTCGTTATACATATTATATTCAATATTATTAGCTGTATCTTCCTTAACCTGAAATAAATCGACAACCATAAACATTTCGTAAAAACAAAAAAAGAATACGGTTTTTATAGAAAGTTATACTGAACTTTTGTAAACTAGGTTAGGTTAATTTTAAACTCAAATTTTCTAATGTTCAATAGCTAATGCAACTTAGTATAAATTTAAACTATTATATCAAACTTATTATAAATAAAGTATACTTACGTTAAATTGATCTTCACAACAATATAAAAACAATTTAAGACATATATTATCCCTTTTAATTACCATAGACCATTGTTTTTGTATTTTCGCATCTCTTGGAATATAAAAAACACTATGTCGGGTGTTTTTCTAATACTATTTTTTATCTTCTTCCATGACTTGTAAAGCACTTAAAACTTAAAATATTAAAGTAAAGCACTCAAAACTAAAAACTTAGACTAAGTACACAGCTAATATGTATATATTCAGAGCTTGTTAAACCCTTAAACCTACTCCTGGGTCGCAAGTTGATGTATTAGTATTTTTTTTTATCTGTTTTTGTGTAGATTCATTTTCAGTTTTTAACTGCTTGGTATGTATTAATTTTTGGTGGAAACTTTGTTGATATTTTTTTTATTTTTTTTTTATATTATCTAGGGCAATGCTTGACTACATTCCGCCTGATGGTAAGCGGCATGTAGTCTTAGGTGGTAAGGCGCATTAATCTAGCAACCTATTCACTCTACTCTTGAATGTATCCACACTGTATTCGGTCGGAAATACCGACGCAGGCAAGTTGTTCCAATCCCTTGCTGTTCGAAGTAAAAAAGACGAAGCAAAGCGCGCCGTTCGGACAGGTGGAATGTCCACAACAAAAGCATGAAAACCTGCCGTGCGTCGGGACGTCCGGTGATGGAAGGGGGAAGGGGGAATTAAATTGTGTAATTCCTGCGCACACTCACCAAAATGTATCCTATAGAATACTGAGAGGCTAGCAATTCTACGCCTGTGCTTTGAAGGTCGGCTTCGACCAATTCGGGATCGCCTATAAGCCTCTTTGCTCGCCTCTCAATTGAGTCCAGAACCGAAAGATGAGACTTTGCGGCACCAGCAAATATGTGCCCACAGTAATCCACACACGACCGGATCTGTGCTTTGTATAAAACAAGAAGCTGTCCCGGTGTAAAGTACTGCCGAACCTTCGCAAGAACGGCAAGCTTTGCTGCTGCTGCTCTTGCTCTGGACTCAATGAACCGACCAAAGTTGAGGTTCGAGGAAATCTCTAAGCCTAACAACTGAAGCCGGTCACTGTATTCCAAGGATACATTCTGGAAAGTAGGAGCCAAGGTGAAAGGGCTCCTTTTGGCGGTGAATAGACACGTCTGCATTTTGGTGGCGTTGAACTTGACAAGATTGGCATTGCTTCATGCGGAGACTGCCTGAAGTTTGTCATTCAATCGTTGCACCATGGATTCTCTTTCAGACTGTACTTGATCTCGACTAGCCCGAGTACTCGGCAGATATCCTGTACTGTCGGTCACTGAGGAAATCGTTACCTTATAGGTAAGGTAGTAGGCGCGAGTTCAATACACGCTCCATAATCTTGCAGAGTATGGAGGTGATTGAAATCGGTCTGTAATTGACAGGGTCGGGTTGGGCACGGGTTGCACATTAGCAAGCGTCCAGGATTTCGACACTATTCCAGTCATGAAATAGAGGCGATACAGACGTGTCAGTACAGGAGACAACTCAGCTGCGCATGTCGTGAGCAGAATGGCTGGTATACCATCAGGACTACTGGCTTTTAACGACATCAGGACTACTGGTTTTTAACTGGCTAAACGACACAATGTTCTCCATACCTCTTTGTTAGTGATGCGGATTTCAGGCATTGAAATACCGCAGTGAGGAAGATGTGCTGGAGAAGCATTGCCAGTGTCTAGATGCGAATTATCAGCAAACAGAGAAGCAAATACATTCGCTTTCTCTGTTGCTGTGTGGGCCAGGGGTTCATCCGGCTTCAGCAGAGCAGGCAGTGAGGGTTGGCAGAAATTCGACTCGATCGCTTTCGCAAGAGACCAGAAAGCTCGACTGCCAGTTGGTCTGACAGAGAGCTTTTCGCCATTCTTAGCGATTCGATCGAGACGAGCCTTCCGCAATGCCTTTTTGTAGGACTTGCGTCTTGGTTAAAGGCTCTCTTCTTCGAACTTACATCCGGAGTTTTGCGGCTTCGAGCATCAGCCCAAATGAGGTATGCCGAATGTTTTAAAGTGAGCATGACGACATTCGGCATTAAAGCATAGGCGAGCTTTGCCACCGATGGGTACGTCAGCAAAAAGAATAAAATACTCCATTGCCTGATGCACCACGTCGGTTATAGCATCCGCACAACTCGACGGATCCAAAGAAGAGAAGCAGACCTGCCGCCAAGGATAAGACGCAAAAAAGTGCCGCATCTCATCCCAATCTGCTGACTTGTATTTCCATACTCGCCTAATACCATGAGGTTCGAAAGCTGGTGGGGAATATATTTTATATTATTGTTTATTATGCTTATATGTTCTAAATATTGTTTGTTTCCCAAAAAAAAACGAAAGAACGAACGAACGAGCGAACGAACAAACAAACAAACAAACAAATAAATAAAGAAAATATGTATGAAGTAAATAAAAAGTTCGTAGTAAACATTCACTGGACGTGTCATTTGACGTCACGCAGGGCGCGCGCAAAATGACGGCGTTTGAACGGCTCAAATTGACTCATTGTTTTAATTTTCAATTTGAAAAAGAAACTAAAATGTTTTCAAGCCTATTTATATTTTTTTCTAAAAAATATAGAGGTAAATGATTAATTTAAGTCAAAAACATGAATAATACCTATCGTAATAAAAAAATATTAAATTATTAATATAAGCTAATATGCTAATGAATAATATTTGTATATTATTTTTGTATGATATTTCGCCGATAATATATAATAAATGAAAATAAAATTAATAACTAAATTAAAAAGGGTCAATCAATAAACCCATGAGTTATTGTCCCGCCACCTAGCGGTTTCACTTCGTACAGATATGTTTATTTAACAGATGTAGTTATGTTTCCCTAAGATATAAATAGATGGCTTTTTTACCAAACATTGCGAGTATATTTCATCACAAATTTGTATTATTATTTTTATTTAAACTGTCTTTTTTGCAAATTTATTCTTAAAGCTCAAACTCCAATATCAAATAAATAATAAAGAACTACTAACCAATTTAATATGATACAAAAAATAATAATGATAGAAATGAAAATATCTCGCTTGCTTTCTATAAGAGAGAGAAAGAGAGAGCAAAATATGTCGTACCAACTTTTGGTAACAATTTTAACCGTCCAGACCCCTTTCACAACGCGCTATAAGGAACTACATTCCAATAAAAACAACTAATTAGGATGGGGGTAAACAAAATTGATAGATAATAGTCAACAGTAACGAATACATATCGCGATTGAGATATCAACAATTAATTTACTTCTTGTATCTCAACACACGTTTCCACTGTGGCCTTCCATCGGGTTGAGGCTCCGTCCCTGAAGATGGTAAACGAGGCTGTTTAAATTTCTCCATGGATACCTCAGATAAATCTACAAGATATAACTCGGTATAAATGCATTATCCAGATCCATTCGGCAGCTTAACGAAGATTACGCCGTCTGCAGTTCAGCAGTTCTTTATTCAGATCCTTTGACGCACTTATGAACAGGGATTGGCGGCTTGTAGTCAGGAGGAGTCAGGAGGTACTCTGATACAACATGAGGCGTACCTTTAAAGGCAGTCTTTTTCTTTCAAACAAAAGCTTTATCAGATAATTCATGGAAACGGATGAGTACAGGACGACATTTACCTTCATTAAGTGTGCCAAGACGATGACAGCTCTTAAATTTATCACGTTTGAAACCGCATAAGCCAAGTTTATCACTAAAAGTTTGGCTATGTGTTCAACAAGATCACACTTCTCTGAGACACCGCTGACAAAGAGATACTTTCTACGATGTCTCATTTCACCGTCATCAACTGTACTGCTATTGCACGAATATCTGAAATTTGCTGCCGAAGAAGGTTGAGGATGTCACTGACATAAGTTTTAAAAGAAGGGATATCTTCCTGCAACCGTTGAACAGTAATATTACCATTACGTGAAGCTGAGGTCTTCAACTGGGACTCCAGATCAGCAAACTTCTTTATTATCGTGGCTTCCAAAGCTTATTGAGTTTTCAAAAATGCAGTGTAATTATCCATTATTGTGAGATTAAGTGACGTGAGAGTTTTTATATAAAATAGATTTCTTGTAGGTATTATTCAAGGGATTATTCAGTGCAGATTTATGGTTTTATGGCATGGATTAGGCTACAAACACTTGTGAGTAACTTCAAATAAATACTATATATTTGTTAAAAAACGCACAATATTTAATTTAAATTAAAATTATAAAGGAGAGCACCATGTTATTTTTTTGCTACCTAGCGCCCAAAAAAATTATATTTACTCATTTTCGAAAATAAACTGGTTATATGCCGTTGATAAATCCAATTTACTGAACTGATGGCCCCCGTGAATCTTTGAAAAAACTCATTCGTTGTGGGGAGAGGGTATCGTTCTACTTGTAATTGTTTATTTACACTAACAGAATAATAGGCACATAACCGAACCACTCCGTTTCGCTTAAGTACCGGCACTATCCGGGTTTTTATCGAGATGCTTGTTGGGAAAACTTAATAGGCACAATTATACGGTAACTCAATAACCGAACCGAAAAATAATATATTTAACACATCAGAAAACAATTTAGGATATAGGTATTGAAATTCTTTCATAAAATCGACACAATAAGTCGAGGGTACCAATCATAAGCTAAATTGAGAAATAAATATATTCTCATTCATTGGTCGTTTATTATATATTTTCTCAGTATTTATAGTGTTTATTTCTATGTATTTGTATTGTTGTCTAACACCCTTAACACAAGCAAATAATTTGCTTACTTAGGGGTTAGATCAATGTGTGTAACTTGTCCTGTATTATTGTATTCCAAAATCCGTTCCTAAAAGCGGCGGCCCTCCGTCTCGAATTACGAATAACATAATCTCGTAGTGTTTTCGAAGGCTTTCACGAGTACTACACATTGAAATAAAACTATTTTTACGGATTTAACTCGCGTATACTAATTAACTGACTTACTGACAGACACCTCCATCTCGTTTTACCGAGAACACGATTGCTGCAAAGCATTCGAAACGTCGGGTTAGATTTAAAATGCAAATTTTAAATTTTAAATCCGTAATAATAGTTTTATTGGAACGTAGTTCCTTATTTCAATATAATCTCGTTAGTTTGATTTGCGAAATGTACGAGTAATCTTAAAGTCCCTAAACATGTAATTTTACCTCCGTTATGGGTCATTAGCTGTTTCCATGTCTTTAATAATGGCACACCTTTAAAGTGATTCATGTAAAATCCCTCTGATATTACAGTAACTGCCGACCCGCTAACAATTTCAAACAGAAACGGTATGTCATTAATAAAAAAAGGTTTCTAACATGGGTTGACTCCTCACCGATTGAATATAGCACAGCTTACCGTCGTCGCCATCATCAACACCCATGTTACCTGTTCCTACCTTCAAGCAAATAATATAAGAACCAGTTCGATGTGATTATGACATTTTTTTTATTAAATAAAAACATAGTAACTTTAGTATTATTTTCTTAATAATGATTGTAAATTACCTAAAATTCCCTTTGTCTAAGTATATTTGGCAAAATTTAACAATTAATCTCTCGGTATCGTTGCTCGTCGGAACGCTGTTTTGGAACAGAGCCAATGCGCTACGATTTGTTAAGCGCGGTCGCTCGCATAGCCGCATTACGAATTGTACCCGTTTCTTGTAGGGAAATAATTACATTTAATAATTATAATATTATTTATTAAAGCTTATGCTATAAGTCCGCCTTTTGTAACTTTATGTGGCTCGATAAAGATTAAAAATAAATATTAATTATTTTATTGTACTTCACGTCCGGGTATATACTGAGATACCCCACTGTTGTCGGGTTTCATTGAACCTCGAAGCAAGAGGTGAGTTGACTAGCTTAAGGCGAAGGGCTGCTGCGATCTTTCACTTCGGGGCTTGGACCATCCCCTGAGCAGAGGTACTTTCAGAGGCCACTGTGGTTCAGCTAACCCCCTGAGTTTACATGGATGTGCTAACGTCTATCCGGTCACCCAACTCTATCGTCGGGTAGGCTTGTGGCCTGACTGCTAACTGAAGTCTGAAGTGAACGTGCCTTTCTGCTCCGGCGCCAGCTGGAAACTGGTAGGTAGCCTCTCTGACAATCTCAGTAAGTTAATTGCAAGTGTGAGAAATCACATGAGAAGTGAGAGTACGTACAGCGCCAGAACCTTTTAAGTTGAAAAGGTATCATGGTGGTCGCGATTGGACTTGTCTATGACCGATAGCTTTGCGAGCTTACTAGTTGTCAGAAGACTTCGGTGGTCAGGCCTGCCGTCATAAGGGTCCTTATACCAGGGGTAAACCTTGGCACAAGTACACTCTCAGCTCAACTTTTATAACGGCGAGGATTGGTGGGGTTAAGATGCTATAAATATAATCATTAGGACTGAAGGAGGCGAGAGAAATACTGTACTTCACGTTACAGTAAACAATAAAAAATATAGAAAGCGAATCATGCAAGTCCAACATGGCGGCCTCGTCGCTAAGTAGCTATTTCCTCCAGACAACCTTATTCGAGCAAAGATATTGTGAAATAATAAGGGTGGCGAAAAGTACATATTAATGTCAATATTATTATATTAAATTTCAAAACCAAGTTAATAATATTCGATTTCTCGTAAATCTGAAACTAAATATTTTTTGATTTATTGGAACTTTATTGTACAAAAAAAATACAATTGGCAGACTTAATGCTAAGGCATTCTCTACAAGTCAACCGAACCACTATACAGAGAAATAAAAACTACCAAGGTATAATACAGAAAAAAAAACAATTAAAATTTAAAACTAATTTCATTTCTATCATTATTTTTAGTATTTAAGACCAAATTATTAATTTCAAACCAATGAAGAACACGTGACAGAGCACAGTTAACTTTGTCAAAATTAGCTTTATTACGATCAACTATAAAAATAAGTGAGGTATCATCAGCAAAAAGTACAATGTTACATAGTCCTTTTACATAAAAGGGCAAATCAATAATATAGAGTAAAAATAAAAAGGGGCCAAGAATAGATCCTTGTGGAACACCCATCTTTAGGTGAGAACCAGCCGATTTACAATTATTTACGTCATCTATCTGAAATCTTTGATTTAGGTAAGAGCCAATAAGATCAAGCGCAGCACTACGCACACCATAGTAGTTAAGTTTGCATAGTAATGTTTGATGGTTTACGCAATCATAGGCTTTAGATAAATCACAAAACACCCCGATTGCATTCTGTGACTTCTCCCATGCGTCGTAAATGTGCTTAAGAAGCGTGGTACCCGCATCAGTTGTTGATTTACCTTTGGTGAAACCAAATTGTTTACTATTCATGATTTTATTGCTGTAAACGAATTCTGTCATTTAGTTGAGAATAATTTTTCGAAGTTTTTACTTAGGGTAAGCAAAAAACATATTGGCCTATAATTTTCCGCTCAAGTCTATCGCCACTTTTAAACAAAGAAACTAAATTTAATTTTTTTACATTAAATGTGAGAATGTACCGGTTTCAATACATTTGTTAAAAATTAAGTATAATTGGGGAGCAATGTCATTTATAACAGTGATAAGCAATTCAACTGACATACCCCAGAGATATCCTGTTTTTTTCATATTTAGGTTTCTAAACGTTTTAACCATTTCATATGATGAAACAGGTTTAAAAACAAAACATTTGTCACTGACTCTTACATTATTCGTCAATTCGGCGATGCATCAAATGGTGAAGAACTTAAATTCCGCGTGACTGTTGTAGTAATATTATACATTTTTAGCTTAATAGGAAATTTTTAACTATTTTAAAGAACACGGGATCATGATTCCATTGCCTCTGACCATACAAATCATATAATTTTTTCTACTTTTGTATATTCCCGAGGTAGCGCAATCAGTAAATTTAAGTTTTAGGTATTTAGTTATAGTTTTTGGTTAACAAATATTATTGAATTCTTGTAACAAAAATTGGAAAACTTTATTACATAAATTATTGGGATTACCATCGCTCATGTCTACTTTATGAAATTTTTGAACAACAATATTCTTAAAAGTAAGGATTCGGTTTTTTATAATCGATCTGCAACTAAATTTTTTGGGTTTTTCATTTTCATGATTAATTATTAGAGAAAATTTTCGACCACAGTAGTCTGAACTTAAATTCGTCATTATCGTCTCTTCATAAATGTTACAGCGACAGAACACATTATCAAGACAAGTCGCGAAAACACTAGTAATGCGAGTAGGTTCAAAAAATAAATTAAAAGATTTAAACAAATTTAATAAACGTACACTAGACGAAGTTTCTAGTAAAACATCTACATTAAAGTCACCGCACACAATGACTTGTTTTTATGACAAAATTATGTTATGGTAAAATATCCTCCATTTTGTTTTCAAATTCATCAAAATCACCAGAGAGGGGTCGGCACACGCATAAAATAATATGTTCATTGAACTCAATGCAGGATAGTTCAATAATTCGCTCGACAGAGATCGCCACTATGTCTGATCGAGACTTCAACACTACATCATTGCGAGCTAAGGTAAGTGAGCCACCGGGAATAGCTTTCTCTCTACAAAACGAACTTGACAATTTATAATTTTGTATATTTACAATGTTGTTATTCTTTGACAACCAGTGCTCTGTAATGCACAATAAACTGCTACTAAAGTAAATAAATGCTACTAAAGTAGTAATCTGTTTTTTATAATATACAGGCAGATGCCTGTCAGATTGAACCTTTTGTCATCCTAAACCTATTATAAATAAATTGATTTACATCAAAGTAAAAGAATGCGTCACTATGACGGTATGTCAAATTGTACTATTAGAGATCTCTTACCGCAAAGAATCGCCAACGACGTTCGTTCTATTCTTTATAGCACTTTATGACACTGTTCACAGATACACTAAACTATTTACCATTTAAACTCTCAACTATCACTGTTACACAACTTAGTCTCTCGATTACACACTCAGCGGTTTATTATAACTGTTACACTTTTATCACAAGAGCACCACCACACAACTTGTACTCCCAATTTCACAATGTCTTCTCTTAACCGAGCTGCGACTTATATACTTCTTATTCTTAGTCAAATCAGTATCCAATATTACATTTATTTTATCAATTAAACTTCTATACAGAGATTCAATTGTTTTCGTCAAATCAACAACTTATATCTTTATTTTTAGTCAAAACCAAACTACTACATGTATAAAAGCTAACAGTACAATGTCAAATTAAAATAATATATGACGACACGTTCACAATATTTGATTCGGAACTACCTTTTTTATGTTTTACATGGAAAATTAGTTGTTGTTTTGATATTAATTATAATTCAAATCAATCTAATTTAGTTGTGTAATTGTGTAATGAAGATGATTTTATATTTTTGGATGTTAATCCATTATTTTCTTAATTATCTTAGTTTGATTATATTTAAAGAAAAACGGTTTAGTGATAATAATTTTAATTTAACGTTAAATAATAACTCGATTGAGTTCTTTTTGCAAAAGAGCCGACGCCAACGTCAGTTTGGTTGTCGAGTGGGGTTGCGAGTGGCACCAACGTCATAGTGGTGAACGACAGTATATATGGACAAGCGATAAGTCAGAGAAGGGAAGTTTCATTTGGTCTGGCGTTGTGCGCACACTCGGAAACTCACCGGGCTAATAATAATAGTATAGGATTAATTTCCGTTGTACTATTAAAATAAATTAAGTGTGAATAAAGTGATTTAATAGTGTCTTCTTTCGGACGTTATTGATACGTTTGTGTAATGAGTGCATCACAAGAACCTGATGGGCTCGGCGATCCGACATCAGAAGGCGGAAATAACCCAGATACATATCACCGAAGTCGGAGTCCAATTCTTCAAACCGAACATGACAAATGGAGAAAACTTTTTCAACTGCAGCATCATAACATGTTGGAAATAGTAAAATACATGAAAGAACCCAAAGATCTTTCAACAAGAATTGCACTTCCTGAATTTAATCCAGAGAGAACCGATGCGGACGCAGAAGCTTGGTGCAACACTGTTGATTTGTGTCTTGTTGAAGAAACCCTTACCGGAGATAAATTGATAATTTTACTGAGTAAAGCCTTGAAGGGTTCAGCAGCAATATGGCTGGCGCAAAATTTTTATGCCAACGCAACGTGGCCAGAACTGAAGAACTTGTTTATGACTCGATTTGGCTCTGCTGAAACACCAGCTGCTACTTTTTTCAAAGTACTTAACAGTACCCCAAATGATGGAGAGAATATTTCATCGTACGTGTCTCGGATTTCAAGTACTCTTGTGAACCGTTGGAAAAATCTGTCTACGGAACAAATTGCGACCACTGTAGCACTAGCACACGTCGCCCGAACTGATGATCAGATTCAAAGGCTAGCATTTACCACAGAAATAGTTTCACGGGCGAAGTTACAACAGGAGCTTATGGCGTTTGTATACAAGAAGAGAACTTTACCAGTATCTGAAAAAAAATATGCAGGAAGTGAATCCAAGAAGCCAAGATTTCCTCGTAATTGTTACAACTGTGGGAAAACGGGACATTTGTCATATGATTGTCGACGCTCTGTTTCAAAAGAAAATTCTACTGTTTTACATAAAGAGCCAACCACATCCAGTATTCCAATAGAACGCCGAGAATCATCGCAGAAAACTATCGTGTGTTACCGGTGTGGGAAACTAGGACATATAGCGCCGCGGTGTCCTAATAAGGATGCAAAAGCAGTTGAACATACAGATCCGAACGAGCGACGGGTAGATACCTGTACTGTACGTCCGGCTGCGGGGAACCTGTATAATTTGGGTGAGAGATTTCCTTTTTATTTTGATTCTGGTGCTGAGTGCTCTCTAATGAAAGAAAGTATTGCTCAAAAATTTTCTGGAAAACGATCTATAATACTATCGTTTTAAAAGGTATAAGTAAGGATAGTTTAGTGTGTCAATTACAAATTCTGTCAACTGTCATGACCCAAAACCACATTGTTGAGTTATTGTTTCATGTCGTTCCTGAGCAGTCACTTTCAAGTGATATTTTGGTAGGACAAGATTTAATCGCTTTAGGGTTTATGATTGAAATATCCCCCGAACGGCTCACTATTAGTAAAACTAAAGTTGTTCAATACTATGAAGTAGGCCGAAAAGTCGATCATTTCCAAAATATAGATACTGATATCCCGCAACAATACAAACATAATTTGCTAAATCTATTGGCTTCCTTTTCGAATAATTTCATTGAAGGTATCCCTACAAGTAGAGTAACATCAGGTCAGCTCGAAATTAAATTAATTGATCCAAGCCGCACAGTTCAACGTCGTCCCTATAGATTAAGCATGAATGAACGAATGGTTGTAAGAGATAGGATTCGTGATCTTATGAACGCTGGAGTTATACGTGAAAGTTGTTCCCCTTTCTCTAGTCCTGTGTTACTAGTAAAAAAAAAGGATGGTACTGATCGACTATGCATCGATTACCGTGAACTCAATAACAATACAGTCTACGATAGATACCCCCTTGCCACTAATCGGAGATCAGATACAGCGTTTAGTTGGTGCTAATTTCTTTTCTTCCCTTGATATGGCCAGCGGGTACCACCAAATACCCATTCAACCTGAGTCCATAGAACGAACTGCATTTGTGACACCAGATGGGCAGTTTGAATATGTTACTATGCCATTTGGTCTTCGAAATGCGCCTTCTGTTTACCAACGCACTATCAATAAGGCCCTTGGTGAACTTTCTGAATCTTTTGCAGTTTGCTACATTGATGACGTGATTATCCCATCTGTGACCGTTGAACAAGGTATTAAGAGACTTAGATCAGTTAAAGAAGCTCTGACAAAAGCAGGGTTTTCATTCAACATTAAAAAGTGTGCATTCTTGAAAATAGAAGTTGATTATCTTGGCTACCATGTTTCTTCTGGTGAAATAAGAACAAATCCTCATAAGATACAGGCTCTTACTCAATTACCTCCACCAAAAACTGCAACACAACTTCGTCAATTAATTGGATTAAATTCTTATTTCCGACAATTTATCCCAGGATTCTCCCAAATATCGGCTCCTTTTTACAGACTTACGTCTAAGAAAGGATATATCGATTAGACTCCTCAACTAGAACAAATCCGTAAAAAAATTATTGCTATTTTAACAGAAAAACCTGTACTAACTATTTTTGACCCTAACTTTCCGATTGAATTACACACAGACGCAAGTAGTGAGGGTTATGGTGCTATTCTTGTACAAAAAATAGATAACAAATCACATGTTATTGAATACTATAGTAAAAAAGCTACGCCTTGCGAATCCAAACATCATTCTTACGAACCAGAAACGTTAGCAGTTGAAAAGGCAATTAAACATTTCAAACACTATTTACATAATCGAAAATTTTTAGTAGTCACAGATTGTAATGCAATTAAAGCCTCTAAAACAAAAATGGATCTCACACCTCGTACTCATAGATGGTGGTGTTTTCTTCAAATTTTTGATTTTGATAAAGAATATCGACCGGGTAAAAAAATTGAGCATGTAGATTTTCTATCACGTAATCTCATCCCAAATAAACCTAAAACTAAAGTTAGTCACAAACAAATAAATCTTACTGAAATTTCTGATAATTGGTTACTGGTTTTCACATAATATGAACAAATATGTCAGAAAATTCGTTGATAATTGTATAACATGTAGGTTATCTAAATGTCATTCTGGTCGAAAACAAGTCGAATTGCGCGCTGTCTAGTCTAGCGCTGAACGAAATTTGTAACGTACCACGCACCTAATACTATTACAACTTGTTTTTTGTTTTATTTCGAATAATATTGTGTCTAAGATAGTTTTATTATTTTCAATTAAACAATTTTATACCCGAATGTACAATACCTACTACAACTTCCCCGCGCTTTTTTCTTAGCCGGTCAAATTGAAATTAAATTTGCTAGGAAATTAATAACATCTTACAATTTATTCAGATTATTACATTTCACCTCAATTTATGAATTTAAAGAAGTAAGTTTGCTAAGACCAAAGAACGTCGCGATACCTACCTACTAAGCACTCGATCGCACTCTGAATCCACTTTCCCTTCATACTTAATCAGGCTTAGGACTGGCTACATTATTCCTTTAAAAAGTTACTAAACCAAACTTTTATTGTTTAATGCAGGCGTATTTAAAAAGTGGAATCAGCTAATAATTTACAATAATCTAATAATTTACAATAATTCAATGTCTCATTTACAGTTACTTAGTTAATATGAAAAAAATAATTACAAATTACCTCTTAAATTAAATTCTCGCGGATGCCGGTGGACATCACGCACATACCGTTCAAAGTAGTCCCCTTCGGATCCAACACAAAGACCATACCTAAAGATTAACTGTTCACCAACTCGTGACAGTACTTGCGAATTCGTTTTAATTTGGTCAAACGCACAAACAATTTTGTCCATTAACATAACGCGGTTTGCTACTTCACCACCGGAATATACAAGGGCAGGCTTTGCGTACATTGTCACCACACCTAGCTAACACTCGCACCATCTCGGTGTACTCGATACTTGTATAAGTATACGGCATTGCAATACTGTTATCCGTAGGTACACACTAATCGTAATTATCAAATAACAAAAATAATAATGTCAATTTACAATAATTTTGGAGAATTAGTGTTACCATTAATTAAAAAACATCACTGTAAAATATTAAATAACAATATTTAAAATAGCTCCATTTTTGGATCATGGAGAGGGGGAGGGGGGTTGGGCCACCGGAAACCTCAAATCCTGGTATCAGAGTGAGGTTGTGGTATAACACCGGTCGAGCCGGCCTATTCGTGCCGAAGCATGGCTCTACCACAGAAAAAAGCTATGGGTATGCTGACTTTCTACATATAATTTGCGACTTTTCAGGTTGGAAACAGATTTCCTATCCTGCATCAAATCAGACTCAAGCTCTGATATGCGATCTAGTGCTCTCTCATGCTCATTGCTGCACTGGTCAAATGCAGTCACTATATTTTTAACTGATCTCGCTAAGCCACAATATCCAAATAATTGGTATGCATAGTGTTTTTTAAGGTTTTCACGAGTACTACACATTTAAATAAAACTATTTTTACGGATTTAACTCGCGTATATTGAATTAAATTTTAAATTTACATTTTAAATCTAACCCGACGTTTCGAATGCTTTGCAGCTTTTTAAATTTACATTTTAAATCTAACCCGACGTTTCGAATGCAGCAATCGTGTTCACGGAAAGACGAGATGGAGGTGTCTGTCAGTAAGTCAGTTAATTAGTCATAATCTCAACCTTTTGAAAATCTCTCTGACGGAAATAATGATACTCAAGAATTTACTGAAGGAGATTTAAACTAGTAAATGTCTCGCCGTCGTGTCGTGCGGTACATCAGCATTCTAAAATAGATACCGAAAATCTAGTAACATTATACGACCAGGTAACCAGACCCAAACAGGAAATGTTGCTTCTAAATCCAGTAGCATTATACGACCGGGTAACCAGCCCCAAATAGGAAATGTTGCTTCTAAATCCAGTAGTATTATACGACCGGGTAACCAGCCCCAAATAGGAAATGTTGCTTCTAATTCCAGTACCTATATACGACCGGGTAACCAGCCCCAAATAGGAAATGTTGCTTCTAATTCCAGTAGCGTTATACGACAGGGTAACCAGCCCCAAACCGGAAATTCTTATAATAATCATTCTTCTTCTCCCGTCATATTAGGTATTCCAAATACACTCATACACGAAAAACAAGACGAATATATTTATGAAATTACAAAGAATTTAACAGAAAAATCTTACCTTATATTTGTGTACCGACATCCATTTCAAATACACAGTTGACCTTTTTAGTAGATACCGGTGCTTCTGTAAGTTTAATTAAACAATCTTCTATTGACAAAATGCCTAAAATAATTAATAATATAATTCAGATTAAAGGCATCGATTCTAATAGTGATAACTGTGTTACGACCTTAGGTCATGTATCAGTATCATTCTTTTTTTTTTTAATATTATCTAGGGCAATGCTTGACTACATTCCACCTGATGGTAAGTGGAATGTAGTCTAAGGTGGTAAAGCGCATAACCCTAGCAGCCTATTCACTCTTCTCTTGAATGTATCCACATTGTATTCTTTCGGAAATACCGACGCAGGCAAGCTGTTCCAATCCTTTGCTGTACGCAGTAAAAAAGACGAAGCAAAGCGCGCCGTTCGGACAGGTGGAATGTCCACAACAAAAGGATGGATTCCTGCCGTGCGTCGGAAAGTCCGATGATGGAAGGGGGCCGGAGAATTAGATCGTGTAATTCCTGCGCACACTCACCAAAATGTATCCTATAGAATACTGAGAGGCTAGCAATTCTATGCCTGTGTTCAAGGCTTTGGAGGTCGGCTTCGACCAATTCGGGATCGCCTATAAGCCTCTTTGCTCGCCTCTCAATTGAGTCCAGAACCGCAAGATGAGACTTTGCGGCACCAGCAAATATGTGGCCACAGTACTCTACACACGACCGGATCTGTGCTTTGTATAAAACAAGAAGCTGTCCCGGTGTAAAGTACTGCCGAACCTTCGCAAGAACGGCAAGCTTTGCTGCTGCTGCTCTTGCTCTGGACTCAATGAACCGACCAAAGTTGAGGTTCGAGGAAATCTCTAAGCCTAACAACTGAAGCCGGTCACTGTATTCCAAGGATACATTCTGGAAAGTAGGAGCCAAGGTGAAGGGGCTCCTTTTGGCGGTGAACAGACACGTCTGCGTTTTGGTGGCGTTGAATTTGACAAGATTGGCATTGCTCCATGCGGAGACTGCCTGAAGTTTGTCATTCAAACGCTGCACCATGGCTTCTCTTTCAGACTGTACTTGATCTCGACTAGCCCGAGTACTCGGCAGATATCTTTCTACAACTGTGTTGTCGTCTGCATACCCATAGATACCGGGCTTCAACAGATCGTTAATGTGCAGCAGAAAAAGAGTTGCAGAAAGAACGGACCCCTGAGGCACTCCGGCATTTATTGTCAAGGATTCCGAGGAACACCCATCGACAACTACTCGGAGAGATCTCTGGCTCAGAAAGTCCGTTACCCAGCCGATCAGACCAGGAGATATACCGTACGCTGAAAGCTTGCTTATAAGGCTCGCATGCCAGACCCTATCAAATGCCCTCGAGACGTCCAGAGAGACGGCGACCGCTTCTCCGTTCTTCTCGATGGCCTCGCCTAGAATGTGTGTAGCATACACTAGGAGGTCCCCAGTAGACCTATTAGGGCGAAACCCGTACTGTCGGTCACTGAGGAGATCGTTACCTTCTAGGTATGCTAGAAGGCGCGAGTTCAATACACGCTCCATAATCTTGCAGAGTATGAAGGTGATTGAAATCGGTCTGTAGTTGACAGGATCAGCACGGCTGCCTTTTTTGGGCACGGGTTGCACATTAGCAAGCTTCCAGGATTTCGGCACTATTCCAGTCATGAAAGAGAGACGATACAGAAGTGTCAGTACAGGAGACAACTCAGCTGCGCATGTCTTGAGCAGAATGGCTGGTATACCATCAGGACCACTGGCTTTATTCACATCTAAACGACACAATGTTCTCCATACCTCTTTGTTAGTGATGCGGATTTCAGGCATCGAAATACCGCAGTGAGGAAGATGTGCTGGAGAAGCATTGCCAGTATCTAGATATGAATTATCAGCAAACAGAGAAGCAAATACATTTGCTTTCTCTGTTGCTGTGTGGGCCAGGGATCCATCCGGCTTCAGCAGAGCAGGCAGTGAGGGTTGGCAGAAATTCGACTCGATCGCTTTCGCAAGAGACCAGAAAGCTCGACTGCCAGTTGGTTTGACAGAGAGCTTTTCGCCATTCTTAGCGATATTCGATCGAGACGAGCCTTCCGCAATGACTTTTTGTAGGACTTGGCAGCTAGGTTAAAGGCTCTCTTCTTTGTACTAACATTCGGAGTTTTGCGGCTTCGAGCATCAGCCCAAATGAGGTATGCCGAATGTTTTCGTTTTTGAGCATGACCACATTCGGCATTAAACCATGGGCGAGCTTTGCCACCGACGGGAACTTCAGCAAAAGGAATAAAATACTCCATTGCCTGATGCACCACATCGGTTATAGCATCCGCGCAACTCGACGGATCCAAAGAAGAGAAGCAGACCTGCCGCCAAAGATAAGATGCAAAGAAGTGCCGCATCTCATCCCAATCTGCTGACTTGTATTTCCATACTCGCCTAACACCATGTGGTTCGAAAGCTGGTGGGGAATATGTAAATACAGATTTCACCAGACAGTAATCGGAGGTTCCCAAAGGGGAGGTGACCTCAACACGATACCTGTCCGGATCAGTTGTCAGCAGAAGGTCCAGGTAATTAGCTGTATGGCCTACCACATCTGGTACCCTTGTCGCTTGCCTCACCAGCTGAAAGAGGTCCAAGGACAACACAAAGTTCCGCGCTTCTCTTCCAGCATGGTCGGTTTTCTGGTACGGGAACAGCCAGTCTTGATGACAAGCATTAAAGTCCCCCAGAAAAACAAGCTGCGCTGAAGGGTGCACTGATGCAAAGCCATATCAGCAGCCTCACCGAGATACTCAAATAATCTAGTTGTCTCCTGGTCGCCGCTGTGCGAACGGTAGACACAGGAATACAGGATTTTTTCGTTTCCTGTGTCTACTAAAACCCATATAGAAGAAAAAGTGGGGTCTTCAAGGTGACGGAGACGCTGGATACAGAGGTCGTTCCGCGCGTACACGCAGACTCCGGCACGTGAGCGAAAATGGTGCTCTAACGTGTATCCGGGATAATGCAGGTGCGCAGCGCTCAAAGGACATTGTATCTGCGTCTCCGTCAAAAAGAAGAGGTGCGGCTGCTATGTCTCCAGGTGGTGATGGACAGCTAGGAAATTAGAGTGCAAACCCCTGATAATAGTGAGGTGCACTTTAAATGAGGAGGAGTGCAACCGCTGTAAAAACATTTTCTTCTTTTTAACTTTACTCATAAAAAAAATAAAATAAAAGTGAATAGGGATGGGAAATGGCAGTTGAACGAGGCGGTACGTATCGAACCCGACGTCGAAATTGGTGATGTCTTGCCACTGGGAGGCTAGTCTGGAGACTGCGGGGACGCCCGAACACCCCCAGGGATCGCCATCGGGCCTCCTCGTCTGGTCGCCAACCAGCACGATGGAGCCACCCTGGGATTTTTCGCAGCTGGCGGGGCAGCCTTTCGTGGGTTGCTAACCCACTAATTGGGCCCCCAACTATCTGCGGGCGGCCAGCGGAAAGCCGTTGCTTCGGATCCCGCTACCCTCCTCGACTAGACACCCGACAAAACAAACACCAACTCGACGTCAAACCGGTTCGCCAACGCACCGCAGCTGTTCAGACCCATTTCCCATTAACGGCTTCATCGAGCAACGTGCCGGAACACGACTAGGTCGCTTTGCGGCACGACTTTGCCCGATGGGTGGTAACTTTGCCGGCAACCCGATGTTATGGTCTACCACCAAGTAAAACAGTAGTCTTATTTTCTTATCAGAAAATAAGACTACTGTTCATGACCTCCATATAATTCCAGAACTTGACCATCCCTATCACGGTATAATAGTTACCGATTTCCTTAGCAAATCAAAAAGTAACATAGGTTATACAAAAAAAAAGGATTCTTACAATTAATGATATTCAATTTAAAATATTATTTAATGAACCAGTTTACACAATTCCTCCAAGAACAGAAACTGTAATTGAATACACAATTCTGAATTCTGATATTTCAGAGGTTTTATTTTGGATCAAAGTACAATAGATTCTATACTTATAGCCATTTGTGTAGTGAAAGTAAAAGCAAACTCACGTGCAAACATTTCGGTGGTAAATACGTCTGACAAACCCATAACGATTTAATCTGACCTGCCGGCCTAGCCATATTACATACATTGACAATCGAAGCGATTTCTATAATTGTTATCGACTTAGCGATATCAATTATAGAAAGCGCTTCGTTTGTAGCCATGTTGTCATAGCTATCGCTATCGCTAATTCGATAGAAAAGTCTATAATTATTAGTCTATGGTGAGCTATCACCAAATTGTCAAATTCTTCATACTTCAGGCGCGAGTTTGAATACAAGTTTTATAACTTATTAAAATGAGTGGAATAAAGTAAAAGTTCTTCTTTTTATTTATTAAAGTTATCTTTGGGTTGTGTAGCTTTGTGTTGTGATATAAAACAGTGATAAGTGTGAGTTGTAGGTTTGCAGAATTAGAAACTAGATTGCAGGCTTGTCCCGAACAATTTGCGGCTTTATTGGAGTTTATGGAATAAGGTACCAAAGGTACGTAAATTATAATATTTACCAATAACAGAAAACCTTCCTTTGTTGTTTAAATTAACATCTCGCTTGTGATATATCTCCCTTCGTGTTTCAAGCACCTATGTTCATCTTTCCTTTTTAACTATGTTCTAGCAATGGTGACTTAGCAAGGACCCAGCAAGGGGCGCAAGGTCGGTTAAAGGCTGACCGTCTATGGCAAGAATTAGGTAGTCTTGTGAATTAGGTCACTAGTGGAGGTGTAATCAGATCGGTTGAATAATGGAAAAAAAATAAATGATATTATTAAAATGATATAATTCTTAGACTACCTTTTAAAGAGAAACATTTGAAATAAAAAAATGCAGCTTTACATCAGAGTGATAAATATTATTTCCTAGAAGATAGAGGATAACAAAATGTTTGATTTTATAATAAATAGTAATATGACTAACAAATAACTTACTCAATATTTTCTTTCATATTCATATTTCATGTATAATAAATAATATTTACTAAACTGACTAAAAAACTAATAATAATCAAATGTATTATATAAAATAATACATAAATTATTTATATTTAATTCTTTATTAATACATATTTATGATCTATCGGTTCTTTCTAGACACATGTAAAAATGCATGAAACCATCTGTATAAAGCTTAAGTGTATGTAATTATATAACAGAAAATTATGTTTAGGTTTTGGCAGATTGGAAGGCCAAAACAAAAAAAAAACCATTAGTAAAGCAAATAAATAAATTCTATCCCTAAAGAGTTACACTCCCAAAACTCAGTATGTAATGATATAATCTTCGATTTGTTTCCTATTTTTACAGATGATAATTTTTATTTATATTTGAAAAATTTATAAGTGTATGTTAATAACCTCATTATTAAATTAATGTTTTTACAGTATTGACTATTTAGTAAGTCACTGTATATGTGACAAGAAATTAGAATTAAATTAATGCTAAAGGACCACACCTTGGAAA
The DNA here is from genome assembly GCA_959347405.1 of Napeogenes sylphis. Lineage (NCBI taxonomy): Eukaryota > Metazoa > Arthropoda > Insecta > Lepidoptera > Nymphalidae > Napeogenes > Napeogenes sylphis. Next base: position 42,108,666 of record OY365779.1, on the reverse strand, counting down.
GTGACAAAAGACAGTCCTTAGTTTTGTAAAAGATTTAAAAAATAATATGTTTGTTGGCTTATAATATACATAGGGATACATTTCACTTATGAAGTCTCACACTCCAGCTGCATATTTACATAGACTAGGTCTATGAAGAAGAATTGGCAAGAAACTCCACATTCTCTTAACCTTTTCATTAAACTATATATTTTTTAATATTTTAAAATATTATATTATTATTTTGTTTTTTCAAATAAAAATGGATATATTTAAAGTTGTTTTATTTATTCAATTAAACAAATGATCATAATGTAACAAAACAAATATTTAGAATATATACATTATATATATATATATATATATATATATATATATATAGTTACATCACACATCTCTATTAATTATGGATTGTGTTAAAATTAAGAAGTGTTTTAATTAAGATTGTTGTCACTCTAAATAACAGCAATCCTCATTAAAAAACCACACAATGGTTATGCTAATAATATATACGAATTAGAAATTTATACTAACTTAAAGCAAATTTTACACTGAATATCTTTTGCATATCCTGTATTGTAATGTAGCACATGTTGAACTTATTGAGAGGCAATACTATTACTTCATTAGGATTTTTCGGTAACATTGAATACAAATTTCACGGTCCCGTTGGTCGAGTGATTAGCGCAGACGCCTAACGTATAGCGACGCAATGGGGCTCGGGTTCGATTCCCGACGAGGACAGGCATGTGATGAGCGTTGATGTCTCAATTTCTGGGTTTGGTCGTTTATTAAATTCATTCACAGTATTTATAATGTGCATTTCTATGTATTTGTATCGTTGTCTAACACCCTTGACCCTTAACACAAACAAATAATTTGCTTACTTAGGAGTTAGATGTATGTGTGTAATTTGTCCCGTAATATTATTAATATTATTATAAATTAACTTAGCCGGCCTTTAATAAAAGCTTCCTGGTTATAAGCGCTCGACAACATATTTCATGAATGCATTATAAAGCAGATATTAAAATAACGCGTTAATAATAAAGTTAGATAAAATCGTTCGCGGTGGTTATGGACCGAATTGACAACAAATCGCCATTTTTTTAGCGCTTTCGTTTGGGTCCGAGTGATAGTTACGATAGCGATCAATAGAATAGAAATCGTTTCGTTAGCGTCTGTCAAAATTGAGACATGGCTAGCACTTTTCTACAATTTTATTGTCAAAACGATAGCGACATCTATTGCCCATACATTTTCAAACTTTTCTAAAGCGATAACTATTGTAGAAAGGCAACTTGGCTAGACCCGCTGAAACTTACACTTTTGCCAATTATTGACAATGACATAATTCCTTATAACATCAATAACGTAACTCATTCAAATAAGCTCAATTATTTTAACACATATCAAAGAACACAACAGGTTCTATCACTGCTCCGCTCTTCGCATTTAAATAAAGAAGAAAGTAATTCCATCTATGAAGTATGTTCCATTTACTCAAATATATTCTACCTACCAGGTGACAAATTATTTCACACTAATTCAATAGAGCATGAAATTAAAACTATTTTTTTTATTCCCATTAACACTAAATCTTACCGTTTCCCTGAATGTCATAAGAAAGAAGTAGAATCCCAAATCAACAAAATGTTAGAGCAAGATATAATAAGACCGTTAACATCACATTGGTCATCACCAATTGGGATAGTTAAAAAAAAATAGATTCTTCTAATCAAAGAAAGTGGAGGATAGTCATCGACTACCGTAAACTAAACTATATTACAATTGGTGAAGTGTATCCCATACCTCAAATAAATGAAATTCTTGACCAACTAGGCAATAGTAAATACTTCTCTACGTTAGATCTTGCTTCCGGGTTTCACCAGATATAATGTCAAATTCAGAGAAAACTGCTTTCTGTGTCCCTCAAGGTCACTTTGAATTTACTAGGATGCCCTTTGGGTTAAAGAATGCTCCGTCACTTATCAAAAGTTGATGAATACCGTTCTTTCTGAGTTACAGGGTATTCATTGTTACGTTTATTTAGATGACATAGTAATCTACTCTCTTGACTTACCTTCTCATGTTAAAAAACTTACCCAAGTATTCCAGAAGTTAAGAGACTTTAACCTTAAGTTACAACCCGATTAAAGAAGTTGCATATTTAGGGCACATAATTAGTGACAAAGGCGTGATGCCTAATCCAGACAAAATAAAAGCTGTTAAAGATTTCCCAACACCTAAAAGCCCTAAAGACGTAAAATCCTTTTTTGGCCTTGCTTCTTATTATAGAAGATTTATATCTGACTTCTCTGAGCATGCTAAACCTCTTACTCATCTTCTAAAAAAATATATACCTTTCGATTGGACTAACGCCCAACAATTAGGTTTTGAAGAACTAAAAAATAAACTTACAACTGCTCCTATTTTTATATATCCTGACTTTACTCAACCATTTGTCCTCACTTGCGATGCTTCTAATTACGCTATATCTGCTATCTTATCCCAAGGTGAAATTAGGAAGGATCTTCCTATTGCTTTTGCATAAGCAAAAGCGACGCTTTTTAAAAGCAATGAAATATTTAAAATAAGATTTAAGTTTAAAAGGAAAAAAATAACGCGTGTTCAATACTTACCCACTTGGGGGTACACTTATATATATATATATATATATATATATATATATATATTTTAGTTTATATATATATATATATATATATAAACTAAAAAAAATAAATTATATTTAAAACACTTAGTTTTAAAATTAATTGTTAAAATAGAACACAGGGAACATATGAAGACACTCGACATATAAAAATGGTAATTATGTCTTGTGAATGCTCCACTGCCGTGTTGACTCCACAAAGCTATGCCGTCGTCTAATGAGTCGACGAGCGGTGGATGTGCGTACAGCGTATTCGAACTCATAAAGGAACCGGTTAGTAGCTGCAATCGTGTTAAAAATATAAATTACTAAAATATATATATTATTCTAAACAGTTTAAAAGTACAACGTTACAATACCCCCCGTCTTACGTAAGGATTTGACTACTCAAATTAAATGAAATAAAATCCGCACTTTAGTCTAACATTCGCATTCAACCTTTCAAAATTCAATCTTTCTTACCTCACGCATGCAAAAAACCACAGTATTTCTGCTAAAAGAAAACTGACGCTACCTATCATAATCTACAGTAATCAGCTATTATTAAAACTGATCACCCCAACGAATGTTATAAGTACCCAATGGTAAATCATGACAAGGAGAATAAATTTACAAAAGTTGTATAGCCGTGAACTAATCTAATGGTTAACCTACTTATTGAGACCTCTTAATTTTAAATCTTTAATATGCCAAGTACCTAGATTTTTTCCTGACATATCGGATAAAATATAAACTAACGGTAATTTTTTTACCTATCACCCGACATTTTACAAATTTCGGAGCTAACTTTTTACTGATATATTTATCCTTAGTACTCAAAACATGGTCACCAATATTAAATTCTGTCGATTTACGACAAAGATTATAATGAGAAGTGTTTTTAACGAACATCTCGGAATACCCCAGAAAGGCAACCTAAACTGTCAGCGTAGAGGTCACGTGGAAAAAATAAAAGTTCGTCGCCTAAATTGCTGTCAACATAATGTGATCCACAAGATACATACTCTCTGCCGAGGACTAAAAACGATGGAGTATAACCAGTCGCCTCATTCACAGAATTGTTAATCGCAAACTGAACTTTGGGAATAAAAAGGTCCCATGTACGATGATCATCTTCTCACCATCTTGAGAGACATGTTATAATAGTCCTATTACATCGTTCAACATTGTTAACTTGTGAAGTGTATTTTGGAGTGTAAAAAATATTTGGAATATTATATTCTTTAAATAAAGATTCAGTGATTTTACTAATAAACTGACTGCCGTTATCTAGGAAAATAGTCTGAGGGACTCCATGCACTAATATTACTTAGTCTTCTAAAATTCTAGTGACAGCACTAGATGTAGCAGCCTTTAAAGGAAAAATAAGGCAATACTTTAAAAAGCAGCAAGTTATGACTAAAATATAATTATTTTGCTTACGAGTAACAGGCAAAGTGCCCATAAGATTAATAGATATAATTTGAAAAGGACGACAACGTTGCTTAGGGCGACCCATTTCATCTAAAATTTTATGATTTTGAGCCTTATTTATAAGAGAGACATTTGCTATAAGAACAACATCCTGATGCACACCTGGCCAAAAATAACGCAGCGTTAAGAGACGATTTGTTTTAAAAACGCCTAAGTGTCCAGCTGTAGGTTCAGAGTGATTTTCGTTTATAACCAGTTCCCTTAATTCTTGTGGAACTACCTACTTCCACGAAAATTCTGATGTTAAAGTATGTTTATTTTTTGACAATCTAAATAAGATCTTTATTTTTAATTAAAAAATTTGGATAATCTTCTGGCTTAGTAAGGCAAGAATTATAAATATTTTTATACCATGTGTCTCTTGTTGTTAAGTGTAATCATGATGTACTTAAGGTATTGATAGGAACAACTCTCGAAAGAGCATCTGGAATGATATTGTCAACGTCACGACGATGTTTTAATTCAAAATGAAATGCGGACAATCTAACACCCCATCGGGCTAATCTACCTGTAGGATTATTCAGAGACAAGAACCATTTTAAAGCACTGTGGTCTGTATAAACAGTAAACGGCTTACCATTCTCCAATTTATTGTAACCAGCCATCGCACAATCCACCATTTAACACATTTAAATGTACCAGGAGTACAGACTTACAAATAATTAATATTAATGTAGTATTTATTAAATTATGTATATGTTAATATTTTATGGTGCAAACATAAATAAATAAAAATGAGTAAAGGGTTTCTATATTCAAATTTAAATTAAATATATATATACTTGAAGTATAAGTTGTATAAATTAAATAAATAATTAAGAACGTAAATTTATAAATATAATAAAAATAATCATAATACAATTATAAACTAATAACACTGGTGTACTAAAAGTTAAAATCATAAATTACTGGATTGTTTATTGCTAACATTTATTTTCTTGAGTTCTTACCTTCCTAAATACATCCGGTCGAATTATTTGTTGCATTTTAAATAAAATATCTGTCTATACCATACCATACTCATAAGTGAACTGTAGTTTTCTTGAGAAAAAATAAAGTTCTTTAAACCTATATCTCAAAAAGTATAAGTAATAAGTAATAAAAATAATATCTTTAAACCTATATCTCAGTTGCCTCTACAGTAGCTGAGTGGCTCTCCGATTTGGGCATCTTTTTTATACCACTTTATTTTTAATAGTCAAATAGATCAGATGTGTTTGAGTCACTTAGCTTAAAATTGAATAAAAAAAGTTATTTACAATCATTATTCTGTTTTGGAAAAGTGGTGTCCGGTGAATGTGGTGTTTGATCTTGTATTTCACTGAACTAACTGTGGTTTTGTTTGAGAAACTCAAAATCTTTTGAATCAGATTCTTTCTGATGCTAAAATATACCCTCAAAATATTTATTGAATTGTACGCCTGTAGAATTTGCCTGTAGAAGTTGCGAATTGTTGTGTTGCTCAATAATTTCTTATTGTCATAATTTTTTAAGCTGTATTCGTAAGTACGGGATTAGTGCATCTTCTGTTGAAGCGGTCGCGAGGAGTTAAGAGTATTTTTCTGTATTTGGAAGTCGAAACTTTTAGGGCAGCAATATGGATCCTTGTTGCGAAGCTTGCAGAAAATATGTTGAACCGAAAACATTTCTGCAATGTAGCTTGTGCAAGACAAATTATCATAATAATAATAATAATAAATACTCCTTGGTAAGTGACACGGAATGGTCACGTTTTTAAATGTCAATTTTTGTTTAAAATATTTATTTTCAAAATCCAGTTTTAATCATATTTAAATAATTTAATTCCGTTTACAAAATGCAAAATAAACGAAAAAAAAAGAATACTATATACACAACTGTGAACAACTTACAAAAAGTACCTGAAAAAAGTGAACTGTTGACAATGTGAAAATAGATACTATAATAATGATCACAAGGAGTAGAAACATAAACGCACGCCCACCACCGCAGCCCGTCGCACCCAACAGCTCCACGTCATCAGAGGAGGAGTACGCAACTCCTCCTGAGGAAATCGTGTCGAGCAGTGACGACGAGCTGCCGCCTCTAGTGCCGCGCCGAGCACCAGCGCCGCGCCGTGGGAGGCCACCGCTGCCGCGCTTGGGGCCTACTGGGGCATCCGCCCCACGTTCGGCCCCCGCCGTCGGTGGTGCAGTGCGCCGCATGAAATGGACGCAAAATATGAACGAAAATGTCATGCGAGCGTACTATAGGGCGACAGAGGGTGGCACTAACCTCACTGCGTGGCGAACCCGTTTGCTGTCTTTGTTTCAGGTCCTTGAACCAGAGTTGACCGTTTCGGCCCAACGACTATCGGATCAGGTGCGGTTTATTCAACGTAATCGTGCGTTGGATGACTCCGCACTTGACCGGCTTCGCTTCGAGGTGACAGTCTCTGCATCCACCACCGAAAACATCCATTCGCGAGCCCAGTTATCGTCCGCTCCTTCGGTGGCAGGGTTAGTGGTTGGAGATGCTGATGTGGGGGGCGTAGAGATTACAACCGTAAGTACCCAGGATAATGAGCAATTAAGGAGGACTTTGGAGGATGCGATTTTGGAATTTAAAGATATACCAGCCCGCGACAGACCACGGTTGCCCCGTTTTCCCACGCATAGACGTAATATGTCGCTTGTAATGGCTCTAGACTGCATGCTAGACTCTTATCTTCGTTCTAGCAATAGTCTCACTGATACCCATTCAATTCTTTATTGTGCAGCTGTTGCAGCGTGCCGCTCCGCCCGTGTCAGATTTCCTGAGCCTGATAGGGTGGTGCGGTCCACTGAGGACACACCCGCATGGCAGATGAGGATTGAACGGCGTATCAGCGCAGCTAGGGTCATTATTGGCAAGTTAATCTGCTTCAGATCGGGAAACATCCGGCCGAGAGTCATGCGTTATGTTACACAGGCCTTTGCCGGTACTGGCATTAGACCTCAGGATTACATGGTCTATGTAACAGAACGTATAGACTACCTGAAGCAGAAAGTTTGTGCGTGGGCAAATCGTATCCGTCGTTATAAACAACGTGTAAATAGGTATAAACAGAATCGCATATTCCAAAGTGACCAAAGAAAGGTTTATAGAAGTTGGGAGGAATCTGCTACGAATGTGATTGATGGGCAGTTACCAAATATGGAAGAAATGTTCACATTTTGGAAAAATATTTGGTCGGTGCCTATTAATCACAACGATGGTGGCTGGATGCGTGTTGTTGAGCGCGCGTGTGAACACCTGCAGCCAATGGAGGCTATATTTATAAGCCCAGACAATGTCAGGGATGCGATCCGTTCGACCCATAACTGGAAAAGTCCTGGGCCGGACGGATTACATAACTTTTGGCTCAAATGGCTGCGGTCTTCACACGAACGTTTGGCTGGGCAATTCCAGGAAGCCATCGTGTCCGGATCCCTACCATCTTTTATGTCAACAGGAATCACCTTTCTGCTCCACAAGTCTGGTAGTATCACGGATCCAAAGAACTTTCGACCTATCACGTGCTTACCAACAATTTATAAGCTTCTTACATCCATTTTGAATTCAAAATTAAACACACATTTGTATGCAAACAGCATTTTAGATCCCGCTCAAAATGGATGTGATGAGTGGTGGAAAATGATATGTAGTTACTTATTTGGGGGATTGGTTTCGAAGGATCTATTCTGCACTCTGTTAAAATAAGCAAGTCTACTGCAAATTGAAAATTTGTGATCACCACTTGTAAATCGTCTAAATTATTGTAAATGCTAACAATATTTTGACATATAATTGTGAGATCTGTGTTTTGCAATTTCAACAACCCATGAAAATCCTCGATATCACAACTAACAGTCTCCGCAGCTTCTAAATCATCTATATCATTTAAAGCAGTTCTTTTAGTATCCATAATTTATATACATAAGCTATTAAACTATAAGTGAACCTACAAAATACATACCAGTTAAACCACTGTTATAATTGTCAATATTGCATTCACATAAGTATTTAAATAAGTTTTACATTTAATGTTAGACATTAAATAGAGTATATAATTTGTATAGATTAAATAAGAAACGTAGCTAAAGTTCCGGTTATTATATGTGTATGTAATAGAATTTTTTATATGATATTTTTTATTTACAATATTACTTATTAAGAACAATAAGAAGGTAAATAAATAGTGTTTATAATATTTGAGCATCATTTTAGGTTGTGTACTGGAATAGGTAATGTGAGTGTACATGTTTATATAATGTAGTTGAGATTTAAGGGTGACGTATAAGTTAGTTTTAAAATTATTTAACAATATATAATATATAAATATGATGCATAAGAAACCATTTATATCAATTAAACATACAGAAATTATTGAGTTTACATGGATTACTAGTCATATTTTAAGAAATAAATTTTGAATTTGGTTTTCTTTTGTAATCAAAACAATAGGCATATTATCATCTTTCCTGACATATACTCTACCATAAGCTGTCCAACAATATTTATAAGCTTTAGATTTTACCAACTCGCGCGCTAGGAAGTGAAGTCGGGCACCCTTAGGGGTTAACTGTTCCGTAATAAAAATCGGAGCATCTGAATTTTTATTTAAGCCTAGATGTTTAGCGCAAAGTTTTTCTTTATGCTTTATGTTGAAAATCTTACACATCTTCAATATTTCAGTTTTCAATATAGTGGATGAGGTCTCAATAACTATAGGAGTACTGTTATTATCTTTTTTTCTTTGAGTTCGATATAAATATATATTTTATGACAGATTGTACCATATAGCAATTCACAGATTTCGATAAATTTAAGAACATGTTAATCAAATCTTCTTTAGTTTGTTTTCTATCTTTTGGAACATTCTTTATCTCTATATTTGCTTTACGCCTTTCACGCTGGAGATCTTCATTTTAGTTTTCCAAAATAGTGATATATTCTGTGTCTTTTTTTGACTTTCCCTTCAACAAGTCGACCTTCTTTTTAAGCTCTTCATTTTGTGCTGCAAGAAATGCTATAGAACTTTCTATATTGTTATTAGTTTTTTGGATTTCCATTAATGTAGGTGTAATCTTTTTTAGTTCTTGTTCCTGCGAATAGAGCATAGATTTCATAATATCTGTTATTTCCTTTTTTAGAACTGTAAAATTAGTCTCAGAATCATCTTCACGCCTTCGTTTGTTTCTTTGTAATATGTTTGTAGGGGATAAGCGATCATTTCTATTTTCGGACATATTTAGTAGTACCTTGTATTAAAATAGTATTTAACAGTTACATAAAGAACTTTCTATCCTAGCAACTAACGCTCACTTTGCGTTAATTATGCTGTAGAGATAGTTACTTTTTAAATAATTTCCTATAATGATGCTGTCCTAGTTATACACTGTGCTTACGCTTATTTGTAGAAATGTTTCTTAAAAGAGGCGGGACTTATTAAGTTGGTCAATGCAATCCGCACCTTAAAGACAACCAAATGGGAGTGGTCTAACTTTATAGTTGATGGTTGCGCAGCGAAATCACTTATTTGTTTATTAGGTGTTAAGATTTATTTTATCACTTCACTTGTATGATGTAAATTGTACTAGGGCACCAGACACGTTTAAAATATTTTTTTACCGTGAATAACTAACTCACTGAGACCAGCTTACTTCAATATCGTTATGCACTCCCAATTTATTGTAACCAGCTACCACACAATCTACCATTAAACACATTTAAGTGTACCAGGAGTACAGACTTACAAAGAAGCTTCCCGACAAGTCTTATTAAAATTCACTTATCTCTTCACTACCTATGAACTCCTAATTTTCGATACGTTATTAAATTTTTAAATTAATATTTAAGTAATTTTGTTTATGTAATTAATACGTACTGAACGTTTGCACTCAAAGACGATCCGAGGGGAAGAGGGATCATATGTGCATAAATATAAAAAAGGCACAGTTTTCTAAGCTCTTCGCGGAGTTTCTGTCTTCCTGGATTTATCCTTCTTGAAATAATGTAGCCGCCGTGCTGGTTGCAACACACCAGTACGGTCACAGATTCCTACTGAGCCCAGTAACCTGTCATGTGTTGGGCTTAAGACTTCAGAGAAGGACTGTACTCCTGTTCGTAATGTTTCCACAACAAGAGGAAGTAAAAGGCCAGCGTTGAACTCACCATCTGATGTGCCTTACGTAACTAGTGACAAGGTTCGTGCTATTGTGGAAGATGTTGTAAGGACAGAACTAGACACTATGTTGGAGCAAATTAAATTTAACATGATTAACATAATTAATAAGGAATTAGCGCCATTAAAGAAGGAGATAGGTGAAGTTAATGAGGCCTTGGCTTTCATCAACAATAAGTTTGAGTCAATTAAAGCAAATCAAATGAGTACGAATAAATCCTTGATTGATCTAAAGGAAGAGAACAGAAGAATGGACAACACTTTGTCAGATTTAACACAACGTTTAAATTACCTGGAACAACAATCTCGATTGAACAACATTGAGATTCAATATGTTCCTGAAAATAGAAACGAAAATTTATACACAGTAGTAAAACAGTTAGGGACGGCGGTAAACTATGAAATAACTGACAAGGAAATTCTTCATTGCACTCGTACGGGTAAAATTAATAAAGACAACATACGCCCTAAGGCGATTGTCGTTCAGCTTGCCTCTCCTAGAATTTGTGATAGTTTCCTAGCTTCGGTGATAAAATTTAACAAGGAGCATACAAATAATAAACTAAACTCGGCGCACTTGGGATTTATAGGCCACAATAATCTAATTTATATAATGGAACATTTGTCTCAGACTACTAAGGCTCTACCTGCTGCAACAAGACAAAAGGACAAGGAAAAAGGATTTAAGTTTGTTTGGATGAGAAACGGCAAAGTCTTTGTCAGGAAAAATACTGAATCGGAACACATGCTCATTAGAAATAAGGAAACTTTGAAGAAACTTAATTAGCGTAATTGTTGTATATTTCTTTTTTCTTTCTCTTTATTGTTAAATGTTTAAATAACTGGTAATGGTGATATTTATTATCAAAGTTCGATTGTATTCAGTTATACTATCAAAACAGTCGTGGTTTAATAACAATAACAATGTACTTTTATTGTAGCGTTTGTTGTAGTGATTATGATGTTATTGTGATATGTGATACATGGCTTAATGATTCGGTCCTTGACAGTGAACTATTCGACAGTCGGTACATGGTGTATAGAAGGGAAAGAAAGTATAGGGAGTCAGCAAGGTAAGGAAGGCGGTGGAGTCCTGATAGCTATAAGTAAAAAAATAAATTCAAAACGGATGATTGAGTGGGTAAGTAACTGTGAAGATCTCTGGGTGATGCTAGATATACCTGTAGGACGTAGTGTTTATAAAATGGCTATTTGTGCAATTTATCTGCCGCCACCCATAACTAAGTCGGCGTTGAAATATTTTTTAGATGGTTGTAATGCGATATTTGAGAAAATTTTTAAAATGCAGGTATGTATCATCGGTGATTTTAATTTAGGAATGATTAATTGGAATATATTGGAATATGCGAGCCAACCGCTAGCACTTTCAGACACCAGTCAATATCTTGTTGATTTTGCTAATTTTAATAATTTAAAACACTTCAATGGCGTAACAAATGCTTCTGGTCGCATTTTAGACTTGATGTTATCTAATAAATCATGTTTAGTAAGGGAAAATGTGAAACATTTAGCATTTTTGATGCGCATCACCCTCCGTTGGATGCTGTTATACGTTTTAATAACAAATTAAAGTTAAAATTATAATTAAAATTATACCCACAGGTATAATTTTCATAAGGCAAATTAAGAACTACTTCGTAAATACTTGTTAAGAGTTGTAAAGAGTTAGACTGGGATGATTTGTTGAGTGGAGTTGGCGAGGTTAATCATATGCTGGAGATCTTTTACCATAATTTACGTTCAGCCATAAATAAATTTGTACCATTGTGTAGACCTAGGAATATGAACCATCCCCCATGGTTTAATCGTGGGTTGTTGAGGGCATTGAATAAAAAAAACAGAATTTGGAAACGCTATAATATATACCAGAATCCTCTGAATCCTCTGGATGGCATTGCATTAAAACTGTTTAGAAAGCGCTGTGATGGATTGGCGAAAGATTGCTATCAGAAGTACATTACTGAGATTGAAGAACAACTTTTAATAAATCCCAACTCTTTTTAGACCTATGTCAAGGTAAGACGCAATGGTTCAAGTAATTACCCACTTGCGATGACTAATGGATCCGTGACTGCTTCCGACGGTGTTCAAAATTTGTGAATTGTTTGCTAATTACTTTTCATCGGTATATTCTGTGGAAAGTGATAGGTCTTCTAAATATAAATCCAAATATTTGAAATCCATTGAAAAAAGTAGCCATTCTCTTGCGGTTCTGGAAATATGTTACAATAATCTATTGAATAAATTAAAAACTCTTGACTCTAGAAAGGGTGCTGGATCTGACTTAATACCACCTGTTTTCATTAAGATGTGTGCATCTGAACTGGTCCATCCATTGAGGCTTATTTATGATCGTTCTTTAATTTCTGGTCGATTTCCTTCATTGTGGAAGATTGCTAAGATGGTACCTATTCACAAGTCTTTGAACAAAGAGCACGTTTCTAACTATAGGCTTGTGTCAGTTTTGCCGACTTTTGCAAAAATTTTTGAATTCTTGATTTGTCTTCACTTTTACAGACACCTAAAGCTTTTTCTCAGTGATCACCAGCACGGATTGTCAAATCTCGATCAACGGGTACTAACTTGTTACCTTTTACTGAGTTATTATTTAGAGCAGTTGACTCAGGTTTGGAAGCTGATGTCCTATACACAGACTTAAGTAAGGCTTTTGATAAAGTTTCTCACGAAATGCTTATTTATAAATTAAATGTTTATGGTATTTCAGGATCGTTTTTGGAATGATTAAAGACATATTTGATAGACAGATATTTTTATGTAGCGGTGAATGGTTATCAATCTACTGTTCGTGGAATTTCCTCCGATGTCCCTCAGGGATCTCATTTGGGTCCATTGCTATTTAATCTTTTTATCAACGATATTGCCGATTGTTTTGTTTATTCTACTTTCTTTATGTATGCAGACGATGTGAAGTTTGTAAGGGTAATTAAATCAGATGATAACCAAACATTGCTACAGAGGGATCTGGATGCTTTGGTTAAATGGTGCGATGATAATAAAATGTATCTTAATTCTAAGAAGTGTCGGTTTGTCAAGTTTAGTCGAAAATGTAACAAAAGTGTGTCTAAGTACTATATTAAGAGAGAAGTAATTAAAAAAGAGGAGAGCATTCGTGATCTAGGCATACTGTACGGTCATAAACTAACTTTTTGTGGCCATATAGATAATATAACTCAAACGGCATCCAGAATGTTCGGATTCGTCTTGAGGATCTGTAAATCGCTTCGTAATGCTAAAACAAAAATATAACTCTTTAACACCTTAATAAGAAGTATCTTGGAATATTGTAGTGTGGTTTGGCGTCCTCACTATGCCACGCATATACTTCGCCTGGAACGAATACAGAAGCGTTTTCTCTGGCATTTGTCCTATTCCGGAGGTGTAAATAAAAAAATGCCGTGTTATAAAAGTCGCCTGGACTATTTTAATATGGTTTCCTTGTGTGATCGTAGATGTTTAATTGACGCTATGTTTGTCTTTAGGATTGGCAAGAACAAAATTGATTCTCCATGTATGCTAAGATTATTTGACTTTCGGATCCCTAGTAGAATTCCACGTCGCTCTATTACCCCACTTTGTCCACCACGAAGTAGAACCGTTCTAGGGTCTAATTCTCCTTATGCAAGATTGTGTAAGGCGATTAATAGTTGTAGTGATAACATTGACTTGAACCATGATACTGCTTCTACATTTTACAAGTCCATTGTTGATTGTTTAGTAAAATAAATATGTTTAATTCTTTTTAATTTCTTCTTTTTGTGTGGTTAGGATTAGTGTTAAACTTTGAGATTATATAATAATAGATAAAATATAGAATATATATAATTTATGGATATTATATAAATATACAGGGTTATTTGTAATAAGTCAAGCACCTTTTGCAGGCAGCCCCTCTACATCAATCCTAACAACATTTGTTCTACGACTTTTTAAAATTAATAGTTTTAAAAATTTAATTTTTCCCATACAAAATTTATTTATTGCCTCTAAACGTGCATTAAACTTGAGCAAAGAGAGGCCACGCAACTTGTCAAAATATGTGCCAAGGCCACGTGCATCGGGGCGCGGGGTGGCGGGGTGACGCAGCGGCGCGGCGGCTATGCGTTAGAACATGATCATTTTCTAAGGTGTAATAAAAAATAACATCGTTTTCCACTTTTATTTATTGAAATATTTTCTACAATAGTCGAAACACATATTTTTCTATAATATTACTTTTACGAAATAAGCATTTATTATCTAATTACAATATTTACACCTATTAAAAAGGAATAAATTAATTGAAATATTGTCTAACTGTTTAAGAATCTAATGAAAAAATAAAATCTCCAATAGACGTCGTCCACAAGTTGAATGTCTCAATATTTTTATTTGGTTTATGAAATAAGGGCACTGTAACTTTTTCTGATCCTGCAAATATTTACGTTATTATTAAAAGTTTCCCACCTAGTAATAAGAATTACTTTTCTATGTTTAGAAAATTTGTAATACTTGATTACATTTATATTTATTTATATTCACTAAAAACATAACTATACTATCACTGTAGTAATTCAAGAATACTTTAAAATGTATGCAACTAGTTTGATCCCAAAATTATTTTGAATAGTAATTAATATAGCGTATTTTCTTTGAGAATTCGATAAGAAACCAAATAAATATTATTTTTACAAAACAATAACTTCTCTTCAACTTACTTTATACATATCATTTAATCTGGTTTTTAATATTTATATCATGACAATAAAACAATAAGTTACTTACGAATTTCTTTACGAAGTTCCTAGAAATTGCAGTCAATCACAAGTAGAAGCGTCGGTATACAGAAACAATCCAGGTAGTTAATATAAAATATCAGTAATACTACACACTTTCATCACCATAAATCACACGAGACAAATGAAATATCAATTATCAAATAACAAAGATAATAATATCAAATTACAAATTACAATAACTTTGGAGTTTGGACACTTGGTACTGACACCAACTGTTGGTGTTACCATTAATTGAAAACATCACCGTAAAATAGTAACAGTATTTAAAATGGCTCCAACTTGTGATCGCAACCATAAACTTCATTCAGATATCCGACTAAATAAAATATTAAGAATCACCAAGAGGAATAATAGGAAGTTTATATAAATTATAAGTTTAATATTTGAGCTTATTTTTTCTAAGTTATAACACCATACCTGAGTATGGTGTTAAAACTTTGAATGAAGTTTTGGTTCGATATACAAAGATGGAGCTATTTTAAATATTGTTATTTAATATTTTACAGTGATGTTTTTTAATTAATGGTAACACTAATTCTCCAAAATTATTGTAATTTGACATTATTATTTTTGACAATGTGCGCAAAGCCTGCTATTGAATATTCCGGTGGTGGTGGTTGGTGAACAGTTAATTTTTAGGTGTGGTCTTTGTGTTGGATGCGAAGGGGACTACTTTAAACGGCATGTGCGTGATGTCTAACGGCATCCGCGAGATTTTAATTTAAGAGGTAATTTGGTAGTAGGTAGGTATCGCGACGTTCTTTAGTCTTAGCAAACTTACTTCTTTAAATTCATAAATTGAGGTGAAATGTAACAATCTGAATAAATTGTAAGATGTTATTAATTTCCTAGTAAATTTAATTTCAATTTGACCGGCTAAGAAAAAAGCGCGGGGAAGTTATAGTAGGTGTTGTACATTCGGGTATAAAATTGTTTAATTGAAAATAATAAAACTATCTTAGACACAATATTATTACAATATTATTCGAAATAAAACAAAAAAAAGTTATAATAGTATTACGTGCGTGGTACGTTACAAAGTTCGTGCAGCGCTAGACTGCCGCGACCTATACTTTAGACTGCTTACAAAATACGGAGTAATAAATAATCGAGAGAGCAAAAATTTTTTGTGTTTCGTTTATTCTGAGTTATTTATCAAGATTTTTTAAAAGTCGTAGAACAAATGTTGTTGGGATTGATGTAGAGAGGCTACATATATATATGTCGCAGATCACGATAATTTAACGATAATTAGTAACTCAATTGATATCATTGTAATAGTGGGGTGTGAACGCCGTGACGTATTGAGTCACGTGATCGGAATCGTTTGGAGGTGCACCGGAGACATTTTAAATATCCGAGAGCATCGAGACGAGAGGATTATTCATTAGTGTGAGCCTTACAGTCCGGACCCCCCCAAACGAGTTGTTCACGCAACTTTGATAATTGTATACCAACAAAGTAATTTGTGATTACCTACATTTAATACAAGTATTATCATATTGTGTCTGTGTGGTTTAATTGCCTGAGACCTACGCTTCGGATCCTGTACCAGAAGACTCCATCAATACCGAACAAGCCACGAATATTGCCTCCGATCTCCGACATCAGAAGTGGGATTCACTCGGGCATCAAAACCACCAACTACCCGCGAGATAAGTTTATTGAAGCTACAAATCACGTCAAGCAAGAAATGAAGTGATTTTATTATTTGAAAAGCACACTACAAGATAATAACAATGAAGTTCCAGAATCAATGCAATCAATCAATTATGAAGAGAAACGTTTGTTACCTTATAACGTTATAATTGAGATCTACCCACATTTCAAGAAAATCGAGTGAAAATACCTATTTAATCGCTTATGCAAGTCGTTTATTAGATTATATTACAAAGCGTTGGAAGAATTCTACGAAAAAAAGGAATCGTTGCTAATGAAGAAAGAAGGAAATGAGAAATTATGGCGATGATGGCGCTGATGGCGCGGATGGTGATGACGGCGCTGATGGTGCTGTTGGTGCTGATGTTGCTGATGGTGTTGATGGCGGTCGTGGCGATGGCAGCTATGGCAGCGGTGCTGGTATAGTGCGGTGCGAGCAACGCGGTGATATCTGCGCAATTTATCCACCATCGATCACGTCACAGCATAAAGGTGATTCGTTTCAATTTACTTACGTTTTAATTGCTAAATGCTCGCTTGTCAAAGAAAATCAATTCATTTAGACAGAAATCATATATAAAGTTTAAGTGTTTCAGTGTATTTGATCTTATTAATATCTTTTCTGAGACACGATAATAAAAAGTCGGTTGTAATTTGAGAATTTTGGACGTCAATGTTGATGATGATGATAATGATAATTGCTCTGTTGCTGGCTGTTCTGATGATAATGATAAATCACACGATGTCTATTTTACTTGACGCCAATGATGGTTGTCTATCTTGACTTGACGCCAATGCGGGTTGTCTATCTTGACTTGACGCCAATGATGGTTGTCTATCTTGACTTGACGCCAATGCGGGTTGTCTATCTTGACTTGACGCCAATGATGGTTGTCTATCTTGACTCCAATTAGTCGAATCTCATGGTGACTTTGATTGAGTTTTGTTTTATGAAACAGCTACAGTTATCATAACTATCGATTTTACAATGATTCATGATTTTTTTATGTGGTCAGTAAGGCCGAGCGAAGCAACATCTACAGTTGTATATTGTTTGGATTTCAGATAAATATGCACACGAGGACGTGTGACTTGTCAGTATGGCCGTGTCGCAGATCACGATAATTTAACGATAATTAGTAACTCAATTGATATCATTGTAATAGTGGGGTGTGAACGCCGTGACGTATTGAGTCACGTGATCGGAATCGTTTGGAGGGGCACCGGAGACATTTTAAATATCCGAGAGCATCGAGACGAGAGGATTATTCATTAGTGTGAGCCTTACAGTCCGGACCCCCCCAAACGGGACGCAACTTTGATAATTGTATACCAACAAAGTAATTTGTGATTACCTACATTTAATACAAGTATTATCATATTGTGTCTGTGTGGTTTAATTGCCTGAGACCTACGCTTCGGATCCTGTACCAGAAGACTCCATCAATACCGAACAAGCCACCAATATACCTCCAATCTCCGACATATGTATATATATATATATATATATATATATATATATATATATATATATATATATATATATATATTCCTTTTTTGGTAAATATGTGTTAAATTATTGCATTGTGACTTTACTGACTTATTCGCATTCTATTTTGTGTTTGCATTTGGTGTTTACCTTTAAGTAGTTGTTGCACTGTTGCTATGGTTATGTGAATGTATATTGTATATTTTTGTATGTGTAAACAATAGTTGGTGAACTTTGAAAATAAAAATTATAAAAAAAAAAAAAATACCTTTTGTTGTTATTGTATCAATATATTTTTTTCTTTTTTATTATTATTTTATTCTTTGGTTTTATAAATTAGATTTAATATTTTTTTTTAGTTTTAATTAATATGTGAGGTCCAAATAAAGACATTTTGAATTTGATTTAATTTGAAAAATGTTATTTACACTAAATACTATGTAATTCTTTATATTCGCATGATTTGTAAAACCTTATGATATAGTTAAATTAATTGGAGAGTGTTACAGTTTTATGAAAGAATAAAAAAGATAAAATCTTTTTAAAACTATTACCCTTATCTCTTTTGAAGAAATAATGGACAAAAAAACGTAAGCCAGACTAAGTAACAATTTTGCCAGCGTTAAAATTGTAGAAGTCCTTTGATAATTTTTTTAGAAAAAGTCTTTTGTCAATGCATTTCAACGGCTCTACGTTCATTTGTAAAATTATTTGACTTTCTTCTTTAGCTTTCGCAATTACCAAAATCGAAAATGTATTTCGAAAATTCGAAACGACTAGCATATTAATAAACATTAAGTGGTCATCGAAAACTAATTAAATAATTGACCAAGGAGAAATGTGTCTAATAAGAGGTTGTTATTTTTTCACTATTAATTTGATCTATTGGCGTTCATGGTACGAACATAAGGCATATAATTACTTTTATTTTGAGTATTTAAAGCAAATTTTTTTTAGGGTGTTGTAAATGTGAGAACATCATAGCACTAATAGTGTCGTGATTGGTTATTCTAGCCTTCTGTTCGGTTCCACGCTATAATAGAATTCTAATTAATTCTCACATATCAGTTATTATTGTGACTCAAATGTTCAATACTATGGATAGTTATAATTTCTCTTTCTTTCTCTTTTAAACTGTGTCAGAGGGAACCACCCTTTCCTAGCCTAATGAGGTAACTAATACTATTTTTAGGAATCATGTAAAAAAGTATTAAAAAAATATATATATTAATTTAAAATAATTGATATATTTACAAATTTCACATAATTTAATAACACGGACAAATCTAAAACAGTTATAAAGCTACACAAGGTACAAAAAGATCAAACCGTCAATCACTAATTACTCCTACAGAGCTTCCGCTCTCAAAATGTGAGTACGACACAATATATATGTATATTTATAAATTTGACAGTCGTGTACCAAGAGCTTCCGCTCTCAAAATGTGAGTACGACACAATATATATGTATATTTATAAATTTGACAGTCATGTACCAACTAATACCAATAGATTCCTACCAACTGCTTAAGGGTATTTCACCCTCAACTCCTAACACTATAAATATTTCCATTTTTTTTGTAAGCTATTATATACCTATATGTTTTTGGGCTTGTTTATTTCTATCCGTGTCGATATACGTATATTTCTGTTTTTGTTATATTGATCAATAATTAATATTATTATTGTGAAGTTATAATCTTTACCATTATACCTGCTACCACTGGACCGCAGATCTGTGATCTTTTTGCCTCACAATTCTCTTTGGCTCATAACAGTGATAAAATACCTATACCTCAAGAATCTTATACATCAGATCCTTCTAAATTTCTTTTACAAATATCTGTGACTAAAGATGAAGTATTCCGGGTTTTAAAAAGACTTGACCCAAATAAAGGTGCAGGCTCTGATGGAATACCATCTATATTTGCCGTCAGGTGTGCCTGTGCTCTCGCGTTACCATTGTACCTGATAATGAATAGGTCCCTTAGCTCCGGCATATTTCCAACTGCATGGAAAAAGGCTCTTGTTGTACCTTTATACAAGAACGGTATTTCTAATTCTGTTAAAAATTACAGGCCTATATCGATTATTCCTATTTTTGCCAAGGTTTTTGAAAAATTGATCAGTCCTATAGTAACCTGGCATGTAAAACACCTTATTATGCCACAACAGCATGGTTTTATGAAAGCACGTTCCACTACAACTAATCTGATATCTTTTGTCGGAGACCTTGCTGAAGGTATAGATCACGGGCACTCAATCGATGTAGTATACACCGACCTCAGTAAGGCTTTCGACAAAGTTAATCACGACATACTTTTATACAAACTTTCATGTGTAGGAATCTCTGGCTTTTTATTATCCTGGTGTAAATCTTATCTAACACACAGACAGTCTATGGTGGTAGCAGGGGGCTTCACCTCTAAATATTATACGGTTCTCTCTGGAGTTCCACAGGGTTCAATCTTGGGGCCTTTGTTTTTTATCATCTTTATGAACGATATTGGTAGGTGTTTCAAAAGCTCAACATTTTATTTATTTGCTGACGATCTAAAATTTTTTAGGACGGTCGATTCGCCGACTGATGAAATATTGTTACAAGAGGATCTAGATAATCTTGTCTTGTGGTGCAAATCAAACGGTATGAGTTTGAATTCTGACAAGTGCAGCGTGATACGATTCAGTAGAAAAAAGAGCACGATTTTTACTTTCTATTGTGTTGGCAATGTGCAACTGAAACAGGTCGATCACATTAAAGACTTAGGTGTTATACTGGACAGCTGCTTACGATTTCATTTGCATATTGATAACATAGTAGGAAGGGCATTCAAAATGTTAGGTTTCGTCCAACGTAATTGCAGGGAATTGAAAAATTCGAGTACAAAAATTACAATCTACAACGCTTTTGTACTTAGTTGCCTTGAACATTGTAGTGTTGTATGGAACCCTTACTACGACGTATATAAAAAGCGGATTGAGAGTGTGCAAAAGCACTTTCTTAGCCATCTATCTTACAGTTACAACTTGTCGAACATCTGCTCATCCTATAACGATCGCTTGCATCAATTCCACATGAAATCGCTATCTGACCGCCGGACGATGCTAGACGTCATGTTTCTGTTCAAGCTCATTAATGGTCACCTTGACGCTCCTGATCTTTTATTACATGTAAATTTAGATATTCCTAGAACATTGCCTAGACAAATGAAATATAATCCATTCGTCCAAAAACTAGCGCGATCAAATCTAGGGCTTAACGCCCCTCTGAACAGACTTTTTAGAAGTTACAACAATATACATTACAAATTTTTAAATATTGCCGTGAACTCTTTTGAAGATAAATCAAACAAACCTCTAACAATAGATATTTTCTCAAATTCTCTTAAATATTTCAAAAACCTATTAATGCAGTTATTAAATTGAATTTTCCGTTGTATTGGCTGGAGGAAAGCTTGTTGTCCTTAAATGTTTCAAAGACAAATTATCTATGTTTCAGCAAAACAGCCTCGGATAAACTGTTGCCTAATTGTGGACTTAAAATACATTCGTATCCTTGCAATCGTATCATTGATAGTTGTAATTGTGTTTGTGAAACACTTAATAGAGCAAAATCTGTGAAGTACTTAGGTGTGATAGTGGATGAGAGTCTTAATTGGATCCTACATATTACTGCTTTAACAGCTAGGATCATAAAGTTGATATACATCTTTAAAAATTTACGCACTATTTGTGAAGACAAGCTGTTAATACAAGTCTATCGAGCACTCTGTAAGTGCCTTGTGAGATATTGCATCTGTGGATGGGGAGGCGCTGGTAAGACTAATATAATGCTTGCAGAGAAGGCACAACGCTCATTACTAAAAGTAATACTATCTCTTCCTTATATAAATCCCACTGTTGCGGTTTATAAACAAGCTGATGTTCTGACAGTAAGACAAATGTATATTTTTGAAGTCGTTAAAAGATACCACAAGAAGTGTGTACCTTATTTACCTATAACAAACAAAAGGTTAAAAAGATGTCCCGTTAATCCTACTAAATCAGCTTTTGGTCAAATACACTACAATTTCCACGCTCCAATTATTTATAATAAAATTAACACACTTTTCAACATTAGAACATTGAATATGTATACACTAAAGAAAAAATTACTGGGCTGGTTAAAATGCTTAGATTATAATGATACAGAAAATCTCTTAATTATTGTCAAATAATAATCATAAGCGGGCGTGATAATTAAACACAAAACAAACATACTTGCGCATACTCACATACATACACACACACACACACACACGCGCACACACGCACACACACACACACATACACACACACACACACACACACACACACACACACACACACACACACTAGAGAAAATAAAACAGTGAAGAATTGAACACACTTATAAAATGTTTATTTCTGTCCGAATCTTATTATTTTTTGTTTATATTTTAATGTTAATATTTTTTTTTTTTGAATCTCACATTGTTATTATTATTATTATGTTTTTATGTTTTTTGCTTTATTTATATTTTGTTTGTTTTTACAATTACTCATAACTCATTCCTAAGGGCATAAGATGTTGTAACTTGTAATCAAGGGGAGGATACTGGCCTCTGCAACACAGCACTGCTAGTGCAGGAGTCGGGGTAATCTGTTTTCTGTATGACTTATGATGTGTCCAATAAAGATTATTATTATTATTATTGTCATATAAATTTTTATTTTCATTATAATTTATTTTTTGTATTCATTTGACTCATTTTATTGTATTGTTCCGATTGAAACTAAACATAATTTTTAATTTTTAATCTGCATGGGAAAAGTCACAGAATGCAATCGGAGTGTTTTGTGATTTATCTAAAGCCTTTGATTGCGTGGACCATCAAACATTACTTTGCAAACTTAATCACTATGGTGTGCGTAGTGCTGCGCTTGATCTTATTGCCTCTTACTTGAATCAAAGAGTTCAGACGGTTGATGTAAATAATTGTAAATCGGTTGGATCTCACCTAAAAATGGGTGTTCCACAAGGATCTATTCTAGGCCCTTTCTTATTTTTACTCTATATTAATGATTTGCCCTATTACGTAAAAGGACTATGTGACATTGTACTTTTTGCTGATGATACCTCACTTATTTTTAAAGTTGATCGTAATAAACCTAATTTTGACAAAGTTAACTGTGCTCTGTCACGTGTTCTTCATTGGTTTGAAATTAATAATTTGGTATTAAATACTAAGAAAACTAAATGCATGGAATTTACACTTCCTAATGTTAAAAGTCAAGATTGTAGTTTATTCCTTAACAATGAAGTGTTAGAACTGACTGACTCGACAACTTTCTTAGGTATAACTTTAGATAAAAAGCTCCAGTGGAACCCCCATCTCTCGACACTCGCAAGCAAACTTAGCTCAGCCGTCTTTGCAATTAAAAAAGTAAGACAATTAACAGACGCTAATACGGCTCGACTCGTTTATTTTAGTTATTTTCACAGTATATTGTCTTACGGTATCTTACTATGGGGCAGCGCTGCCGAAATTAATTCTATATTTATTTTACAAAAACGAGCTATACGGGCTATTTGTAACTTAAAAGCTAGAGACTCCCTAAGAGAAGTTTTTAAAGAAATCGGTATTCTTACGGTCGCTTCTCAATACATTTTTAATAACTTACTATATATACGCCAAAATTTAAATGACTATAAAAAAAACAGCGACAGACATACTATCAATACAAGAAATAAAAATAGGCTCGTAACGCCTAAATTTAGACTTCAAAAAGTTAAGAAATCCTTTATGGGCTTGAGTATACGCATATATAATAAGGTTCCACAAGATATCTTAGATCTTCCTTTTCTTGGTTTCAAATCTAAAATTAAAGGTATATTATTAAATAAATCTTACTATAACATTCAAGAGTTTTTGGTTGATCGAAATGTGTGGAACTTGGGTCATTGACTCATTTGCAGGGTTGATGTTATAATATAATATATTTAATTTATAAGTCAAACATTGTTAAATTTTATTTAAAAAGAGCAACTGTTGAGTTTCTGGCCAGCTCTTCTCAGCAGAACAGCATTCCGAGCTGGTGGTAGCTTACTCACAGACTGACTATACTGACCAATTTAATGTAATTGACGATTCAAAAGTGCGTGTAAATGCCTACTTGAATAAAGATAATTTGAATTTTGAATTTTGAATTTTTT
Source organism: Napeogenes sylphis (assembly GCA_959347405.1). Taxonomy (NCBI): domain Eukaryota; kingdom Metazoa; phylum Arthropoda; class Insecta; order Lepidoptera; family Nymphalidae; genus Napeogenes; species Napeogenes sylphis. The sequence continues at coordinate 42,084,201 of OY365779.1, read as the reverse complement.
GTATATTTTAATTATTTTAATTTTTTTATTTTTTTTATAATTAGGTTAACCATTTTATATTTATTATTTAATTGCTTGTTATTTGATTGTTTGTTATTTAACTGCTTATACTTTTCTTAAATTTTTATTTCACTATTTGCTTTTAAAAATCTGACATAATTTGAAATCTTGAATCTAGTAATGTTTTTTTATTTTATTGTTTTTTTTTTTTACTAATTAATAATTTGTTTAATAATAGTAACAAATAATATTTATGTTATAATAGAATATTGCTCATATCAATGTGGTTTGCTCCTATAATTGAGGTAACACTTACTTCTTAATGTATGCTTATTTCAATGTTTGTTTGTTATAGTGTTTACCTTGTTGGTGCGATTAATAAATAAATAAATTATATTTAGCTGAAGTGAAATGCAAGTATTTCGAAATAAACTATAGCAGAAAGTGGTGTAGATAATATTTCATAAGGTATCCTAATATTATGGTTTAGGTAAGATATTTATTTTTTTCTCGTCTGTTTAGACAATTATACTTAAGGAGTAAACCCCAGTCGTGACTCTAAACTCCATCCCAGGCGTCTCCACAAATTTTTTTTTATCTACTATGTGTTAGTTTTTCATATATTTATAAAAATATCCGTTACATAGATGTTAATCAAGATAAAAAGTTGTATCTCTAAGAAAAAGTATTGCACTTTATTTAAAAGTTTCTCCGTTATAGGGAAAATTTGCATTGGTTAGATGACAATCTGGAAAAAATATGGCACAACTTTAACTTCAATTCTTTGTAAGTTTACTGAAAGATGTAACTAGTGACTTCCTGTAGCTTCGATTTGAGAAATATTCAATAAATTATCTGAATTCTAAACACTAAAAGTGTGTATACGGAGTTTATGTCATAGATATAATTGTATCTAATTATATTTATATGTTTTAGAGCGTTATTCTTTTAGAAGTCTTATGTCATAAGGAATTAAAGTCTTGGGAAACTCAATATTTAATACTAAATGATTTATGGAAACTTTAATTACGAAATATTTACATCTGCTTATTCGTTTTTTTTAAATCATAATAGTATTTTCTTTTTTTAATTAAGACTCTGATGAAGTCGCATATGGGAAATGGAACTAAACAGCTGCGTTGCGTTGGCGAACCGGTTAGGCATCGAGTTAGTGTTTGTTGTGTCTTTGAGAATGAATGTTGGTTGTGAGTTTGAGCGCTGGGCACCTGGATTATTCCGGTTTCTCGTTAAAGCACACTTTTGCTCATGTATTGGACTCTGTGAAACGATTTCTGTATCCAGCGTCTCTGTCACCTTGAAGACCATACTTTTTCTTTCCTATGGGTTTTACTATACACAGAAAACGAAAAACTCCTGTATCCCTGTGTCTATTGTGATCGGGAGACAACTAGATTATTTGAGCTCCACTCTGCATCTATTTGGGAACTTTAATGCCTGTTATTATGACTGGCAGCTCCCGTACCAGAAAACCAACTATGTTGGAACATAATCCCGATTTTTTTTGTTGTCCTTGGACCTCTTTCAGCTGGTGAGCCAAGCGAAAAGTGTACCAGATGTAGTCTTTCATACAGTCAATTGCCTTTATCTTCCACTGATAATTAATCCGGACAGGTATCGTGTAGAGGTCACCTACCCATTTGGAACGTCCGATCACTGTCTGGTGAAATCTGTTTTTACATATACCCCACACGCTTCTGAACCTCATGGTGTTAGGCGAGTATCGAAATACAAGTCAGCAGATTGGGATGAGATGCGACACTTTTTTGCGTCTTATCCTTGGCGGCAGGTCTTCTTCTCTTCTTTGGATCCGTCGAGTTGCGCGGATGCTATATCCGATGTGGTGCATCAGGCAATGGAGTATTTTATTCCATTTGCTGACGTACCCATCGGTGGCAAAGCTCTCCCATGGTTGGCTCTTCCAGTCAACCCTTGAATTCTTATATAAAAAAAAATAACAAATAACATGTAACATGGTAGAAAACTAAAAAAATTGAAATAAAAAATAAAAAATAATAACAATAATAAATGTGTACAAAAATATACATAACAATAATAAAAAAGTACTAACTAAAAACTTTTATGAATAAGTAATAAAGAAAAAAACTAATTAATTACTACCGATCACATTCATAAAACTTGCGGAGGTTGTGCTTAAATGACTTTAACGAAGGCGATTTTCGGATGTCAGGCGGCAGGTTATTCCAAAGTTTTACTGCAAGAGCAGTAAATGACTTGGCATAGCATTCTGAATTACAGGTTGGAAACGTAAGTCTCAAATTATCAGTAGATCTCAGACGACTTCCACTAATGCCGGCTAGGTACTTAAAACGCTCTTTTAAGTATGTAGGTGTCTTAGGGTTAAATAAAATATTGTAAAGCAGAGCCAGTGTGTGCAAGTGTCTTCGTAATTTGATCAGGGGTAAATTTAGTTTTTTACGTGATTCCGTAATATGATCATATTTACGTAAATTAAAAACAAATCTTATTGCCACATTTTGGAGACGTTCGAGCTTGCACACTAACTCTTCAGATGAGTCAAGAAACACCACATCACAATAATCAATCAAAGGCAAAATAAGTGATTTGGCCAGCATAGCCTTAGTTTTTACTGGGAGAAAATTTTGGAGTCGTTTAAGCGAATGAAAGGAGGAAAATACCTTACGACTAACATTTTTTTTTTTTTATTTTTTTTTATTAATTTCTACTTTTATCCACGGACACGTCGCCCGTGCACTTTTCGCATTTGGTTTGTATTTTGCATATTAATTGTTGAAATTTTGAGATAACATACTCAAAAAGGAGTCTATTACTACAGGTACCTTAAAAACTATATTAGTAAGGTAAGTCCTTTGCACAGCAATTACACATACTTATATAAATATAAATATTATATATATATATATACATATATATTTTTTATTTCTTTTATTTATTTATTTATTTTTTTGTTATTGTACAATGTTATAATGTGAAGTATAGTATAAGTATTTGATGTATAAAAAAGAAAAATATTATTAAAGTTAAATTTCTTACATTTTCTCATTAATGCCTTCCTACGAAAACATTATTGTGGTGACCTACTGTTATTTTTATTTTTTTCACTCATCACGAGCAAGGTTTCCACGATAGCGAAGTTTCTGTCTTTTATAGCCATCTTGGTATTATATTCTATGATGTTATATTTTGTCGCCTTCATCTCTCTCCTGATGAATCTGCCCGTCGCCTCGTCCTCGCTGTCGGTAAAATACACACAGCTCTCGGTATGACGCGACACTGCTACAACCGCCTGGAGAACGCTATCGTGCAGTTGCATCTTACTCCTGGTGTTGATTATAAAAACGGAGCCGAAAGTGAGTCCTTGTGCTTCGTGTATGGTTAAGATACGCGACCCTTCACCTGATTCATAACCCTCGTTAAACAATGCTATCTTCTCTTCCTGGGTGTGTACTAAGTACAGGGTATTGGGTTGGGATCTGGGTATTTTCGATCCTGTGTAATTGAGCATTGTTAAGGACTGCACTAGTTTCCTGCTGGAGTAGATGCCGGAGTAGACCTCTTCTAAGGCATACGCGACATCTAAGGGATTCCGATCTGTGCACAGTAATTCTTGGCTGATGGACGTTATCAGGGTGGGACGACAGTACCTCATCTCGAATAGATTATCTCTATCGATGTAAGGTAACTGGTTCACGTCACCGACGAGGAGAATTTCGGCAGCGCCGGACAACCGCGTAGCCGAATCGCTATGGATCCGAAATGGTTCATAAGAGCCTCGTCTACCACCAAACGTTGATAGATTTCTGACTCTTTGAATCCATTTACTAATACAGAGGCCATCGTACGCACTCGATTCTTTGATTCGTCACCTATACGCTGAGAGATCTTCTCTCTTAGATCTTTAGCCGCCTTAGTTGTGATTGTAACGATGACGTCCTTCTCCGCGTCAAAGTGCGATATTATCCACGTGGTTTTGCCACATCCTGGAACCCCGTTGACCCAGTTTAGTATTGGCACGGTCCAAGCTTCGAAGTTCGTTAATGTGCTAGCTTTGTCTAGGATCATATCCTCTAGCATAATCTTGGTGCATTGGGCCGTGACAACAATTGGGTCGTTAGATGGCGTCGTATATCTGGCTTTGCCTGTTCGCTTCGTCTCTTCCCTATCCAACATAACGAAACCACTGGTCGCATTGTATGCTGCCATATGCTCTCCTGCCATTGTGCCGTGAATTATCTTTGCAGTTTGGTTGTTGTATATGGCTGCATCTGCCTCCTTGAGTTTCAGCTCCAAGAACTTCCGATTACCGATTTTAAAGGCCTGAAGAATTTCTTCATGAGGTATTGATTTAGCCTGTTTAGTCGCTTTTGTTAAAGCTTGAAACTCAAGGAAAGCATTTATGAAGTGATCAAGTGGTCCCTCTGCCAGACGAAGACAAGGCGAACTGACTATTCCCATCTTTGCCTTTGTTTTTTTTTGAGGTTTTACGGATTCAGAGCTGGTTTTATTTTTCATCTTTATGAGGTTAATTACCGCCGTTGCCATGGAGCTGGTGGGCTTTAGTGTACGACGTGAACTAGTGTGTTGGAGATTTTCCTCCTGGTCATCGTACACCACTTTCTTACCTGGTGAGGTTCTTGATGCTTTTACCATGGACGCTACGGCGGTTGTGATTGCCTTTGTTATATTATTGTAGTATTGCTACATATAAGATTGTTATTATATAGTAATTTGGTTTGTAGGTAATATAAATATGTAATTATTTATTTACCTACATAATAACATTGACAATAAATATTGTTGTTACAATTAGATTTACGAATAAGGATCTATATATCATTGTTATTACTGGTATGTTATAAAAGTAGTAAAAGATATTGATTTGACGAGCTATCGGAAGTAGCCTTAAGATATTAAATGTTGTATTTACATATCTTATTAGGTAACCCATGTGTGTGAAAGATATAAGATTGTTATAAATATGCCTAGGCATTTAAAATGGTTATGTACTATTATATTGTTATTATGATATATTTAATGATGTTTAAAGTTGTGAATATGACTTATCTCCAGAAGCTGCCGTTGGCGCTTCTGTCGATGTTATGTTATAAATGTGGCTGTAAGACTCTATTAAAGGTAATCTGTATTGGACAACAGGCAAGATAAGTGATTCTTATACTTACATTGTTTATAATATGTGTAATAACTATTGTGGGTATTTCACCGTATTGAGTTATTGGTAAATGTGTCTAAATAATTATACAGTAATAACTATATTACTGTATTTATTATATTCATGTACCGGGAGTCATTTTGTTATATTAAATGATATATTTGTTTAGTTATTTCTTTTCTTTAAACTTATCCAAATAATGCATTGAAATATATCATCATATTAATAATATGAAGTAGCTCGATTAAATAATTTATACTATCTTAATTCAGTGGGGCTTAATTGTAGAATCTTATAATATCTAACACCTTCATGAAAGATTTTGATGTCAGGCTAGGTTTTGACGTGGAGGCTTCTGCTTGTTGTTGTGCTTTTGCCTTCTCCTGTTGTCGTTCCGAACCACTCTTTGATGCTGGTTCTGTATATCCTCCGTTGCCCGGGGGCTTGGTTGGTCCTCCATGATGTGGCCTGAGGTATTCAAGGCTTTCTCCTCGATCTTCATAGACAACTATCTCGTGGTGTTTGGAGGCCTTTAAAATACCAATCCTTTGTGATACTTCAGCCTTCTCATACACCAGTATCATAGCATCAACACTGATTGTTCGGGGAGTGATGTTTTCCCCTCCTAACGGCTCTCCGAATTTCGACAGCAGACAACTAGCCTGAGCGTAAGGTGGCTCCACGTCTTTCCGCTCGATTAATACGATAGTTTTATTTACTTTTCGTAATAACCGGCATTCGATGCCTGCCACCTTTGTTACGGGCAATGCTTCGTAAACTTTGCGCTTCATGTTCTGTCTCGACGTGCTCCCATTTATTAATGCCGCTAGTCCCGGGGAAATCGCCACTCCACTGCGACTACTAGGAACGCAAAAACTTATACCTAGCTTTTCCTGATTAAAATTCATGAATAGGGCCACCCCTCGAATTCTTATGGACGGATTACTTTTTTCACCACAAGATAAAAGTTGGTGAATTGTTATCGCGTTTGGCTCGGAGTTTATGGGTAACACAGGATGTCTTCGGGCAATCACTTCGCGTGTTTGTATGGGTTGATGAATAGATGGATTAGCGAAAGTACTATTCCTTCTAGCTGCGTTGCGGAAGACTTTTTCGGCAAAAGTAAGGAATGCAGGCCTGATCTCCGAATCTGCCAATATTTTAGGCAGTTCAGACTTGGCCAGATTTCTGTACATTTGGGTCTCCAGGTCATGTCTAGCCGCGGCATAGCGGGGACATTCCAGAAGGACGTGCCAAATTGTCTCGCTTATGTTTGGGTCGCATTCGCAGCCGGGACTATCTTTGATATGGAATCTGTATAAGTATTCCGCTATTCCACCGTGTCCCGTGAAGACTTGGGTGAGAGTGGGGTTTATTTTTATTTCTCTGAGGATGTGGTATGACTCTTTTATATCTGGCCAGAATATTTTAGTAATGGCTCCTGTGGTGGAAGTTTGGTAACGGTCCTGCCATTTGCGGACCGTTTCTTTCCTGATGGTTTCTTTGACCGTACACAGAGGTATTTTATCGTATTCTGGATCACTGTTAGTTAGAGCTCCCTTCTTCGCAAGTTCGTCTGCTCTCTCATTGCCAACAGTGCCCACGTGAGCCCTTATCCAAAAGAGTCTGATTTCTCTACCGTCTGCTTTGGTACTTCCAATGTTTTGTTTTATGGCATTTGCTAAGGAGTGGGTTGTTTGAAATTTTCTTAGCAGATCCAGCGTAGATTTTGAGTCGCTGAGGATGTTAACAACTTCTTTTCTGCTGGATTTAGCCAAAAATGTTGCCTTATATAGCGCATATAGTTCTGATTGGAAGACCGTACATGAACTGTCCAGGCTGAATGTACCGTATTCCTTCTCTTTACCATCCTCCCACCACGTCAGGGCTGCTCCTACTCTGCCTGATATTTTGCTTCCATCTGTGAATATTAAGGGTCCTGTATTTTGTATGGTTTGGATGACGTCGGGTTGTGGTTGGTCCAATTTGGTGTATTCTATATCTAATATTGTGGATGGGTGTGGCTTGTCTAAGTGATTGATGGCCATTTCCAGCTCTCTGTTTGGAGGAAGGTAATCTTTTGATATTCCCTTTTTAGTCCAGAAAAGGTGGGCTGAGGTTCTGTATGCCTTGCAGATCTTTTGTGCGAAACCTCTTTGGAGGGCATTTAGCTGTTTTTGTATCCTTTGCAGCTCAGTTGTTTGCGACCACACACTTGAGGCATACATCATAATAGGTTCCACTACGGCAACGTAGATGGTTCTCGTGATTTCACCGTTCAATCCCCAGGTGACCTTCGCGGCGCGCGCTAGTTGTTTATATATTTCCGCAGCTTTTTTACACGATGCGGACACATGAGAGGTGAAGGTGAGTTTCCTATCTATCACGAGTCCAAGGAGTTTTATTTCTTTTACAAGTTGTATTGCGGTTCCAGTCATGTAAATGTTTGGTTCATCGTACTTCAGTTTCTTCGTTAAGAGCATGGCGCCGGTCTTGTGAGGCGCGAAGTTGAGCTTATTACGATTTCCCCATTCCACCACCGTTTTCAAGACGGTGTTTGACTTCTCCTCTAGAATTGTTGTTGAGCTCTCCGAAATTATGAGTGTCACATCGTCTGCAAACGCCTGGCAGTATGCGTTATCTGCTTCTAGCTTGTGCAGCAACGAGTCCAAGATTATATTCCAAAAAGTTGGTCCACCTATAGATCCTTGGACACAACCCTTGTTTGTTTGTTTTTCGTATGTTGACCGGGCGTAATTCACCGTGATCTTCCTGTCGGTAAGATACGACCCTACCAGTTCGTACAGATTTTTGGGACATCTCTTTTTTTGTAGTTGGAGTTTTAAAATTGGCCACCACGCATTATCGAATGCGCCCTCTATGTCTAGTGAGATGACGAGTACCAGCTTTTTGTTGGTTATTTCTCGTCGGATATGTGTCACCAGATTATAGAGAGCGTCCTCTGTGCCACGTTGAGGCATGAAACCATATTGATTTTTGTTAAGTGTGGGAAAAATGTGCCATTGGAGTCTGCTGATAAAGAGTTTTTCGATGATTTTTTCAAGAACTGAGAGGAGACCGATCGGTCTGTAGAACTTTGGATGAGTATAGTCCTCTTTGCCTGGTTTTCTTAAGATGATCACGTGTGCCTGTTTCCATTGGGAGGGGAAGTGTTTCAGTGACAAACATTTATTTGCGATTGTCATGAAAACATTCTTTTCCATTTGGATGGCTGCAATACAGATATCCGCAGTAAGCCCGTCAGGTCCGGGAGCTTTCTTTGGATTTAGGGCTTGCAGAATAAGTTCTAGTTCTGCAGATGTAAATGGTGGATCATCTTCCTTCAGATCCGATGGTATTTTCTCGTTCGTCAGTTCCCGGATTTCTGTGTGACACAGTTGGTCTGTATTGATCGTGTCATCGGGATAGAAGGTCTTGGCTAGAAGCTCTGCCGACATTTCTGGGGTTAGAGTAGAACCTGTATTATCTCTTAAGAGATCAACTCTTGTCTTTCCTCCTCTTGACCTCCTCTTGTCTTTTGGTTGTGTTCCTAAATACTCTATAGATCTTGTCCCACATACTTTCTTTTTCTTGTGTCGTACAAAACTCCTTCCAACTACCCGTACTAGCTTTATCTGCTTTTTTCTTATACTCCAGTACAGCATCGATATAGCAATCAATAACGAGTTTTCTTCTAGATGCCGCTGCATTCCTTATTCTACGTTTTTTTCTTTTGACCTCTTTTTTAAGTTCCTCGAGCTCCGCGGTCCACCAGGGCGGTGTTGTTTTCCCTTTCCGTTGTCCTGCCTTTGGAATGGTGTTTTCACAGGCCTTGTGGATCGCGACCGTGTATTTTCCTACTACGGAGTCGAGTTCCTCTGGAGTTTTTATATTGTTGATTTTGTGTTCGGTGATGCCCTCTTTCGTCAGGGCGATTTTGAGGAGTGTTTGAAAATCCGACCACTTTGCATTTCTTGTATTGTAAATGCGCGTTGTGATTGGTTTTAGGGGCTCTAAACGTTTCCCTTCGCATAGTTCGAAGGTTATTGCGTTATGGTCTGATGTTATTACTTGATTACTAGATTGATTGATTGATTGATTGATTGATTGAGATTGATTGATTGATTGATTGAGATTGATTGATTGATTGATTGATTACTAGATTTTCATTCACCCTCCATTTTTCGATGGCGTTCAGGAGCTGCAGGCTGCATGCTGTGACGTCCACGATGCTTGTGCAAATTCTGCTGTTCCTGTATGTCTCGAAGGTTGGAGCATCACCAACATTTACGATTTGAAGGTCTAATTCGTTGAGAAATGCATGATATGCTGCACCACATTTGTTCTCTATTTTGCTACCCCACCAGTGGCTCCAAACATTTACATCTCCTGCCACTATGATTTTTTTGGTGTTTAATTTCCCACACACTTTTTTTAAACGACTAAAGTAAGGCTCTACTCCTATTCTCGTGCTCCCTCCTACCAACAGTACTGCGGCCTCGGTTTCCGTTACCAGCTGTGGATCGTGTATGACCTCCAGCCGGTCGTCGAAGACTATGACCGCTGCTTTTGTGAGTTTTTGTTTATTGAGGGTGCATTGTATGACTCTAGTACCGGAGTATTCCTTTAGGATGCCTTTTCCTCCCACGTATGGTTCTTGTACTAGGGCAATCGACACTCCGGTATCCTTTGCGACTTGAAGTAGCTCCAGTGTTGCGACTTTGGAGCGTTGAAGGTTTGCTTGGATGAAACGCAAACCCGTGTCAGCCATCTCTGTTGGACCATATCTTTGATTCTTTTGGGACCCTTTAGCAATATGAGATCTTAGATCTTGCTATTGCATCCCATTTTTGACGTACGCTACACTCTTTGCTGAAAGCGTTGTGAGCCAGATTCGTACTATCACCCTGTATCTGACTTGCAGTTTATGCAAACCGGTAGTTCCCCTGCGAGTCTTTTGGCGCATTTCTCCCAGGAATGTGATCCTCCGCAATGACTACAGAGATTTTCCGCTTCCTGGCAGATCGCCCTTGTATGACCGAAGCCGAGACATCTCACGCATTGTACTAGAGGAGAGTGATCTTGTAGCGGTCTCCTCTGGAGGCCTATGTATATATATCCAGCCTCTATAAAACTTTTGTACACTGGGGGAGATACCTCTAGTACCGGGTGACTTTCGTGGAGGTTCCGGGCTCTCTTGTATTTTTATTGTGTTTTCCTTCATGTCGATGCCTTGCAGAAGGTGTTTGTTCTGCGCTAGTAGATTTTCTACGAGTTCTGCATCCTTATGATAGGAGAGCACGTCCTTTATTATTATCAGAGGGTTGCCCGGTTTTGCTATCACTGCCTTTAGGATTTTGTTTTTTTTTATTTGGTTTTGTACTAACTTGAGGTCCTCTTTTGTACCGCAACTTAGCACTACCTTTTGGTTTCTTGCCTTCCTTACCCTGTCCACTTTAGCTCCGGTGTTCTTTGTATCTAGGGCATCCCTAATCTTCTCTACAAGGTTTTCCCCTGTATATTCTGGGTCTGTAGAGGATACGATTAAAGTATGGTTGGGTACAATTTTGGGCGGAATTGATGCCACTTTTGCATATGTTTGTTTCGGAGCCGGTTCGGTTTGCTCCTTTTTTTTTGTGTAACCTAGTTCTTCTGCTAGGCTCAATTGATTATTTATTTGTTGGTGTGTTTGTTCCTGACGCATCGTCCTTAGCTCGGAGGACACCGCCTCCAAGCTTTCTTTAATTGGGAGTAGATGTTCTTCCATGTTTGCGGTGGTTTGTCTGGTATCGCTATGATGTGACGTATCAGGTTTTGGTATTATATTTTTAATGGCCTCCTTTATCTCCTTAATGATATAGTTCTTGTTATCAGGGGACCTTACCTGGTTTGGCGTACTCACTTTCAACAATGTCTCGTCGGTCTTTTGGTCGCTGGTGTTTCTCTTGAGATCGCGTCGTAACTCGTCTAATTGGTTGGATATGGAGTTGACACTATCTCTTAGAGTGTTATGGTTTTTAGTGAGGGGCTCAATGTTTGTAGCTACTCCAGAAACTCCCAATTGGCTGACGCTTGACTCCAGCGATGACATCATTGAAATTATATGTTGAGTGCCTTTTTCTATATCTGCCACTCTCCGGTAAGGTTCCTGGGTCTCGTGACCTAGCCAGTCTCTTACTGCCTTCGTTTGTTTGGTGTTTTCATCTATTCTACTTCTTGCTTCTTTTAATTCTACCAGCAAGTCCTTGTTTAACTCCGCTATCCTATGGTTTTGTGCTCGCTCTATCGCTAGAAGCTCCTGGGCATTTCTTTTTCTCTCTTTTTCCAGGTTGTACTTGTGACGAGACCTGGAGTCAGAGAGAGCGAGTACTGTTTCGTACAGAGACTGCAGGCTTTCAAGTGCAATGGCTTTGCACTCTGTTTTGATTTTGCCTGCAGTTTCTATAGCTTCCTTTCCCCGCAGAAACATCTCGTTGGCGTGTTTCGTAGCCATGTCCATCTCGACTCCTAACCTCTTTCTAGAGTTGACCAGCAAACTTGGTCTTCCCTGCGAGGAATCTTGAGTGAATGCCTCGAAGGACGTTACCGAGGCTACGGAAATTTCATCATCCGATAGAATTGGCCGAGGAGGGGATGTTCTCCACTCGGCCATGATGTTAGTTGCCAACTGAGCTGCCTCCTGGATGGTAATTGCGGCTTGCGATGAGACCTCGCTTGCGTCGCCATAGGGTGGAGTCTTGCGAGCTTTTTGGAGCTTGTTGCATTTCTCCGACTTGGATCGTTCGACGACTTGCGTTCCCTTGGCACTTGATGAAGGCGAGACTTTCTCCGATTTAGTTTTGGCCTGCTTGGTTAGGACTTTCTCCCTTAGCGATCGCGTCTGCCTTACTGTGTGTTCTGCAATCTTAACAGTCTCCGCCACGGTCTTATTATTACTATTTTCGTAGGAAGACATTTTACAGTTGTTGAAAATTATTTGTTTATTATATTTTTAATTACTATCTATTTGTAATGTGTTGTTATTAATATTACTATTATTTTATCATTAATATAAATATGTATATATATATATATATATATATATATATATATATATCTTGCAACTGCGCAAAGGACCCACCTGCGCTGATGTTCTTCTCCTTTGAGCACGTTGACGCGAAGTGTGATGTGAATTGAGTATCTCGTGTTGCCGTTGCTGCGACTGGTAAGAAGTTATTGGAGCCGAAAGATGGAATATTTCTTCTTAATTCAGCGAGTCCTCGCCTGTAGTGTTATCAGTTGATAGATGTTTCTTCTCGGCGAAGTAGATACCAGATTTCCCAAGCAAATCCGTTTGCAAAAACTTGTATAGATGTTTTTTATTTTTAGTTTTTGCTTTTATTTTCAAGCCCGGTGTTATAAGATTATGTCGTGACGGTATTTTTGTAAATCTTCTTTCAGTCACGTATGAGTGGAATGTCTGACGTGACCATCGACCGAAATTTCTAGGTCAGATCGTGATGGTATTTTTTCAATATTTTAAATAGTCACGTACGTTTGGGATGTTTTGTGGATTTATTTGTTTTCTTGCCTAGGACTGGACCCTTTGTTGCTCTGAAGTCTGAGATGATAGGGATAACTTTTCTTGTAACAGCACTTTAGCTACACTTTGGAGTACTTTTCACAAGCGTAGTCCGATTTAAACCTTCGTTATGAATAATTCAATACGGAACAGATGTTATCTCTTTGACGGCTGAAGCTAGACTTTACGACTAACATTGGTAATATGAGGTGCCCAGGAAAGCCTTTGATCTAAAGTGATGCCTAAATTACGAACAGTAGAGGAAAGAGGAATAGGAGTACCATCAAGTAAGATTTCAGGCAGTTCTGTTCGCTGTTGTATAGATACGAAATACTTACTACCTACAATTATTTCCTGTGGTTTCAGGGGATTTATTAAAAGGCCAAAGTATTTTGCCCACTTTGAAATAGAAACAAGATCACCGATTATTTTATGAATGGCATCAGCAAGGTTTGTGATCGAGGCCGCAGTATAAATTGCAAATCATCAGCATATAAGTGATAAGAGCAAGTAAGAGAGGAAGTAATGTTATTAATGAAAAAAGAGAATAAAAGTGGAGAGAGAACCTCGCCCTGGGGTACACCCGCTGTGACTGTACATGGTTTAGACAGAGTATTGTTGTCTTTAATTAATTGGAGACGGCCTAAAAGATATGACCGAAACCAAGAAATAGCAACTGGTGACATGTTAATTTGACTGAGACAACCTATGAGAATGTCGAAATCAATACAGTTAAGGCATTACTGAAATCGAGAAGTACTAGAACTGTCAATTTTTTATTGTTTATGTTCAAACGAATATCGTCATTGATCTTGATAAGAGCTGTCGTGGTACTGTGTCCAGGTCGAAACCCTGACTGAAATGGAATAATTAAGTCGTAACGAAGTAAATGGTTAGAAAAAGCACGATGAACAATATGCTCTAGTATTTTAGAGAGAAAAGGGAGAATAGAGATAGGACGAAAGTCGGTAAAGTTTGTCGGATTTTTTTTTTTTGGAAGAGCTATAATTTGAGCAACTTTCCACTCAGTAGGGAAAATACCATAAAGTAAAGAAAAATTAAGTATATGAGCTAGAAAAGGAGAAATAAGGTGTTTTATAGGCAGAATCATATCTAGACCAATACCATCGTTTCCTATTGATTTAGATTTAATGCTTTGGATAATATTCGAAACTTCAGACGCCATTACTTCCTCAAACTCAAACACCAGTATGTTATGTCGTATATTTTGTAAGTATGCTAATGTCTGCTCTTTATGGAAAGAAGTGAGAATAGTTGGGCAAGAAGTAAAATAAGTGTTGAGTGCATCCGGATCAAAAGCAGTTTGAAACTCGCTTTCACGTTTGCCTAATCCAAGAGTTTTCAGGAAGCTCCATAACTTATCGGGTGGTGAATCCTGAATCCTAGAGTGGATATGTCGTCTCTTTACAGCACGACATAACTTACAGCATTTAGTTTTTAAAGCCCTGTAGACTTCATGGTTAATATCTGAGCGTTCCCGTCTATATTTCAAAAATGCCTTATTACGAGTTGCCATTATTTTTTTTATGGCTGGCGTTAGCCATGGAGCAGGGTAATGCTTTACTCTTACCGTTCGTAAAGGAGCGTGTTTATTATATAAGGCAAGAATAATATCGTTCATTAAATTAACCTTAGTGTCCATGTCAGGCGCAGAGATGACCGATTCCCAATATGCATTACAAAAATCTTCTTTAAGAGAATCATAGTTAATGTCACTGTAATTACGCGTTAGAATAAATTTATGTTTACGTTTTGGTGACCTTACATTATAGGATGTGAAAATTAAGTCATGTCTAGAAAACTCACATGCTATGAATTGCCCGTGTGATACATCGAAATTCGGAGAAGCAACGATAATTAAATTAAGAAGAGAAGGAGGACCGTTATGGGGAAAGTGGGTAGCTAATATGCTCATATAAAGGGCGAAAATTTGATAAGGCTGCCTCCAGAGATTCAAAATAATTGATATTTGAGTTAGGACTGTAAAAAACCCCAAGTAGCACCTTAGTATGATGTAGAATTACCTCAATGAAAAGGTACTCAGCACAATGAACAGCAGAGGCAGACTCGAGCATAATACTGAATGGAATGTTATCTCGCAGGTAAATTGCAACTCCCCCTCCACTGACCACTTTCCCTGTGTTTGACTTCATAAACTTCCTATCATTAAGAATTAGCCGAAAACCACTTAATGAAAATAGCGCCGAGGGCAGAGAAGGCTTAAGATAAGATTCTGAGACCAAAATAGCGTGGCTATTTTTATTCAAAAAATTAGTTTGCATGTCTATGATATGAGAGGGTATGCTTTGAGCATAAATGTTTAGTAAAAGGCCCACTTAATTAATGAAAAACGGAACGCATCTCGTTAAGGATCAATTTTGATTGGTGGATTGTTTTTACGCCATCTTGACTCCTCCCCCTTGCTTCCTTCTTCCTTCTAAAAGAAAACTTGTGCGCAAACGCGCGTCACTAATCGTTTTTGTTAAAAAACTCCTAGAAAAGTGCTAGTGTATCACCCTGATTGTGTCCTAGCTTCCGAGACCTTGATCCTCGCCTATTCGGTAAGTAATTACAATTTTTCCAATTCATTTTTGGTCCAATTCGAGCCGGATTCGTTGATCCACGTACTTCAACGGCCGCCATAACTTTCGTAAAATTAAAAACTTTTAATCATTACCAATGGCTAAAAATAATCAGATGCTGGTTTTAAAGTTTGAATTTTATGTTGAAAAGGTACAAAGTATTTATAATTCACTGTCGACAAGTGATCTAACAGATTCACATGAAGTTGAAAGATTTAAGGTAAAATGTATGGATTTAGACGAAATAAAACAAAATGTTGAAGAGTCTTATCTTGCTATTTTGTCTCAATTCATTTCAAATCCCGGTCAGTTAGATGGTTATAAACAAAAATATGTTAAATACGAGCAGCAATTTCTGGAGGTTAGGTGTAAATATCGGTCATTTATTCCGATAGTTGCAGGTAGTCCGAAATCTAATATTAAATTGTGCGACAGCTTTAGTAATAACAATGTAAGATTACCGAAAATAAATCTACCTCAGTTTTCTGGCAATTATTGTGACTTTCCTAACTTTATAAACTTATTTGATAGTCTAATACATTGTAACCAATCATTGAGTCTTGTCCAGAAGAAACATTACTTACTTAGTTGTCTTTCACACGAGCCCTTAAACTTAATTAAACATTTAACTAATATTCCCGAGAATTATGAGGTGGCTCGGTCAATACTTATAGATAGATATGAAGATAAGAGAATGATAGCCGACTCACATCTGAGCGCAATGTTGTCTTTACCTAATGTATCACTTAAAGTTCCTACTCAGTTGCGTAACTTTGTTAGTAATATTCAAGAGAACACGCGCGGGCTCACTAGTCTTGGATTTCCTGTCAAGGAGTGGTCATTATTATTATTACATATTTTCGTAAGAAAGCTAGATACCGAACTACGCTCTAAATTTGAAATTACTCATCAAAACGTATAGATTCCTACATTCGATAATTTTACAACATTTTTAGATAATATGTGTAAAACTCTGGAGACATCAGGAATTAACATGTTAATAACCCAACCACAACAAAGCGGTGGTAGATATACTTCCCAGAACAAACGTAATTTACATGTAACATCTATGCAAACAAGCCGTGATAGGACAGGTGAATCTTTTAATATTAAGTGCCCTTTATGCAGTAATAACCACCTTTTATTTAAATGTACACAGTTTTTGAACATGGATACTCGTTCTAGACATGAATTTGTAGCTTCTAAAAATTTATGTTTTAACTGTTTAAGACCTCATAGAATTTCTGATTGTTTATCTAAATTCCGTTGTCAAATCTGTCAACGAAGGCATAACACGTTCTTGCATTTACTTATTTATATCTTTTCCACTTAGAATCATAATCAGTGATCACTTGTGTACGTCAACATGGAAATGTCAGGAGGGCCTATTACGATACTAGATTTATCGTAATAAGCCCTTCTGAAAAAGCGCTTTCCATCTTAATGTTAAAGCTATGAGGGTTCCAAACGCGTCCTGGTCTGAGAAGAACCACACAACATGCTCAGCCGGATATATTTTTTGTTATTGTGATCACTGTTTCACAAACGTCAAACTTAAATGCAATTTTGGAACAACTAGAACCGTCGCAATCAATCGGAAAAGAAGCCTAATGATTTCAGGCAACCAAAATTAAATAATAATAACAGAAAAAATAAATATATATAAATCTTCGGCCTGCCACACAACCAGTCACCGCAAGCAGCACCCGTTCACGAGCATAACACAAGAGCCAGCCATCACCCCCTTCGCACATATTTGAGGGAGGGAGGCAACCCGACTCCCGATGCTACCGCAAGTAGTGACTTCTAAGGAATCGGTGTGATGCAGAAGGTCGATAAAGCAAAATTAATTTACAGCAAAAAACAAATTGCGGAGATTACTAGCTATTCGCAATACAATACAGATTCATTCCCAGGCCATACCGTCGTCGATGTAATCCTTTACACTATAGTAGGATTTTTTTATTAAATTATTTTTAACATATAATTTAAATTTATTTAATGAGAGGCTTAAGGCTTCATTTGGGAGCTTATTTTAAAAACGTATACAATTACCCTTAAAGGATTTACCTATTTTATGGAGCCTAGTGCCGGGCATAGCGAGTTTATTTTTATTTCTTGTATTAATTTTATGTAAATCACAATTTTTCTTGAACTTTGAAATATTTTTATGAACGTAAATTAAGTTTTCATAAATATATTGATTATAAACAGTCATAATTTTAAATTCTTTAAATTTGTTTCTTAAAGAGTCTCTTGGTCTCATATTATATATTGCGCGAACAGCTCTCTTCTGCAATGTAAATATGGTATCAATGTCAGCCGCATTGCCCCATAAGAGTATACCGTATGACATTAAGCTATGAAAGTAACTAAAGTAAACTAATCGAGCAGTTTCCATATTTGTTAATAGACGTATTTTTTTAACCGCGTATGCAGCAGAACTTAGTCTGCTTGACAAATCAAATATATGAGGACCCCATTGCAATTTTTCATCTAAAGTAATGCCCAAGAAAGTAGTAGATTTGACCAAGTCCAAATCCTCATTATTTAATTGTACATTGGTTCTAACATTTTTAACATTTGGGAAACTAAATTTGACACATTTCGTCTTTTTTTTATTGAGCAACAAATTATTGGCGTCAAACCATTGTACAACATCTGAGAGAGCATTGTTTACATCGTCAATAACAGATTGCCGTCTATTAACTTTAAAAGTAAGAGAAGTATCATCAGCAAACAATACTATCCCATGTTTTTCCCTCACTAGGTGAAGTAAGTCATTTATGTAAATGAGGAACAAGAAAGGCCCTAAGATAGAGCCCTGTGGCACACCTATTTTTACCAAAGAACCAGGGGAACGTTTTCCATTTACATCAACTTTTTGAATTCTATCATTAAGATATGAACTAATTAAATCTAGGGACTTATTTTTAACTCCATAATGTTCTAACTTTTTCACAAGGATTTCATGTTGAACGCAGTCAAACGCCTTAGATAGATCACAGAACATGCCAAGTGCATCCTGTGATCCTTCCCAGGCTTCAAATATGTTTAGTAATAGCTCTACACCAGCATCTGTTGTAGAGCGACCGGCAGTGAAACCAAACTGGTTTTTGTGTAAGAGATAGTTTTTACTGAAATATGCCACAAGTTGATTAAGAATTATTTTCTCAAAAATCTTACTAAAAGTGGGTAAGACTGAAATAGGTCTATAGTTACTAGGATCTAATGAACAGCCGGATTTGAATAATGGAGTTATTTTACTTTGTTTCATTAGATCAGGAAATATACCATATTCTAAACAATTATTAAATATTAATGCTAAGTCTGGCGCTACAATGTTAATTATGGACTTAAGTATGTCAACAGAAAACCCCCAAAGATCACTAGTCTTTTTAACGCTAATTGATCTAAATACCTTGATTACTTCTTGAGCATTAACTTTTTCAAACTTAAAACTACTAACACATTGATCTACATTCTCTCTAAGTAAACCCATAGCTGCAGCGGTAGAAGAATTTAAAGATAACGTTGTAGTCACTGGAATATTAGTAAAAAAGGTTTCAAAAGCAGTAGCAACCTCGAGGTCAGACGTGACATATTTATTATCTATATTTAATTTATAGTCGATCCTCTGGGATTTAGCTCTTCCAGTTTCCTCATTAATTATTTTCCAAGTTGTTTTTATTTTATTAATGCTATTTCCTATTTTATTTTGAATATGTTGATTTTTTGCTATTTTACATTGTTTTTTAAAAGATTTAGAAAATAATTTTACCTCATCCCTAAACTCATTACTAGTATTAAACATCAATTCCGCATACATATTATATAATTTTTCTCTATTTTTGTGTAACTCAGCAGATGCCCAATCACTAAACACTAATTTATCATTAACAACCACTGTTTTAGGAGTAAATATAGAGTTAAATAATTTAGTGAAAGTACTAAAAAAGTCATTATACATAATATTGGGGTTTGAATTTTTCATCAAGGGCAAATAGCGTACTAACCCATTTTTAATTTGTTCGATACGTTCTACAGTCACTGGTATAAAACTTATTTTCTGTTTTGATTTTTCTTTCTTGCTACAACTGAATTTAATAAATTGGCCATAGTGGTCAGAATCTAATGTATTGAATAAACATTTAAAATTTGGAATAACACTTGTAAAAATGTTATCAATACAAGTGGCACTAGTGGTTGTGACTCTAGTAGGCTCCATAAACATGTGTAAAAGATTATAAGATTTGAACAAATTTAAAAACTTTATACTTATTGAATTTTGTTCAAGAATATTAATATTGAAGTCTCCACAAATGATTACCTTTTTACTAGAATGTGATAGTTTTTACAATACCTCATCCATAATCTTTTCAAAATGTTCAAAGTTAGATGATGGTGGCCTATAAACATTTACAATTATGAACTCTTCTAATTCAACTGAAGCAAGTTC
Organism: Napeogenes sylphis; assembly: GCA_959347405.1. Lineage (NCBI taxonomy): Eukaryota > Metazoa > Arthropoda > Insecta > Lepidoptera > Nymphalidae > Napeogenes > Napeogenes sylphis. The sequence continues at coordinate 42,064,387 of OY365779.1, read as the reverse complement.
AGTTGTCCGCTCAACAGAGTGGCTCACTATGTCCTTGCGTTCTTTGAATTTTATTTGTTTATTTAAAATAATTAAAGAGCCACCATGTATGGAATTAACTCTGTTGAACGAACTACCAACCTGGTTATTGAAATTAAATATTAATTCATCATTCTTAAGCCAATGCTCAGTGACACAAAAAATATTAATATTAAAAGTATTTAAAAACAATTCAATTTCTAATTCCTTATTTCTAATACACTGAATGTTCTGATGCACCAGGTTGATACAGTTTATGTTATGTTTTTTATTATTTATTTTAACAATTTTTGTATTTCTATAATCATCATTATTTGATATCTTATTTATTTGGCTAGAGGATATCTCTACTGTCTTAATGTCTAGTTTAAACTACTACTAATACTACTATTACTAGTTGGATTTATTTAAGCTACCTGTCTTTTAATATATGGAGATAGGTAATACCTACCATTAGTCAAATTATAAAAGTTACTAATATTAGTGTTAGTGTCAATCACATGAAATTTGTCATTATACAAACATAAATTATGTATCAGTAAGTTTATCTTATATCTAATTTTATTTTCGGCCTGTGGCAAACCTTGATTATAGGGTAATGAAAACCAGACAATTTTATTGACATCTAAGTTACTTATAGTTTCAAAACATTTTTTAAATTCCAAATAATTTACATTATCTCTATTTCCTACAAAAATTATTACATTTGTTGACTTAGTAAATTGTTTACTTGAATTCTTTATTTGTCTAGTAATATTTATTAAATTATTGTCAGGTGAACAGCTGTTGAATACATTTTGTTTTTCAAAATAAGAATTTAGTACAGATCCCATTCCTTTTCCAATATTATCGCTAAACATATAGGTGTCATATGCAGGAGTTAATTTGAGGGAGCCACTATTATTAGAAACAGGGATATCAACCTTATCACACAATATTTTAGCGGGGGAGGACAATGTTGGTTTTACAGAAAATAACTTATTATTACACTCACATGAACAACTGTTAGTCTGTGAGTGTGAACAAATGTATGAAACATTCCAAACTATTTTGTGATTGTTTTTAACAGTTCATCTACTTTTGACTTTTGTTCACTTAGCATGTTTTGTGTGTTTTCATATTTTTTTGTAACACTTCTTAAAGTAGTCTGCAAACGGGCTAAATGTGTTTCTAGTAATTGTGTGAGATTCATATCTCCTATTTCTATTTTCTAATTCTATATTACAAAAGTTAATTTTTTTTAACAATATATTTTTATTAATAATTGATTTTGTAAAAAAAACTTGTTCTTTTTAGTTAATTTTTGGATTTTCTTAATATATCTATTAATTCTAATATATTTTTTTAATTTCTTATTGCTGCAGCTACCCAGCCTTTGTGAGTTCAATGTGTCATTTGTTAAATCTATAGTGACACAGGGGTTTTTAGTTGCAGTAGTCGGGGAGTTGACCAACTGAGAAGCGCTGCCAATTAACTCTTCATACAAGCTGTGAGTGTGAATGTTAGTTGAGTTTTGAGCGGCCTCCTCCAGTTCCAAGATTTGTTGGTGGGCATCTCTCAGCTCCAGCTCCAGGGTGTCGGTACGCCGAAGGGCCTGCTCATACTCAAGACCACACTCATCAAACCTAGCCACTAATAACTGTAGCCTGTTACGCTCCTCTTCAACATTATTATATTTAACATGTAACTTAAAAATTCTATTTTTAATTTGTCATTATTCTTTAAAACATCTAATAATTCCCTCTCATTAGCATCTCTTTCATTGTTTAGTTGGGCACACAAGTCCTTACTCACTTTTAATTCTTGTAATGCCAGTTGGAGTTTGTTCTCCTCTTGGCGTGAAAGGGCACGTGAACGAGTCATCATTTTAATATTAAATAAGGTACTAATGTGCAAAACCAAACAAAGGGCCTATATTGCTTTGTTTCCGCAATAACTGAGACAAAACAAAGAAACTGAGATTTGCAGAAACAAAACTAATATGAAATTGAATGAGACAGTTGTTATATAATAAAGAAGAACTAAAAACACTTAAAAACTAGAATATATATCTATTTTAGAAAATTTAAAGTTTGTACGTTACCAATCAACTGTCACTTTTCACTTTCTTAGAGATTTACAATATTGAAGAATAACTTAAACAAAGATAACTTAAGCTATAACTATATATAACTTAAGCATAGATCTAACGAACAAAACACGTCAGTAAACTCTGCCCAATCAGTTCAGTTAAATAGTAATGAGAACATGCCCATGTTAACTAATAATTGTCACACTCTAGACGCGAATTATACAAGTGATTCGATCATTCATTCACAACCGGGGTTTTCGGATACCGCGCCATGTGAATCATCTGAGCAACCGACGAATATATAAACATCTCGCTCACACTCGTAGGTCACGCACGGTACAGAGAGCGCGGAACCTCGGTGTGACAACGGCGCACTTCACTCACTGCTTGCAACAGCTCTCGTCGATATCGCCGTTATTAAGGACGGATGCACTCAACAAGTGCGCGCATTACTCGATCCGGGCAGTATGGCTAATTTTATTTCTATAAGCGCGATTCAGAGATTGAACGTGAAATATGATAAGTCATTAGTATCGATTACAGGCATAGGTGCGTCTAACAGTTTTAATGTAAAGGGACAATTAAAGATTTATTTAAAGCATAACTCTAATCATTCAGGTTTACGGGTAGACATGTTGGTGTTGCCGCGTATTACTACTGACTTACCTACAGTTTCCATTAATAGTAATATCTTAAATAGATTTAAAAATTTAAAGCTTGCGGACCCGCAATGTAATATAAAGGCTCCCATCGATATTTTGTTAGGTGTATGTGCTCACATCTTTCAGGGCAACAAATTAGTACTCGGCGATAACTTACCTATAGCTTTTGAAACTTTATTCGGTTGGGTTTTAATGGGTGATTTTACTATGGACCGCGTTGTTACACCAAGTTATCATTCGTTTTCGTGTATTGCTAATATTGACACGACACTTAAACGTTTTTGAGAATTAGAGGAGGTGTCATACAATAAAATACAACATCCAGACGATGTTTATTGTGAGGAACATTTTAAGCGGACGCACTCGCGTACACATGATGGCAGGTTTATAGTGCACTTACCTTTCAAACAAGGTGACAATGACTTAGGTGATACCAAATATTCAGCGATGAAAAGATTTTTTGCGTTGGAAAGAAAATTTAATCAGGACCCCCTTTTAGAGCGGAGATACAAAGATTTCATGCGAGAATATTATACTCTGGGCCACATGGAGCCAGTTGAGACCTCAACTGCACAGCGCTTCCCAAAATATTACATTCCTCATCATGGAGTGTATAAACGAGACTCTGATAAGATTCGTTGCGTTTTCGACGCTTCTTTTAAGAGTAGTTCGGGAACCTCTCTTAATGATGTTTTATTAGCTGGACCCAGACTACAACGAGATATTGTAGACATTATTCTCCATTTTCGATTGCATCAAGTAGTCTTTTCTGCGGACATTCGACAAATGTACCGGCAGATATTAGTTCATCCTGATGATCGCAACTTTCAGCTGATCTTGTGGCGGGATTATACCACAGATGATAATACTGTCAAGGAATTCCAACTTAATACAGTGACTTATGGTGTCACTTCCGCTCCATTTCTAGCAATGCGATGTGTTCACGAGCTTGCATGCCTAGGACAAAAGAGTCACCCGCGTGCGTCTCAGATTTTAAAATCGGACTTATTCGTCGATGATATTGTGTCAGGTGCGTCATCCTTGTCCGAGGCTAAGGATCTTAAAGACGAACTCATTGATTTGTTATCACAGGGCGGGTTGGAACTTCGTAAATGGTCTAGCAATCAGCCGCAATTACTTGCAGACTTACCTTCAGAATATTGTGAAATTCAATTTAATGGTGGTGAGGAAACGTCGTTAAAAATTTTAGGTTTTAAATATAGTCCAGTTTTAGATAATTTTAGTTACCAAGTTTCTATTAAGTCTAACAAATGTACAAAACGAGAAATATTATCAAAAATTAGCGGTATTTATGATCCAAATGGTTGGTTAGCTCCCTGCATTATTAATGTAAAATTGTTAATGCAACAGTTATGGATATTGGGGATACAGTGGGATGAGTCACCACTAGATTCAATTATTTCTATTTGGCAATCCTTCTGTGAAAATCTAAATTATATAACTAATTTATCTATTCCTCGACAAGTTTTGACAACTATGACAGTTTGTTTTGATCTACACGGTTTTAGCGACGCATCTGATACAGCCTACGCAGCTTGCGTCTACATACGTAGTACCTATAGCGATAATAGAGTAACCATCCATCTTCTTATGGCAAAAACACGCGTCGCGCCTTTAAAACAAAAACTTACAATCCCTAAATTGGAATTATCTGGTGCTTTATTGCTGGCTCGGTTGTTAAAACGCGTTTCCGACAGTTTGCGCTTAAGAACGGATTTACTTCGACATAGTTATGCGTGGTGTGACTCTTCCATCGTACATTGTTGGCTGCGCACGGAACCTCATGCATTACAAGTATTTGAATCCCATCGGGTTAGTGAAATCCAAAACTTACTTTCGCCTGATATGTGGAGATATGTGCCTTCTGAATTAAATCCAGCTGATTGCGGATCACGTGGAATAACACCACATGATCTTGTTCCTCATGAACTGTGGTGGGGACCCAACTGGTTAGTACAGGATGAATCTACTTGGCCTGGTCCATGTGAACAAATTTCTTATAACACTCTACCTGGTTTGAAAAAACAATCAAAATTTACTGCGTCAATAGTTAAAGATAATACTTTAGATGATCATTTTATGCAGGGTTTAAGTTCTTTTTCTAAACTTATCCGTCTAACTGCTTGGTGTATTCGATTTGCTCGCAATTGCAGAAGATTTAAAATAGACCGAACTTATGGTAATTTAACTGGTTATGAAATTGAAAACAGTATATGTACGTTAGTAATGTTAGTCCAACAGTATCATTTTAGAAAAGATATTAAATAAATTCTTAACAATAAATTATGTAGCACGAGTTTAAGGCGTTTACATCCATTTATAGATCGTCAGGGTTTGTTGCGAGCAGGGGGTAGGCTGACGCACTCCTCACTTAGTTATACAGCAAAGTATCCACTTCTGTTACCGCATAATTCTCATTTCACAAATTTATTAATAGATTCTTATCACGTTAAATATTTTCATGCAGGTAATAATTTATTAATGTCACTACTAAGAGAAAAATACTGGATTCTATCAGCAAGGTGTATTATACGTACTAGAATTTTTAAATGTTTACGTTGTTTTCGTTTAAAATGCAAACCACCTGAAACGTTCATGGGGGATTTACCGGCCAACCGCGTCATTCAATCTTTAGAATAGAATAGAATAGAATAGAATAGAATAGAATAGAATAGAATAGAATAGAATAGAATAGAATAGAATAGAATAGAATAGAATAGAATAGAATAGAATAGAATAGAATAGAATAGAATAGAATAGAATAGAATAGAATAGAATAGAATAGAATAGAATAGAATAGAATAGAATAGAATAGAATAGAATAGAATAGAATAGAATAGAATAGAATAGAATAGAATAGAATAGAATAGAATAGAATAGAATAGAATAGAATAGAATAGAATAGAATAGAATAGAATAGAATAGAATAGAATAGAATAGAATAGAATAGAATAGAATAGAATAGAATAGAATAGAATAGAATAGAATAGAATAGAATAGAATAGAATAGAATAGAATAGAATAGAATAGAATAGAATAGAATAGAATAGAATAGAATAGAATAGAATAGAATAGAATAGAATAGAATAGAATAGAATAGAATAGAATAGAATAGAATAGAATAGAATAGAATAGAATAGAATAGAATAGAATAGAATAGAATAGAATAGAATAGAATAGAATAGAATAGAATAGAATAGAATAGAATAGAATAGGAATAGAATAGAATAGAATAGAATAGAATAGAATAGAATAGAATAGAATAGAATAGAATAGAATAGAATAGAATAGAATAGAATAGAATAGAATAGAATAGAATAGAATAGAATAGAATAGAATAGAATAGAATAGAATAGAATAGAATAGAATAGAATAGAATAGAATAGAATAGAATATATTTATTTAGCACACAGCACACAGTTACAGACAAAATAAAGGTAACTTATAACTAGATTATAAATGCATAATAAAAATTGTAAAAACAAAAGAACTAAATGATAATAATTATAGCTAACAACAAATTAAAATAATAAGGAAAAATAACAAAAAAAACATTAGAAAGCCATAATAAATAAAAAATTAAAAAATTAAAAAATAAACAGAATTAACAAAAAAAAAATAAAAAATAAAAAAACAACAATTATAAAAGAAATAAAAAAAAAATAATATGCAAATAAAAACCACCTTAATTTATTGCCTAGCAACAGTGCTGTGCCCCAAATAGGTACACCATTCAGCAACGACGTGGGCTAGGAAACCCAGTGCTGATTTTCAATGGTAACCTTATCATTACCGTGACGCATGACGGATACAAATGATTTAAATCATTACCAGAACCTTTAAAAAAATCACAATAAGTTGCCATCGATCTAATAAATGGAATTTTGCAATGAAACTAAATATATCATATTATACTATTACATTATATAACACAACTATATTATGCTACAAAATTAATTGTCGAAAACTATTAAATGAATATTAAATGAATAAGGGTATAAAATAATAACAATAGGAATATTAATAATATCAAATAAATACAAATATGAATGAGTAGTCACTTAAATAAAAGGCAGTAATCTCAACAAAGTACAATTATTTATCAAATCCGAGGACGCAGGTCGCCGGTGACGAAACACGACCATTGGGCATTGACCAATCAGCCGCGTACGCCGGCGGCGACAGGACGTTCATTATACTTTTGTAAATATGTAATTATAGTCAGTATTTATAGTAAGATAAAAAAAAAACTGATCTAACAGGCGATGAACTGTTAGTTAGTCAATTCGAGACTCGAGCAAACCGCCTTCATAATAAATCCTTAAATATATTGAATTAATTTGGCGTTTGCGAATTGCGACGGAGCCACAACAATAAGGTAAGTAACTAAATTAAAACTATTATACATTCTATATATACTAGGAAAAATATATATATATATATATATAATACATATGTAATACTAAAACATTAAAAATAATAAAATAAACAAATACAACCTACTATTGTAGTTTTAACCCGAAATATATATATATACCTATATATATATATTCCTTCCCTCCTATCATATACAATATTAATATTACATTCCATTATAAAGAACCTGTAGCCTGTCTTAGTTAAGTGAATAAATAAACATATACTTACATAATAAAAATATACTTACACATACATATACATACGTACACGTATACACATATAAATATATATATACATACACATACATATAGACACACACACATACACATATATGTACACATACATACACGCACGTACACCTACATGTTGTTAGTGTGAATGTACCCAAATTGCAAATTAGTTATATATATTTTATATTTTTTGCGAAATGAATGTATGCTTTTCAGGATCCGAAGCGGAGGCGGCAGATTGTTCCAACATTTTGTTGCTGCATAACGGAAACTACCACGAAAGGCTGATCTATGCAGAGGTACAATAAGCAAATAAGATGACGCCCTCGTAATGTAATTTTTATTACTTTCTTTAGTCCAACTGAACTTATTATATAGATATTTCGGTACTTTTCTATGTACCTATTACGCCAAATAATAGTGTTGCAAGATGTAATTGACGACGGTGTTCCATCCTAATCATACGTGATTTATCCAAATATGGGGTAACATGTGCTCGAGGTGGTATTTTATAACAGTATCTAGTACAGGCGTTTTGTACACGTTGTATGAGTTTTTTCGTACGCGCCAGTAGTCTTGGCCCTATAACTGTATCGACATAATTTAACTTGGAAAGTACTAATGTTTCACAGAGTTTAATTCTCATATCGGTACTGAGAACATCCCTAACCTTATATAAAACTTTCAGTCTATAAAAACAATTGCGAGCTCTGTTGATAACATGATTGTCAAACCTTAATTGTTCATCAATCAATAATCCTAGATTACGTGCTTCAGAGACTTGTGTTAAATTTTCACCTTTTATAATTATTAACGGATTTTGTTTTTTAACTTTTAAAATTTGTTTTTTTGTTCCTAAAATGAGGTATTTGGTTTTATTGGGATTTAAAATTAGACAATGAGCATCTGACCAGTTAGCAATACGATTAAGATCTTCATTCAGTTTTTTAAATGCCAAACTGGCTTCCGTAGGCTTGAATGATATATAAATTTGGATGTCGTCAGCATATATGTGATATTTACAATATTTAATATGATCAACTATATCAGCACAATACAAAGAAAATATAATTGGCCCCAAAATGGACCCTTGCGGAACCCCTCTATGAACAGGTTTACAATCAGAGAGGTCCCTCGAACCGTCTTCATTACCTATTTCAACAATTTGTTTACGGTTTCCTAGATAACTCATAAACCAATTAAGAGCATCCGGACTGAAGCCGTAATATTTTAGTTTCGATATTAGTAAAGATATATTTATGGTATCGAAAGCCCGTGAAAAATCCAATAGTACAAGTATGGTACTCTCATCCAAGTCTTGCGCACACAACACGTTATCCACTACATCGAGTAAGGCTGTTGTGGTGCTGTGATTTTTACGAAATCCTGATTGTAAATTCGGTAAAATGTCATGAGTTTCAAGGAAATTAGTTAGCTGGTCACACACAATTCTTTCCAATACTTTAGACAAGCAAGGCAATATGCTTATTGGACGCAGGTCTTTATTTTCACAAATATTGTCCTTTTTTGGTATTGGTGTCACTAGTGCAGTCTGCCATAGATCAGGAAATGTATTAGTTTGAATTGACATATTAATAATTTTTGTAATAACGGGTAAAGTGTTAGACAAGGTCAATAAGATCATATCTAACGAAATACCATCAATACCAATCGCATTAGATTTTAGAGAGCGTAGTATTTTTAAAATGTTGCGCTCTTCTGTGGGGGATAGTGTGAAAAGTGCTGTACTATGTTTCCGAGTTTCATAATAAAAAATTGTTGAAAGCGAAACATAATTGATGCCGGGAATATTGAGGAAATGTGTATTTATAATATTGGGGTTGTTTAAGTTTTCAGGTATATAACGGTTATGGTGTGACTTTATGTTGACATATCTTTTTAAGTTTTTCCAGAGTATATGTGAATTTTTTATATTAGCATTAATATGTAAATTAAAATAAGCAAACTTCTCTCTATGTATTGCTTGCTTTACTTGATATTTTAAATCTTTATAAAAACTTATACGTGAATGCAAATCAGACAACTTTGTCCTAGCTTGAGCTTCATCCCTACGCTTCATTAATAATCTGATATTATAAGTAATCCAGGGACAGTGTGTTTTTTTAATACGTAGAACTTTTTTAGGAGCGACTTTATCGAATACCCACAACAAGCGTTGGGTGAAACTGTCTACCATGTCGTTTATATTTCTCATTTCACATATACCCTCCCAATTAGTTCTATCTAATAAGTCAGTGAGATCTTCTCGTTCTATATCTTTTAACGGCCTGAACACTATGGTTTTAGGTAATACTTTATCTCTCTTTATATTAACTACACAGTATACAAACGCATGACCACCTAGCTCCGCGATGTAATCAACTATAGTGCGATCAACCTTGGTGTTAGAACAAATAAGATCGATCATGGTTTCACTAGTATTAGTATAGTGTGTAGGCTCATTTACATTTTGTGTTAAATCATGAGACGATAAAAATTGGTCCAATATATTTTTTTCATAATTAGGTATATTCAGCGTATTGAGACAATTAATATTAAAATCACCCAATAAAAATAAACTGTCATAATATGGTAATGAGGCAATTGTATCAGATATAGATTCTAAAAAATTTGTTACATTTGCCCAGGGGGGACGGTAAGCCGTGCCAACTATTATCGACTTGGAGTTTAATTTAATGTGAATCCACATTTGTTCCACGAGAGGGGCAAGAGGATGTTGAAGTGTTGTAGCCGATATGCCGCGTTTTATATAAAAACCTACACCTCCACCTCGTGATCGTATTTCAGGAGGTCGAGGTATATGGCGCAATCGATAACCAGGCAATACAGGGGCTCGGCTGTCTTCACCCGGACGCAGCCATGTTTCGTTAATTGCTATCACGTCTACCCCGTGGCGCTCCATTAATACTATAAATTCCTCGTGATTTGAGCCGAGCGAACCCGGATTTAGTAAGCCAAATGATACATTATTTATTTTAACCATTTGTATTAGCTAAATTTAATACTAAATATATAAATATAAATTCACAAAGAATATACAAAAATAAATAATATATCGATAAATATTTTTTTTTTGTGATTTAAAATATCCCTTATAAGTAGGTTTGTTATTAATATATTAGTAATACGTTTCGCTAAAAGTAACCATAATACATTGCAATTAAGTTCATACCTTAAAACTACGTAGAATGGGGGTCTGTTAAGATTGTTTTCATTGCATATTCTATGAAAATAACTAAAGAACATTATATGTAAAGTTTCAAAGAATGAGCAGGCAATAAATGATCTATTAATATTAATTAAACTAAAAAAAATACCAAAAGTATCATGAATTACTATTAAAAACATCAGTTCAGAGTTAAAAAATATGCGGTATACAAAACAAACAATTAAGAAATCTAGACTACAAACTAGAGGCCAATTTAATTTGCTCCAAAAATTTGGATTATGTCCTTTTCACTTTTAATATGTTGGACTGTAGAATTCATCTCGCGACGCATATGTATTCTACCATCCCGTGTCCATATATAACGCCACCCATGTCGCCTTCCTTCCTCCCTGGCCTTATAGAAGAGTTTGCGGTTATTCCTTGTGAGGTTTTCATTAATATAGACACGAGATGGGTCACCGTCAGTTACACCGGCCGTATCAATGCCTCGCCGTACCCTCGCTGCTCGTAAAATATCATCGCGCAACGCACGGCGCGCCAGTCGCACGATGACCGGCCGCGGGCGCTGCCGACCGCCGGTCGATGGTACGAGACGACGGGCACCGGTGCGCTCGGCGCTAACGATATCGCGAGTTTCTACCGTAATACCGACCTTATTGCAGATAGTCTGCGCCAAATGAACTACATTTTCCCCATTCTGTTCTGTGATACCTGTTATCTGTACGTCATTTAACAGGTTATATTGTTCACTCACATTAATATCCGATTTTAATTGTTCTATAGTGTCATTTATAAGTAAGTTATTATTAAAACTAGTTTTATCATTTGAACACTTTTCCTCTAATACCGATAAACGCTCTTCCACACTATCAACTCTTTTGTTGAATTCGACCATATTGTCGTTTAGCCTGGTTATCTCGAGTCTAAACGACGTCATCTCCCGCGTTACCGAAATAAGCTCCAGACGCTACAGTTTCATTTCATTAGCCAGGGACGATTCCGAGGTCTGACTTGAGGTGTTTTCGGAATTTGCGTCAGTAAATTTGTCCTCTGAGGTAGGCGACTGTGTTATTGTGCTGGGTTTATTCTTACTTTTTCGTTCACGGCATGTTGGACACATCCATAGGGCGGGAAGCCGGGATTCAGGGCTTATACTGACACATGAGCGGTGGTACACTGAGTTGCATTTATTACATTTTGCACCATCGATATGTGATAAAAACTTGCCACAGTGATTGCATTTGTTGGCCATTATGATGCAAAGTATGTATGCAATACACAATGTAAGTTATATGACCCAACTTTGTATGACCCGACTTGACCAGACTACAGTCTAGAATATTCACTTTTATATTTACAACTTTAAATATATACTCAATAAGAACTTTATTTAAATACACTATCTTCTTAAGTTGTAATTTATATTTTAAAGTGGGTACACACGCGTAACAGCTGATTCATCAGCTGATTAATTTTACATCCAAATGTACTTATTATTATAAGTTTTATCACTGTTTATAATATATTTCACTTGTATTGATTTTGTAAATGTATTAATAAACTTTTTATTTTGTATTATGGAGTTTTATTATTTTTTTATCAGTTTAATACACAGAGTTATAGTTGTCACCGTCAAACCGTCACCGTTATCAAACCTTTAAGACCATTTATTTCCATATCAATTGATTTCACAGGTCATTTCAATCTTAAACTTAGTTCAATTCGTAATGCCAAGATTGGTAAAGCTTATGTATGTGTATTCGTTTGTTTCACAACCAAATGTCTTCATTTGGAGTTAGTTAGTAGCCTATCAACTGAAGCATTCTTAGCTGCCTTAAAACGTTTCGTGGGCAGACGTGGTTTACCTAAACAAATAAGAACCGATTCTGGAACCAACTTTAAGGGAGCTCGAAATCTTTTATATTCATTTGCAAAAGAAATTAGTGAAGATGCAGTTTTAAATAATTATTTTGCTGATAACTTTATTGAATGGAGTTTTTCACCACCTCTTAGTCTGCATTTTAATGGTTTAGTAGAAGCAGCTGTAAAATCTTGCAAAACACACCTAAAAAGGGTAATCGGTGATCGCAACTTAACCTTTGAAGAATTGACTACGGTCCTAATTCAAATTGAATCTATACTAAACTCGAGACCTTTATGTCCTTTGTCTAATAGCCCTAATGATCTATCAGTATTGACTCCGGGACACTTCATAATCGGTACACCATTAACATCGGTTCCAGAACTACCAAGTAATAATAGTCAATCTTTGGTTTCACGTTGGCATTTATTACAATCTATTGTAACAGATGTCTGGAAGCGATGGAGTCATGATTATCTACATACATTGCAACAAAGAAATAAATGGAATTCAACCAAGTATGAGATACGGGTCAATGACCTCGTATTGCTTAAAGAGAACCATTTACCACCTTTACAATGGTGTTTAGGTCGCGTCATAAGGGTTCTTCCTGGACAGGATTCGGTGGCAAGGGTAGTTGAAATTAAAACATCGAAAGGGGTATACATTAGGTCTTTGTCAAAGATCTGTCCTTTGCCATTTAATGACAACATAGATTCTCGTTCACTTCCGTTGCAAACTAATCTTACTTTAACCTAATAATGTAACTTTAATCTTAATACCTCATAGATTTAAGTTTATAGTTTTAATTTAAGTTCAATTTCCACATTATTATCAGACTAAAAATATTATACAGTCCACTTAGTTTAATCCATCTGCTCTTAGTTTTAAGAATGTTATGTTAAAAATAAAACCAGCATCCGACTATTCTATTAAAAAGGGGGTAACCCCCTTTTGGGGCAGGGTATGTTTAGTAAAAGGCCCACGTAATTAATGAAAAATGGAACGCATCTCGTTAAGGATCAATTTTGATTGTTAGATTGTTTTTACGCCATCTTGACTCCTCCCCCTTGCTTCCTTCTTCCTTCTAAAAGAAAACTTGTGCACGAACGCGCGTCACTAATCGCTTTTGTTAAAAAACTCCTAGAAAAGCGCTAGTGTATCACCCTGATTGTGTCCTAGCTTCCGAGACCTTGATCCTCGCCTATTCGGTAAGTAATTACAATTTTTCCAATTCAATTAATATGCACGACGTTGAAATTCGAAGGAAAGGCCACAAAAGTGTTATGCAGTCTTTCAGTTAGAGATGGAATATCGTTAGAATCACCTTCGGTAGTCAATAAGCGTTCAGGTGACAGACATGGTGAGAAAATTTCACCATCAGAGCTATTGCTTGAAGCTTCTGACATTTTAATAACTATTATTTAAAATACACTACAAACACAATAAAAATATAAGTATAAAGTTACTGATTGATCAATACAATTTTAAAAATTTAAACAGCGTAAATTTTTAATTAACTAAAACTGAATTCAAAACTATTATTTCACAACTGACCAGCTGTTAGATTTGTATAAAGACTTAAACATGCATACATTTCCATGTAGCCGCATTTAGATGTAATACAATATAAGAAAACGTTAGATTAATATTGCACAGAATACACTACAATACTTATGGCATTACAATTACAATACTTATGGCATTACAATTACAATACTTATGGCATTACAATTTAAAAATAAAATTTTAAAATGACACTAAGTTAGAGAAAGTTGAGCCTTGTAAAATTCATCATTTATGTTTGAAAAATAGTTAAAAACTGTAAACATATATACACATGTAAAAAAAATAATAATATGAATAACAGATTGCAACAGATTCACAAACTGACAATAACTGTCATCTGTCATTTGTCACTCAAACAAATGTCACAAAATTTATTAATTTACAAGTAATTGTTTGCCGGTATCTAAAAATGTGTTAAATAGTATATCATACACCTACAGAAGTATATTATAATATTAAATGCAATACTAGAACTAAAATGGCGACTACGTGACAACAATTGACGAACACTTATGGTTTCATTGCTTGTTTCTGGCTAAAACTCGGCCCGACCGTAACTGTTTTCTGTTTTCCGTTAACTTGTTTTCAGGAGCGGTATTTGAAGTACTCTTCGTGCTTTCATGACATGGAGATGACTTCGGTGTGAATGCGCGAAGTTCGTCCATTGTTATTATTTTCCTCCGTGAACCGTCGGGACATATTCTGATTATCTTGCCGTCTCGGGTCCAAGAGTTCTTGACACCAAACAGTTTACAGGCCTCAATGAAAACATGATGACGTGGACTCGTAAGGAATTCAGAAAGAGTGAAACCACTGTCCTTAAGTTTCCTTTTGTTAGACCAAACTTGAGCACGGCTTTGATGATAAGCAAAGCGGAGTAAAATTGGTCGAGGCTTACTTGATATATTCTTGCCAAGTCACACACATGATACAAATGTGTTGGTAGAGAAGTGCACTAAATTAAGTTTTTCTTGACAGATATTTACTGATCGCTTAATAACATTTTCATTTTCTGTCTCAGGCTCACCATGTAATAGAAGAATGTTTGTTCTAGACTTCATTTCTAAGCCATCAAGACATTTGAAAATAATATCAAGTGGGCTCTTTAGGTTAGAGACAGTTTTCCAAATTAGAGTTTTAAAAGTGTTGAACTCACATGCTAAAGAAGTGACATCAGTCTTTGGAGTAGAAATTGACTCTTCAAATGCAGTCATTTTGGAAGCAAACATCTCAGTTAAAGAATCCATGTTTTGTTTCAATTCCCAGATTGGATCCATGTTTAAATGTGCCAGTATGTATGTGTTTTATAACGAAAATATAATATTAAAGGAGTAGTTTTATTTCCTTACGCAGTGATGTCGGGATATGGTGAAAAAACAGCTGGTAGTTGTATTAAAAAAATGCTAATCCATGTAAGTAATTATTGAACACATGAAAGATTATTAATTTTCTGTTAAATTAGTTCAGGAGTTAAGTAAAGCACATATATACACTTCAATGACTAAACTGTACACAAATAACACCTTTCAATCACTTAATTCTCTTATAAATATATTTAAAATACAGTTTCTGATAATAAAATAATAAAAATAAAAAAAAAAACATAAAAACACTATAAATTTTTGGTACAACTGAGATTTGAACTCGAGTTGATTTAGAGTTAGGTTGAAATGTCTAATGCTCTTCTAAATACACCAACACTGCTTATAAACAGGAATCTTAAATTGTCATAGATATTATGAAATCTGCAATACAACCCAGAGAGGTTATTGACCGAACAACTAGTTCATTGCCCTTTTTTTTTTTTTTTTTTTTTTTTTTATCGTTGGAAAAATGCGTTACGCATCATCCCTGCGGCCAGGAAGGTGATGACCGAGGGGGTATGTGGGACTACCCGGCAGCATAGAGGACGCTGCCATTTTTAAGGCTACCCACTAAAAAACCAACGGTTGACCTCATCGCCTTAGTGGGGCGCCACGGGATCGCTTTCGCACTCACCGTGACGCCCCGGCGGAACCCCCTGCGAGGGGCCCCGATCAACTTAGGGACACCCTCACCTCGTAGGCCTATAACGGGCGGGAGAGGTCACCCCCCTCTCCCGTCCAGGAACTACAGCTGGGGAAGGAGGCTGCGGGCGTAATCCCGCCTCCTTCGACCCAGCCTACCCCTGCGGAGCGGTTCAGAGGAGGCTGCCTCTCTGGCCCGCTCCGCGGCCTCCTTCGCGGCAATGACTTGCTCGCAGAAGGAGGCCATAGCGACCCAGGACCTCTCGTCGTCGAGCATCGCGGAGACAACGCTCGGCAACGACAGGTCGCTGCCAACCACGGCCGTCAGCTCAGTACGCTGACGGTCCCAGGCTGCGCACTCCGCCAAGGTGTGACGAGCCGTGTCCACGGGCTCGTCACAGTGGTGGCAGGAGGGGGCCGCCTCTCTGCGTGCGATCTTGTGCAGGTACTCACCGAAGCACCCATGCCCCGTGAGCACCTGCACAAGACGGAACGTTAGAGTCCCGTGCCGCCGGCCGATCCAACGATCGAGATGGGGGGAAATAGCCCCCACCGTCGCAAGACCGGCCGACGGGGACTCTAAGTCCCTACTCCACTGTCGGATCAGGGCTCGGTGAGCTAGAGCCCTGATCCGATCCGCCTCGAGCCTAACCCGCCCGACCCGGGCTTCTACCCGGTGCCAATACACTCCGGCGAGGACCCGCGCCTGTAGCTCCCAGGGCGGATCGCTCGCCAGGAGTGTGGCCGCAGTGTATGACACCGTACGGTACCCCCTGATCACCCTCACCGCTAGGACCCTTTGCGTGCGACGCAAAAGGGCCCTGGAATCCGCGGTGAGGGCTCCCGACCATATGGGAGCACCGTACAGGGCCATGCTCCTCACCACTCCGGCGTATAACCGGCGGCAAGGAGCCTGCGGCCCTCCGGCGTTGGGTAGAAGCCTACTCAAGGCGACTGCAGTGGAGATTAACTTCGGGGCCAGCAGAGAGAAGTGAGCCCCGAAGTTCCATCTTCCGTCCAGGGTGAGCCCCAGATACTTCATCTGGGCCTTCACCGCCACCCGCGCACCCTGGACGGAGATGTACGCCCGACGAGGGGGACCCCGGCGAGGGCCGTGGAACAGGATGGCCTCCGTCTTGGAAACGGAGACCTCCAGTCCCAACAGCCCTATGCGGTCCGCTACCAACGTAGCGCCGACCGTGGCAAGACGGGCTGCCTCCGCAAAGCTCCCTCCGCGCGCCGTGACGAGGGTATCATCTGCGTAACACAGCACCCTCGTCCGGGGGAGGAGCGGACAGCGAAGCAGCCAATCGTAGCCCAGGTTCCACAAGACCGGTCCCAAAACGGACCCTTGTGGAACCCCACGGCTCACACCACGTCGGTAGACCCGCCGGTCGCCGCACTCCCACAGGACCTCTCTATCCTGCAGGTACGCCCTCAACAGCCTGCGGAGATAGGGAGGCACTCCATGGAACCGGAGCGCCTCAACCAAAGTCTCGAACGGCAGGCTGTTGAAGGCGTTGGCGACGTCCAGCGAAACCGCCAGGACGACATCCCCCTCGGAAACAGCCTCTTCGGTCAGGTCTCTCAGAGCTCTCAGGGCGTCGATCGTTGAACGACCCGCCCTGAAGCCGAACTGAGCATCTGAGAGACCCGGACCTACCTCTTGGAGATGCTGGACGAGACGGGCAGAGAGGACTCTCTCGAAGAGCTTGCCCATCTCGTCCAGCAGCACGATCGGCCTGTATGCGGAAGGAGAATCGACAGAACGACCGTCCTTCCGCAACAGGCACAACCTGCCCTCCTTCCAGGCTTTCGGGAACTGTCCAGTGCGCAAACACAGGTTGAACAGTTCCCGAAGCCTGCCTCCCAGGTATTCCAGGGCGATGACTAGCACTCGCCCTGGAATACCGTCCGGCCCCGGCGCAGTGTTGCGGGCTCGCAGGCGATTCAGCGCGACCTCCAGCTCGGCCTCCGTGATGACTGGCACGGAACCAGCTCCCCCCCTTTGAGAGGGGGGAGCCATCACAGGAGGAGAGTGGCCGGTGGAATCCGGGAAAAGTTCCCCCACCAGCCGCTCGAGGAAATCCGGCTGAAGGGACTCCATGACCGGGGCGGTCGCGGCGCGGATTTTATTCCGCGCAACACGATACGGTCGCCCCCATGGGTCCCTATCGAGACCGGCCAGGATTTCCTCCCGAGCTAGGTCCTTCGCCTTCCAAATCGCGAGCTGCAGAGTCGACTTCGCTTGGCGATACTGACCCTGCAGCTGGGCCTCCATCTCCGGGTCCGAGCCGCGTCTGCGGCGACACCGGAGGAAGGCCCTGCGAGCCCTGCAACAGGCCGCCCGAAGTTCGGCTATTTCGGGCGACCACCAGTAGACACCCCTGCGCCGGGGCCGGAACCCCGCCCTCGGCATGGCCGCATCGCAGACCCTTGATAGGGCCCCGCGCATGCGGCCAGCCAAGCCCTCGACGTCGGTTTCTTCGCTGGGGGGATCGGGAAAGGCCCAGCCCTGGACGATGGCTGCCTCGACCGCCATTTCCCGATCCAGCCTCTGGACTGCCCAGCGAGGAAACCGACATCCCGCCTGCGGTGGCCCGGCCAGATCCGGTCGGGAGGCAGAGATCTCAAATCGGACGTATAAATGGTCCGATAGAGTCTCCACCTCCGTCTCGACTCTCCAGTCGTCGACCATGCGCGCGACAGCTGGGGTGGCGAACGAAACGTCCACCACGGAACTCCCTTGCTGCCGCACGCAGGTCGGTTCGGTTCCTTTGTTAAGGAGGGACAGACCGGAGAGGAGTGACCAGACCTGGACAGCCCTACCCCTAGCGTCCGTGGCGTGGTTCCCCCAGGCCTCGGATTTGGCGTTCAGGTCGCCGAGGAAGATGACCTTCCCCGACGCCTGTCTGCGAATCGCAGCACTGGCGGAGTCGAGAAAAACCTCGAACTCCGCCAGGCTACGATTGGGGGAGAAGTACGCGCCTACGACGACGTACTCCCCCCACCGCGCCACTACCAAACCCGGGCCAGTCTCCAGAGTGGAGAAAGGGGGACCGGGACCAGGTCCCACAACCACTGCCACGGAGCCGTTTATGTCCCCCGACCAACTGGAATTCGGGGGGACATAGTAGGGCTCGCAGGCCACCGCAACACTAATATCCCACTCTGCCATGGCCTGGACAAAAAGGTCCTGGGCCCTGGCGCAGTGATTTAAGTTCGCCTGTAGGAAGCCATGTCGCCGTCTGGTCATTGCGACATGGCTTCCACAGGCGGTTTACCGCCACCGCCGCCTCTTGGAGCTGGAGAGGGGCCAATCACCCTTCCCTTCCTCCGCGCAAAGTGCGCATCTGAGGACTCCGGTGCAGCCTGCGCGGGAATGGCCCGCTACGCCGCACCGGTAGCAGACCGAGCTACGGTCAACTCCGGAGGGGCAGACCGCACGCGTGTGCCCGGGCTCTAGACACCCGAAACACCGCATGGGCTGCTCCTCCAAGAGCTCGATCTTGGCCGAGCTCCACCCGACCAACAGCCTCCCCGCAGCGAGCAGCGGTTTTGCCGCGTCAACGGGGCACCGGGCAAAGGCAACGCCCATGGCCCCATTGCCCCAGCGAATCTCCCCGACGTGGAGAGACTCACTGGAGCATCGGGTGACGCGGCAGATCGCGGCCGCCACTTTGCGACCCCGATCGCCTATAGGCGCAGACAGCTGGTCGTGAAGCCAGGTCTGCAGCCGCGGCTAAAGCAGCCTCTCGCCTCCTATCCGCGGCCAGAGAAGGCCGGAGGTTGCGCGCTGGGAGGAGCCGCTCCTCGATACCTCGGAAGCGAGCGTTGACCATCTCGCCTACCGAGGTAATAATGGAGCGCTTCAACTCCTCAGTCACGTCTACCTCCGACGAGGGCATCTTTTGAACCGCGGCTTTGGCCGCAGATGCCCTCATCTCGGCGAACTCCCTTCGATGGGCCCTCAACTCCTCCTTCAGGGCTTCGACCTCCCTGTGGAGACGCGCGTTATCCTCGCGGATACGGCGCGTCTCCTCAGGCTCGCTCCGGGTGGCCAAGACTCTGACGATATCGAGCAAACTGCTCGACTCGTCTCTGAGGGCCTTGACCACCGTGCCTTTGAGATTGCCCGACTTCCTGGTCCACTCGAAAATGGAGGCAGAATGTCGGGCGGCGGCTGCACTCAGCTCATCGGCACTTAAAACCGACGGATCCGGCTTAGGACCTCCAAGGAGGTATTCTCCTCGGAGTCCGGTGCACTCCCAGCCTTGCCCGTCGTCTTTCGGAAAGCCTGGCGCTCGAGCCTAAGCTCAAATGCGGCCTCCTCGGCCTCCATGTTCAGGGCTCGCAGCTCTGCCTTAGCCCTTGTGAGCCCTGAACCACGCACGTTCGGAGTGGAGCGTCCACGACGAGCGGTGTTACACTTTGTAACACCAAGCTCCGAGTCGCTACCGGACCCTTCACACTGCAAGCGCGACACCTCTGAAAGAGGACCACGCTTGCGCCGTGCACAAACCTCTTGATCCGACGTGTCCGTCAAATCACAACCGTAAGCCAAACGTAATCCGATGGGCCTGCCAATGTCGTAAGCGGATGAACCGACCCCCGTGGTCGGCTCATCCGCATCCAAGTCGATGATGTCCGAGTCAAAATGAAAATCCGTGTCCAGTGAGCTTGCCAAGTCGTCCTCTCCTACGCGCCTCACACTCAGTTTTTTTGGACAGGTCGGTGTGGTCTCGACCTGTGCAGGGACTCCTGCACCAAGGCTTTTATCGCCCACCCCGTAGTACGGAGGGCAGATGGCAGACGAATCTGCCATGAGGGTTTCTCCAGCGCGAAGCTTGGGACCCTCCCGGGGACATATTTTAAAAGAAGCCTTATCCATGATTCCTTTGAGGGGTGAGGTCCCCGCGGGTGGTGCCCTAGTCCTTACACAACCCCTCGGCAGGCACCGAACCTCAGGGTCGACGAAGAAGCACAAACACACATAAAACGAGACATAACAAAAAAGACCAAGACCAAACGAGACAAGACAAACACAATAGTTCATTGACCTGATCTAGCCACTGCACTAAGTTAACACGATCACATAAAGTTTTGATTGTACAATTATTTAGTTTATATCACTTTTGGGCAATAATGTCACATTTATCGTCTTAGAGCTGTAGACACACTAAATATAAACCAAATATATAAAAATTTGGCTCGATGAATAATAAAAGGAGCAATATATAAATTTACTTTAGAGAGCAAAGGAAACACGACTGGTCACTCCGACCACTGAGCGTGTTTTTTTTGCGCAAATTCGCACTTGTGCGAATGCTATAACCGATGTAGTGCATCAGGAGTATTTTATTAATTTCGCTTACGTATCCATTGTTGGAAAACCTCGCCCATGATTAAATGCGGAATGTGGTAATGCTGAAGACCGAAAACCGCATTTGGATATATGCTCGAAGCTACAAAATTCTGGATATAAATTCAAAAAAGGGAGCCATTAACCAATCTGCTAAGTCCTACAATAAGGCATTGCGGTAAGCTCGTCTCGATTGAATCGATAAGAATAGCAAAAAGCTCTCTGTCAGAACAACTGACAGTCAAGCTTTCTGGTCTCTTGTCAAAGCTATCGAGTTGAACTTCTGCCAACCCTCACTGCCACTCTGCTGAAGCCGGATGAATCCCTGGCACATTCAGCGACAGATAAATCTAATATATTCGCTTCTCTGTTTGCTAATAATTCGCATCTAAACATTTGCAATGCTTCTCTAGTACATCTTCCTCTATATTTATTTATTCTTTTTTTTTTTTTTTTTTTTTTATATAATCTAGGGCAATGCTTGACTACATTCCACCTGATGGTAAGTGGAATGCAGTCTAAGGTGGTAAGGCGCATTACCCTAGCAGCCTATTCACTCTTCTCTTGAATTTATCCACATTGTATTCTTTCGGAAATACCGACGCAGGCAAGCTATTCCAATCCTTTGCTGTACGCAGTAAAAAAGACGAACCAAAGCGCTTCGTTCGGACAGGTGGAATGTCCACAACAAAAGGATGGATTCCCGCCGTGCGTCGGAAAGTCCGATGATGGAAGGGGGCCGGGGGAATTAGATCGTGTAATTCCTGCGCACACTCACCAAAATGTATCCTGTAGAATACTGAGAGGCTAGCAATTCTACGCCTGTGTTCAAGGCTTTGGAGGTCGGCTTCGACCAACTCGGGATCTCCTATGAGCCTCATTGCTCGCCTCTGAATTGAGTCCAGAACCGCAAGATGAGACTTTGCGGCACCAGCAAATATGTGGCCACAGTACTCTACACACGACCGGATCTGTGCTTTGTATAAAACAAGAAGCTGTCCCGGTGTAAAGTACTGCCGAACCTTCGCAAGAACTGCAAGCTTTGCTGCTGCTGCTCTAGCTCTGGACTCAATGAACCGACCAAAGTTGAGGTTCGAGGAAATCTCTAAGCCTAACAACTGAAGCCGGTCACTGTATTCCAAGGATACATTCTGGAAAGTAGGAGCCAAGGTGAAAGGGCTCCTTTTGGCGGTGAACAGACACGTCTGCGTTTTGGTGGCGTTGAATTTGACAAGATTGGCATTGCTCCATGCGGAGACTGCCTGAAGTTTGTCATTCAAACGCTGCACCATGGCTTCTCTTTCAGACTGTACTTGATCTCGACTAGCCCGAGTACTCGGCAGATATCTTTCTACAACTGTGCTGTCGTCTGCATACCCATAGATACCGGGCTTCAACAGATCGTTAATGTGCAGCAGAAAAAGAGTTGCGGAAAGAACGGACCCCTGAGGCACTCCGGCATTTATTGTCAGGGATTCCGAGGAACACCCATCGACAACTACTCGGAGAGATCTCTGGCTCAGAAAGTCCGTTACCCAGCCGATCAGACCAGGAGATATACCGTACGCTGAAAGCTTGCTTATAAGGCTCGCATGCCAGACCCTGTCAAATGCCCTCGAGACGTCCAGAGAGACGGCGACCGCTTCTCCGTTCTTCTCGACGGCCTCGCCTAGAATGTGTGTAGCATACACTAGGAGGTCCCCAGTAGACCTATTACGGCGAAACCCGTATTGTCGGTCACTGAGGAGTTCGTTACCTTCTAGGTATGCTAGAAGGCGCGAGTTCAATACACGCTCCATAATCTTGCAGAGTATGGAGGTGATTGAAATCGGTCTGTAGTTGACAGGATCAGCACGGCTGCCTTTTTTGGGCACGGGTTGCACGTTGGCAAGCTTCCAGGATTTCGGCACTATTCCAGTCTTGAAAGAGAGGCGATACCGACGTGTCAGTACAGGAGACAACTCAGCTGCACATGTCTTGAGCAGAATGGCTGGTATACCATCAGGACCACTGGCTTTATTCACATCTAAACGACACAATGTTCTCCATACCTCTTTGTTAGTGATGCGGATTTCAGGCATCGAAATACCGCAGTGAGGAAGATGTGCTGGAGAAGCATTGCCAGTATCTAGATGCGAATTATCAGCAAACAGAGAAGCAAATACATTCGCTTTCTCTGTTGCTGTGTGGGCCAGGGATCCATCCGGCTTCAGCAGAGGAGGCAGTGAGGGTTGGCAGAAATTCGACTCGATCGCTTTCGCAAGAGACCAGAAAGCTCGACTGCCAGTTGGTTTGACAGAGAGCTTTTCGCCATTCTTAGCGATTCGATCGAGACGAGCCTTCCGCAATGCCATTTTGTAGGACTTGGCAGCTAGGTTAAAGGCTCTCTTCTTTGTACTTACATCCGGAGTTTTGCGGCTTCGAGCATCAGCCCAAATGAGGTATGCAGAATGTTTTCGGTCATGAGCATGACCACATTCGGCATTAAACCATGGGCGAGCTTTGCCACCGACGGGAACTTCAGCAAAAGGAATAAAATACTCCATTGCCTGATGCACCACATCGGTTATAGCATCCGCGCAACTCGACGGATCCAAAGAAGAGAAGCAGACCTGCCGCCAAGGATAAGATGCAAAGAAGTGCCGCATCTCATCCCAATCTGCTGACTTGTATTTCCATACTCGCCTAACACCATGTGGTTCGAGAGCTGGTGGGGAATATGTAAACACAGATTTCACCAGACAGTGATCGGAGGTTCCCAAGGGGGAGGTGACCTCAACACGATACCTGTCCGGATCAGTTGTCAGCAGAAGGTCCAGGCAATTGGCTGTATGGCCTACCACATCTGGTACCCTTGTCGCTTGCCTCACCAGCTGAAAGAGGTCCAAGGACAACGCAAAGTTCCGCGCTTCTCTTCCAGCATGGTCGGTTTTCTGGTACGGGAACAGCCAGTCTTGATGACAAGCATTAAAGTCCCCCAGAAAAACAAGCTGCGCTGAAGGGTACTGATGCAAAGCCATATCAGCAGCCTCACCGAGATACTCAAATAATCTAGTTGTCTCCTGGTCACCGCTGTGCGAACGGTAGACACAGGAATACAGGATTTTTTCGTTTCCTGTGTCTACTAAAACCCATATAGAAGAAAAAGTGGGGTCTTCAAGGTGACGGAGACGCTGGATACAGAGGTCGTTCCGCGCGTACACGCAGACTCCGGCACGTGAGCGAAAATTGTGCTCTAACGTGTATCCGGGATAATGCAGGTGCGCAGCGCTCAAAGGACATTGTATCTGCGTCTCCGTCAAAAAGAAGAGGTGCGGCTGCTCTGTCTCCAGGTGGTGATGGACAGCTAGGATATTAGAGTGCAAACCCCTGATATTAGTGAGGTGCACTTTAAATGAGGAGGAGTGCAACCGCTGTAAAAACCTTTTCTTCTTTTTAACTTTACTCATAAAAAAAATAAAATAAAAGTGAATAGGGATGGGAAATGGCAGTTGAACGAGGCGGTACGTATCGAACCCGACGTCGAAATTGGTGATGTCTTGCCACTGGGAGGCTAGTCTGGAGACTGCGGGGACGCCCGAACCCCCCCAGGGATCGCCATCGGGCCTCCTCGTCTGGTCGCCAACCAGCACGATGGAGCCACCCTGGGATTTTTCGCAGCTGGCGGGGCAGCCTTTCGTGGGTGGCTAACCCACTAATTGGGCCCCCAACTATCTGCGGGCGGCCAGCGGAAAGCCGTTGCTTCGGATCCCGCTACCCTCCTCGACTAGACACCCGACAAAACAAACACCAACTCGACGTCAAACCGGTTCGCCAACGCACCGCAGCTGTTCAGACCCATTTCCCATTAACGGCTTCATCGAGCAACGTGCCGGAACACGACTAGGTCGCTTTGCGGCACGACTTTGCCCGATGGGTGGTAACATTGCCGGCGACCCGATGTTATGGTCTACCACCAAGAAAAACCTATTCGTATTTGGATTCCTGAAATCCGCATCACGAACAAAGAGGTATAGAGAGCGTTGTGTCGTTTAGATATGAATAAAGGCAGTGCTTCTGATGGTGTACCAGTCATTCTGCTCAAGACATGTGCAGCTGAGTTGTCTCCTGTATTGACACGTCTGTATCACCTCATTTTCAAAACTGTTTGTGACCTGATTGTGAACTTTCGGAATGGGAATGACGTGTGCTTTACGCCAAGTAAAAGGAAATAAAAATAATAAAAGGATAGTAAAGTATTTATCATATTAGTTAGAGTTGGAAGAATCACGTCAATTAGGGTGACGATCATATGGCGGCTTATTTCGTCCTCACCAACAGCATTTGATTTTATGGAGTGCACAGTTTTTTTATTTCTTCCTCAGATACTAAAGAAAATGAGAAAGGTGTGGAGACACATGACGGCATGGAAGATATGAAGGAGATGGTGTTCCGTTTTATATTTGATTTATTTATTTATTTATTTATTTATTTATTTATTTATTTATTTATTTATTTATTTATTTATTTATTTATTTATTTATTTATTTATTTATTTATTTATTTATTTATTTATTTATTTATTTATTTATTTATT
Organism: Napeogenes sylphis; assembly: GCA_959347405.1. Classification (NCBI taxonomy): domain Eukaryota; kingdom Metazoa; phylum Arthropoda; class Insecta; order Lepidoptera; family Nymphalidae; genus Napeogenes; species Napeogenes sylphis. The sequence continues at coordinate 42,038,402 of OY365779.1, read as the reverse complement.
TATTTATTTATTTATTTATTTATTTATTTATTTATTTATTTATTTATTTATTTATTTATTTATTTATTTATTTATTTATTTATTTATTTATTTATTTATTTATTTATTTATTTATTTATTTATTTATTTATTTATTTATTTATTTATTTATTTATTTATTTATTTATTTATTTATTTATTTATTTATTTATTTATTTATTTATTTATTTATTTATTTATTTATTTATTTATTTATTTATTTATTTATTTATTTATTTATTTATTTATTTATTTATTTATTTATTTATTTATTTATTTATTTATTTATTTATTTATTTATTTATTTATTTATTTATTTATTTATTTATTTATTTATTTATTTATTTATTTATTTATTTATTTATTTATTTATTTATTTATTTATTTATTTATTTATTTATTTATTTATTTATTTATTTATTTATTTATTTATTTATTTATTTATTTATTTATTTATTTATTTATTTATTTATTTATTTATTTATTTATTTATTTATTTATTTATTTATTTATTTATTTATTTATTTATTTATTTATTTATTTATTTATTTATTTATTTATTTATTTATTTATTTATTTATTTATTTATTTATTTATTTATTTATTTATTTATTTATTTATTTATTTATTTATTTATTTATTTATTTATTTATTTATTTATTTATTTATTTATTTATTTATTTATTTATTTATTTATTTATTTATTTATTTATTTATTTATTTATTTATTTATTTATTTATTTATTTATTTATTTATTTATTTATTTATTTATTTATTTATTTATTTATTTATTTATTTATTTATTTATTTATTTATTTATTTATTTATTTATTTATTTATTTATTTCACCGTGCGGGTGCCGGGCCCATCGCGTTGCAAGGAGAGGAGTGCAAGCAGTGCCTGGGACTTGCGACCCAGGAGTAGGTTTAAGGGGCCCCTTTATTATGCGCAAAAACGCTCACCTTCACCCTCCACACTCCTCTCCCTACCTAACCAAATTTGGAAAGAACCTACTAATGCCGCCTTTGAAGTACGTTCTAGAAATGAACCGATGCTTGTTCTAGAAAGGCCAAGATCTTTAAGTAGGCTATAGAGAGATTTTGCTGTTATACCTCTCGCTCCCACTTCTACCGCGTACAAACTAACTATAAATTTATTCCTGATCAGTTCGTTGGTTAGTTCGTAATACTTATTGAGCTTGAATGTGTGATCCCTTGGGATGTTTGTTTCCCAAGGAACAGTAAGCTCCACAAGTATCACGCGCCTCAGATGTTTCGAATACAGGAATAAGTCCGGTCTGGATGACGAAACACCAACATCCCCAGGGATTTTGTAATGCTTTTCATACGTGTCCATCATGAGAATCCAATCAGGAGCCGCGCCTAATATTGAATAAGGCTTCGCTTTTGATTTTTTGGAGGAGCCTTCTTTTACGAATTCTATAGATCGTTCGGTGGTTGTTATACCCTTCCGCGCTCTTGCTACTGAAAGACTAACCGCTTCCCGTATAATTTCTAATACCTTGTCGTGGCGACGCGAGTATTGACCTTTATCTAGAAGTACCCTACACCCTACTAATAGGTGTTTCGCGGTTCCTATTGCCTCCCCACAGATGTTGCAAGACTTTTCGGTGGCTTTGCCCCATCTTACTAAACTACTTTGATCTGGGAGAGTCATTTGGAATGCATTAAGATAGAATTTTAATAATGCTGGGGACCAATCATAAATTAAGGTGCGCCACTTCAAAGCTAGTGGAATACAAAAATCTCCTATGGTCACCCATTCGTTTTGAATTTCTAGGCTCATCGCGTGGAGTCGGTAATTATCGTTTTCGTCTTGTCGAATAAAAGATTTTGTTATGTCTATGTCTTGAACTTTTCTACTTGATCCTAGCCCTACTTTATTTGTTTGAGCACCTATCATAAATTTTTTATGGAATTGAAGTCGTGACTCGAGCTCTGAGGCAACTTTGTCTTTTGGGAGAGAAGTTACAGTATCATCTTTACATTTTCCGATTATATGTCTTTTGGTAACTCTTAGATGTTTGTAGAGCTCCGATGGTTTCTTTTTTTTAACCCAATATTGTTTCGGTCTCTAAATAAGGTTGAAGAGTTCGCTGAGTGTGCTAACCCGAGCCATAACTTCAATGTCTTTATGATGCTTGTATCTAACTTTGACAAAAGGATTTTATTAATATCATAAATATTAATATCATAACAAAACTAGAACAAACTTTGACAGAAATGAAATGAAACACTGATACAAGAAAGACGACTGCTCCTGAACCTTAAAAAAAACAAACAAAATCGACGAAAAATTATAATCAAGATAGTAACAATTTTTTATAGAAATCTTTATGCTGATGAAATAAAATTTATAGATTTAACCCTATGTACTCTTAATGAGGACCAAGAAGACATACCCTGTTTCTTACGATCAGGGGTAGAAAAAGCTGTGAATTGCCAAAAAAACGATAAAGCACCTGGACCAAATAAAATTATAAATGAGATGATTAAGTGCTCAATTACAACACCTGATAACCTTAGACAACTGACTAAATTATTTAACTTCATTTTGAATACAGAATATCACAATGGGCTAAGAGCACAATCATACTATAACATAAAAAGGGATATAGGAACGGTATTGAAAACTACCGACCGATAAGTCACATGTCAAATATTAATAAAGTATTTGCGAAACTAATTTCAAATAGAATTACAAGGATAGTTGACGAACAACAAACTATAGAGTAAATTGAATTCAGAGCGGTTTTTACGACAACGGATTACATGCGTGTTCTAAAACAATTGATGGAAAATGTCACGAATATAACAAAGCTTGGACATCGTATTTGTAAACTACAGCAAAAACATTCGATTTTATAAAACATCACTCACTCTGGAAGATTGTAATTCAACAAGGAATACCTAATAAATATATTTGTTTAATTATAAACGCATACGCGAAGAGTACATCCCAAATAAAATTTGAATCCACCAGGGAAGAATTTGCCATAGCTAATAGTGTAAGGCAAGGAGATTTTCTATCATCAAAACTCTTCTCAGCAACACTAAAAGTATATTTAGATACCTTGAGTGTGATAAATTTAGCGTAAACATAAACGGCAGAAAATTGAACAATTTAAGATTCGTGGACGATTTAGTCCTAATAATCTTCAAATTACTCTTCAAATTATGCTACAATAGCTGATAAAGGCAAGCAGAATATCTGGTCTAACCATGAAAAAAACTAAAATAAAAACAATGACAATAGACTAGAAATAATCTCAACAGTAGACGGCGAAGAGATTGAATAAGTTAGTAATTATACATACCTAGAACAACTAATATCTTTTAAAGACCAGACAAATTTAGAAATCAATAGAAGGGTGGCTTGTGCCTGGAAAAGGTATTGGTTACTCCAAGAAGTATTTAAAAGCAAACACTTTTCTGTAACAGCCAAAAAGAAATTATTTACCATATTATGTGTCATACCATATCTCACATATGGATGCCCAACTTGGGCATTAACTCAAAAACATGTTGTAAAACTTAGGACATGTCAACGAAACATGGAAAGGAGTATGCTGGATGTTACGCTAAAGGACAGTAAAAGAGCAAAAGATATTAGAGCAATAACAAAGGTGAAAGACATAATAATCAAAATAAGGCAGTTAAAATGGAGATGGACAAGACACTTGACAAGAGATAGTATGTAGTAGTAGATAGTATAATTGTAATGAAATGGACAAAAAAGCTAGCGGAATGGCAACCACGGGGCGGTAAAAGGAAAAGGGGTAGACAAGTGAAAAGATGGTCCGATGATATTAGGACGATTGAGGGGAAAATTTGGTCAAGACTTGCTAGAAATAGAGAAGATTGGAAGAAACTGAAAGAGGACTATGTGTTACAGGATACACAAATAACTATATATATATGACGGGGAGGGTGGCATGGCTTCTTTTTCACGTCCGTCATATTGGGCGTCAGACATTATACGATCTTTGAAATAAAACTCGTTGCTTGTTTAACACACTGTTCTGTACTTATACATTGATTTTGGAAATAAAATAACAAAGGATGAACTGAATACAAAAGGATTAGAATTAAATAATGGAATGCAGTGAGGTTAGTTGTGTTGGGATGACCACGACTTGTTCCAGAATGATCATTATGTCCTTTGACGTTTGACATCTGACACGTTGACGAATGTCAATGTCATCCCTCAAAACATCACATCACAACTAAACACACTCAAGCAATAATTAAATCGAATTAACAATGTTTACACCAATTGCTTGACATCCCATTATCTACACCTTCAGATAGGCACTCTGCGACATATATATGTATTCTTACCCCGCTGTACTAACCTAATTTCATAATTCCGTTGACCCTAATTCTCTTAATTTACATTTTTCCACACCCCCTTTATGCATGGATAGTGTTACAAAATCGGTTACCCTCAATAATTTTTCTTTAATTTCTCGTCCCTCCTGTTCTTTCTCTTTTATTTCAGTTACTGAGTATCCTCTACTGCTGTCGGTTGTGATGGTTTGTGCTCCAAAGTGTTAGTTACTATTCTCCCTCATATTCTTCCCGTACTAACCTTCATTTTAAATTTTTCCTTATCATCCCAGACTTTTCTCTCGTCGTGGAAAAAGGCGAAAGTCATTCCGCTTCCTAAAAAATCCAATCCTTTAAGTCCGTCAGATTTTCGACCTATTTCCATACTACCCTTCTTATCTAAGGTCTTGGAACATATAGTCCATGAACAATTGGCTCGTTTTCTGCGTCACAATGAGCTACTTAGCCCATTTCAATCTGGCTTCCGACAGGGACATAGTACAGTGACGACGTTAGTTAAAGTCTCCGATGATATTCGTTTTGCAATCGATTCTAAACTCCTTACTGTACTTGTTTTGCTGGACTTCAGTTGCGCATTTAATTCGGTAGATTTTGATTTGGTGATTGGTATTCTTAGTACCCTTAATTTTTCACCTTCAACTTTAAATTGGTTCGATTTTTACCTGCACGGACGCTCTCAATTTGTTTTTATGAATGAAGTAGAGTCTGATTGGTGCAATATAGTAGCGGGCGTTCCGCAGGGATGTGTCTTGTCCCCTTTAATTTTCTCTTTGTTTATTAACACAGTCACATCGGTGATTTCGTCTCATTTTCATTTGTACGCCGATGACCTGCAAATTTACCGACATTTTAGTGCTGCGGACGTGTCACAAGTCTTGAATTTACTTAATGACGACCTTAGTGCAATTTGTTCTTGGGCAACTTCTTTTGGTCTCTTAGTGAATCTACTTAAGTCTAAGGCGATTATTGTAGGCAATAGACACATTCTTAAGTCCATAAATTACTCAGGTTGTCCCCCAATAGTTTATGACGCCACTCAGATTGCCTTGTCTTCAAGTGTTACCAATTTAGGCGTTGTTTTTAGCTCGGACCTTTCCTGGGAAAACCACATAAATTACGTTAGTAAGAAAATTTACTTCACTTTTCATTCATTGCACTCTTAGAAAAATTTCCTCCCTATAAAGATCATAATCCCGCTTGTCCAGACTCTCATCCTTCCTATTCTTGATTATGCTGATTCATGTTTTCTTGATGTTACTGAAGCTCATTTAAATAAACTTGAGAGGCTCCAAAATTCCTGTATTCGATATATTTTTGGACTTCGTAAGCATGACCATATTTCTAATTTCAGAGCACAACTCAAGTGGCTCCCTATCCGTCTTCGCATAAATACTCACATTTTATTCTTCCTTTATAACATCCTGTATAATCCATTCGCTCCTATATATCTGCGTGAGTGTTTTGTTTTTTTGTATCCTAGTGAATCTCCTTGTCGGCTTGACCGTAAGTTTGTACTTCGTGTCCCGGTATCTCACACCCATTGTTACTCTAGGTCTTTTACCTGTCTTTCCGTGAAATTGTGGAATTCCCTCCCACTTAAAGTGCGCAACAGTACTTCTCTTCCTGTTTTTAAAAAACGGTTGAAGGAGCATCATTTATCATTCACATAATATTATTATATGCCTTTGGATTTATAAGTTGTAGTGAATATTGATATATAATCTTATATATAATCTATATATATATATTATATATTTATACTATTTTTGTTTTTTGTCGGTATTAGATATATATATATATATATATATATATATATATATATATTAAATATCTTTTCTTTTTTTTATTGTTTTCTTTTTTTTTCTTTTAATTATAAATTGTACACGGTGCCTTCCAATATTCTATCACAACATCATATTTTTTGGGTTGGCTGGAAGAAATTTCTGCACCTAGAGATAAGCTCACCTTTTGTGCATTTTTATCTGTTTCTTTTTCTTTTTTTATATTTTGTGTGCAATAAAGTATTAAATAAATAAATAAATAAATAACCTTTGAAACCGATATTTATCAGCTCAGTTCATCCCACCAGGGATATAAACCTGTGAAGAAGATAGTTTTAAGTATGTGAAAAAAAGAGGCTAAAAGCAGGTGTAAACATTGAGTACGTAAAAAAAATATTATGAATTTACTGGCTTTAGGTACCTACTGACTGGCTAAAAAAATGTATGGCAGAAAAAGTCATCATGTGAGTTTTTTGGCGATACGAAATATACTAGGATAATTCATTCATTCATTCATGTATTCTTTATTGTACACCACAAAATATTAAAAAAAAGTAAAACACATACAAGTAACACAAAAGAAGTACAACAGGCGGCCTTATCGCCTAACGGCGATTTCTTCCAGGCAACCCTGGGGTTTAGAATATATAAAACAGTCATTAATATGGGTAGGTGGCGTAGGTACAAATAATAAACAAGCTTATAAATAACTAAACACTAATACGTAGATTTGTAAATAAATTAAATACTAATACAATAAATAAGCTATAATAGACTAAAATATATATTTTATAATAAATACAAGGGGAATTGGAAAATAATAATAGAAATAAATAAATAGATAAGTAATATTGGGATTATATCTATAAACATGAATTTTTATAAAGTAAACAATTATAAATAATTGATATATATAATATACTTATACACTGATACAATTGATATTCTAAAAACGTTGTGCTTGTAATTGTAACCTAATGCATCTTAACAGTTTTAGTTTAAATTTTAATCGGAGATATTATTTATTTTACTACTTCAAATGAAGCTAAAGCCAGGCAACCCTTTTCTAAAAAATAGCCTTATTCAATAACAAAAAGTACTAAGTTTTGCAATTAGTCTTAAAATAATAACTTATTAAACAAATAAATAAATGTCAACATTTTGAAGATAAGCACATAGAGTCTATTTTTAACCGACTTCAAAAAGAAGGAGGTTATCAATTTGACTGTATGTTGCTTGTGTGTATGTTATGCGATTACTCCGGCATTTGTGGACGGAATTACAAATATTTTCTTTTATTTGAAAGCCTATACTTCCGTGGTGATCGCATTACCACCAAGTCAGCATCTAATGATGGAATCTCAGGGAAATCGAGAGAAACCTTCATTTATGGGCATTGATAGTGGTTTTCCATGCGATTGCTCCAACCTTTGAGGACGGATTTATAATTTTGTTCTTTTATTTGAGCCTAAACTTCCGAGGTGATCCCATTACTACCAGCATCTAATGAAGGAATCCCAGGATTTTTTTGTGTCCCGCGTAACACAGCGTCATCTGTCAAGGACATTTAGCTGTTTTTCTTGTCTGAGTCATAACTGATCCATTAATATATTTCTTTGAGCAGAGGGAGTTGTCCAAAGATCACTCTCTCTATTATTTTGAAAATCGATTTATGAGATTCGGAACGCTATTCCTTCTGAATCTTGTAAAAATGACACTACCAGTACCCGTCAATTTGGTAGCCAGGGCGTTAACATGCCTAGTTAATTTTTGTTGGTATTGTGAACTTCGTGCAGTGATTTCTTGTTTCACATTATTGAGTCTCAGATCATGCAGGATGTATGTTGAACATAGGTCTCATACCTTTGGTCTGAAACCTTTCCAGTATTTCTATATATTACTGATACTTGATGTTCCCCAGAGTTCTATTCCGTATGTCCAGATAGGCTTCAAGATAGTTTTGTAGACTGTAATTTTGCTTTCATTGGTCAATTGAGATTTTTTACCGATCAGCCAGTGCATGGAACGAAATCTTGCGTCCAATGCTTTCCTTTTGTTTCAAATGTGTTTCTGCCAAGTCAGCCTCCTATCGAGATGCATGCCTAGGTAGTTTGCTGTAGTATCGTGCGGGGTTTAAACCCCGTCTAACGTGATTGGTGGACAGTCACTTTTTCTTAAGGTGTAGGTGACGTGCACTGATTTGCTTCGATTGGGTTTTATTCTCCATATCTTGAGCCATTTCTCTATCTTAAGAATATGCTCTTGATTTGCTGAAGCAATTGCTGAATTGGAGTTTACAGACGTTATGGCGATATCATCAGCGTAAGTGGCGATGGATGTTTTGTCATCGATGGGGATGTCAGCAGTGCAGATTAGATATAATATAGGCCCCAGGATGCTCCCTCGGGGTACCCCGGACCTGATTTCGAATAGATCAGACGTAGCAGTGTTCAATTTGACCTCGTAACATCTTTTGTCTAGGTAGCTTTAGATTATTAAGAAGTAAGAATGAGGCAGGTGTTTTTTGATCTTGAACAAGAGGCCATCATGCCAGACTCTGTCAAAAGCTTGGCTTATGTCTAGAAACACAACCGAGCAATACATCTTGTCTTCTAGCGCATGGCTGATGGTATTTACCAACCTATGAGCCTGCTCGATGGTCCCGTTTTTCCGTCTAAATCCAAATTGGTGTTCTGGAAGAATTGTGTTCAAGTGTGATTGCATTCTACTGAGGATATTTTTTTCAAACAACTTCCCCACCAATGGAGGAAGGCTAATTGGTCTGTAAGATGAAACTTCTTCTGATTGCTTTCGTGGTTTGAGGATCATGACTACCTGAGCAAGTTTCCACTGAAACGGGTAGTGGGAGAGCTTTAAACATGAGTTAAAGAGCACGACAATGAACAAGATACCCGTTTTCGGAAGGTAGCACGGAGTCCAATAGATCATATCTCGGAGCTTTATCGGGTGGTAGTGATTTTATCTCTCGGCGTATTTCGTCAGGACTGACTGCTTTCAATGGGAGTGACATTTGGTTCGGTGATTGTAGGTAAGCTGCTTTGTCGTTGTCGTTATCTGGATCGGAACACGGCAGTGGTGTAAAAACCTTTTCTAGGTGTTCAGCAAAAGCCCTAGCTTTTTCATCATGGATTCTAGCCCAACTTCTATCTTGTCACCTCAGAGGCGGGATGTGGACTTTTGGTCGCTTAAGATTTTTGGTTGCGCGCCATAGAGCGTAATTGGTATCTTTGTGTGCTGATACCAATTACTCTAGTTGGGATAGGTAATTTAGGATGTACCGATTTTCGTGCTCCTTTATTATATCTTTCAGTTCCCTTGTTGCCCTGTTCAACTTAGTTTTATCAGCGTGATATCAGGTCCTGTACCATTCCCTTCTCAGGTTGCGTCGTTCGCTGACCTTGGCGATTATGTTTCTTGGGTATTCACTATTTTTAATTTTCGCTTTTCTGTTTTTAGGCTAACAGCAGCCTCGTATACAACACTGTTAAACTTTTCAATGCTATATTCGATTATGTCGTTTATCTTTAGGCTAGTCCTTAGGTCTAGGCTATATGATTTCTCTATATTGGTCCGAGTTTGTAAATTTATTGAAAATTTTGGTAGATATTGGCTTCAGAAAAATTGCCTCTTTATAAATGTTTAATATGACCGGGGTGTGATCCGATGAAAGGTTTTCACAATTTTTAAAATTTTCTATAGTTATGGCCCACATTTTTTTTAAATAAAAAAGTCCAACAGGTCTGGTATTTTGTTTTTGTCTGTTGGCCAGTATGTTGGATACAATGTATCTCAAACGGAATTTATCGAACATAGTGTCAAGTAAATTTGTCATATACTGTTGGCTTGCACCCAATTCAGGATTGCTTGATTGGGTAGAATTGTCACGTCTCTTTTTCAACACGTTGGCATAGATGGGTCCTGTGTAGGGTGATGATTTGTTAGTCTCGTTAATGCTCTGTTTTTGGTGTAAAGTTTCATGTATTTCTTTAGGCTGTTGTGCAGGCTTCAGTTTTAGATTTTTAAAGTGAAACTTTTATTACATCGTCTCAAACTTTTTCGTCTGTGTGTTGCATGTCGCGTGACGGTCGGCCGCGGAGTAGGGATAAAGTGAAAGGCGCTCGTCGGAGCAGCCGAGGCCAATATGGCGGCGCCTATAGTTCGCATCAGCTGACCGTGTAGTGTATAGACTATTACTCATTTGTGCCAGTGCTCCACGCTATTTTGTTTGTTTTTGTCAGTGTTTAATGTAACTGTTGTTATTTATTCTTTATTATGATTAAGATATAATTAATTTTAATTAAATTCATGATGAAGATGGAATTGATAATAGAATGATTGAAAATAATTGAAAAGCGGATCAAAATGACTCAACGATTATAAAATATTGTTTTCAGTGTTTTAATATGTGTATATCATCTAAATAATTGGTAAGTATTATGTATGTCGTACTCTAAGACACAGAGTTCAATAAAAATATTAGTTGGAGACCTAGTCTACTTTTATCATTTCCCATTATCATTCCCATTTTCTAAGTATAAAATTAAGATTGATGAAGCAATTTTTATACCCTTAATGGAATATTATTCCGAAAATTTTTAGTTAAATGTCTATAATGTGAAAAAAAGTTTCACTTTTACGGTGGTTTCATAAAACCACACAATATTTTTTTTTTCTTTATACTACTTATATTTGATACAACCTTTGTAGCTCGCCGGATGTTTACCCTGACAGTTAGTGCATGCAGCTTCTGTGTTTGGAGTTTTGGTACATGTGATTGTTAGGTGATCATTTCCACATTTAACACATCGGAAGGGGCTGAAGCATTGGTTTTTTGAGTGTCCGAATCTTTGACACCTCTTACACTGCAAAACTTCTTTTTTTTGTAAGGTGTTTCGATAGTGACTTTGACGTTATTGATATGTTTAATGTTGAAGGTATATTTGTTGTTTATATGTGGTTCTAGGTCTATGAAGTAAAGAGGTAGTTTTTCTTTAGTTACTCTATGTAATACGTTGACTATTGGACGTATGTTGTGGCCTTTGGCTTGTAACTCTTCTTTAATTACTTCAGTACTTTCCGTCGCATGCAAGCCTCTGATAACCACTCTGTATGCTCTTTCACTCTTAATTATATAGGTGTAGTGGTTCATAAACCACCAAATAACATATTATTTAAGATTAGATTGTCTTTTATCGTTTTATAGGTATCAATGTCAACTGGCATTAGCTTTACAATATGTCCTGATCCTAGTGTAGTCATTGTAATTTTTTCTGCGGCCACGACTTTAACCAGAAGATCCTTTAAACTTACTATGTTTACTACTCCGGTTACGAAGATAGGTTCTGGCTTCGGGATGTATTGTTTATTGAAGGACGTCGAATTGGTTTTGGACAGGTACCTTATAGTTGACTTGATGTAAGTTTTTTTTTTGCTTACACTTTCAGTTGGGCTGTCGAGTAGCTTTCGTTTTTTATTTGGTACCCTGTCGTGCTGCTATTGGTTACTTGGCTGCTCATTCTTTTGTTTTTGTAAATTGTCCGACTGATTTTCTGTTGAGCTTCTTGATCTAAGAAGTTCAACAAGAGACGATACATGCTCAGATTGTACATCACTGCTTAAGCGGCCACTAAATGAAGACGATCTCGGTCTTCCTTAAAAGAGTTCTTTGTTGAGGAGCTGTTGCGTGTGGTTTTCTTGGTGTTTGTTTAAATAGTTTTCCATTTTTGTGCCCACTAGTATGGTCGATGAGTTGGTGTGACCAGGGTGACGCCAATTCCTGAGAGAAGGCTATTTAAAATGGTGTTCGCCTGGTTCACCAAGGTTGGCGCTAAAGACTGAAACTCTCAGCCATGCATCCTCTTGGCGCGTCTCCCACCGTAGGATTGAGGTGATTTTAATGAGGTTTTCTTCCTCGTAGCACGGGCAATTAAGCCACGGCCTCCGATTTTGTGCATTGCCATAGAGTAGCGGATGACAGTGATCGTTTCCGATCACCGTATGTTTGATCTTAGAGGGGTTAATTGACCGCCGCCCCATGCTCGGCGTTGACCTCTTACGACTTGTTTGGTCAGATCTCACTCTACCCTCCTCCTTTCTCATACTGGCTCGGGACCGTCAATGGCGGAGTTGTTTTTTTTTAGCTTTGGCTGGCACCGACTCCAAAAATAACGGATTTTAAATAGTAAATAGGTACTTATATACGTTTCAATAATTTCGTTACTACTTTTATTAAAACTTTATTTTGAAGTCATAAAAATATTATTTTCAACTTTTTATCGTTAGTTTAAACTTGTACATTATGTATATGAGGTAGATATAGTTTTGAAGTCGGTTTTTATTTTTTTAAATACCTTTATATTAAATTTTAAACATACTCGTACAATTTTGAAGCGCGTGTAAGCCAAATGATAAGTATATTTGAATACAAAATACCGATTATGTATGCATTGAAACCGAGGCACTAGTATTATCCTACATCCTTTAAGTTTTCATATTTAAATATTCAAACACAATTACATATTAGTGTTCAATATATAATATTTTTTTAAAGCATGTAGAAATTTGAATGAAAAAATATTCAAAGTAATTACAACATTTAAATATTTCACAATAATTTAATAACACAAAATTCTGAGGATACAATGTTAAAAATAATTTAGTAATAAAACTATGAACACAAAACGACAAATCAAGCACAGTAATAAAAGGCCAGACAAGGTATCTAAAGCAGGTACTCAAATATAAAATCGACATCACTATTCACACCTACAGAGCTTCCGATCTCAAATGAATATGCCACAATAAGTTCTAAGCTTAAAACTTGTTTACAAATTTATAGGAACAGACCAATTACTTAGTAATATCCTCAACATGTAACAATATAATAAAGTTTTTTGTTTTTGAATACTGACAAGCAAAAGTTTGGTTTTAATTTTATCTTATTAGTTTAACTCATCAAAGCATTATTCATATGTCTTTGAATTACTGGTAACAGATAGTCCCACAAGTTTTACTAAACGTTTGGCTAGTAGCAACTAACCTTAAACAATATGGCCATAAATTGATTGAATGCTTAGTTCTTATATCTAAAAAGAAATAATAATTCTACCCCAATAATGTAATAATTTCTATAACTGCGTAAAATGATTGCCGATAATATAATCCACCATAGAATATAACTATCGACATAATATATATATATATATATACATATATACATATATATATATATACCATACGGGACAAAGTTTTGTGTGATCCACAGATAGTCGTTCTGAGTTTCAGCGTCCTTGGTGTGCATTATTTATATGGTTGAGTAGCCCCATGCGACACGGATCATATAATCCTTAATGCGGAAGGCGTCCTTAAAAAAACGATAATATGAAATTCTTCTATGGCCATCGAAAAAATAAACTATTAAAAAATGTTTGCCTTAAAGGGATGAACCACTGTGAAGATACATCTGCAACGTTCTCGACAGTTAATAGCCAATCACTGCAAACTGTTGCCACTCCACTGCAATCTTACGAAGACGATTAATGGCTCCCAATGATAATTACATTTCAAAACTTAATTGTAACGACCGGCTTAAAGTTTCCAGTTTCATAAATCTATTTAACTAAGCATTTACGAAAAATCTTTCATTACATAATTTTTTTTAAATGTAGTTCCTTATCTCGCGTTGTGAAAGGGGGCTAGACGGTAAAAATTCTTACGAAATGTTAGCACGACATGTTTTGCTATCTCTCTCTCTCTTATAGAATGCAGGCGAGATATTTTGATTTCTATCCGACCCAAAAAGAGGGGTATTATAAGTTTGACCTGTAGATTTATGTATCTGTGTGTTTGTCTGTGGATACGTAGCGGCCAAATACGTAAACGAAATTGAATGCGGTTTTTTTTAATCGAAAGCTTGGTTTGACGAGATGGTGCTTAGCTATATTTGGTCGAAATTATTATTGGTGCTGGCGTAAGGTTTTTATACAATATTGATAGTAAAAACCTATGTATTCGTAGGTTCATTTAGTACAACATAGAAAAAAGTGAAATAATTTAAAAAAACAAAAAAAACTTTATACTTATATTATACCCCGATACTAGATGACGTTTAAAAAGGATAATAATATTATTATGTACTTATTGAAGTCGTTACGTCGGGGGACCTTCGTACGTACGTTGATGAGTGTCTATTTTACAAAATTTTCGGAGCTAATGAATGAGGTCTTTGACTATACGATAATATCAAAATATTGTTATTTCGTTATTGGCCTTGATAAATTTACTTGCATTTTGAATTTTTCCTTTATAAGTAAAGGAAAAATTTTTATTTTTATTTTATTTTTTCTAATACCGTGACTTCTTAAATAGTTTACTTCAATGTAATAGGTATATCCAAAACCTTAGCAACCACAGCAGCGCGTGGCCAGGTCTGCTAGTTTATTATAAGTTTAGGACGACATAAGGTATATTGTATCTGCCTCTATATTATAAAAAACAAATTGTTAATTTAGTAGCATTTATTTAAAAATCTTCGTCATAAGGGATATAACGAAAAAGAAATGTATTTAAAAAAAATATTACTGACAGAACATATGCGTGCCACTTTAAACTAAATGATAAGACAAAGCCTAAGCTGTTTAATAGACAACGCTTAGGTGGCAAGGAATCGGAAATGGAACTCTTTGTTCAAAAATATGACATAAGTTTATTGTGCTTTACAGAGCATTGGTTATTAAAGAATAACAATATTATAAATGTACAAAATTATAAATTGTCAAGTTCGTTCTGTAGAGAGAAAGCTATTCGCAGTGGCTCTCTTATTATTAGCTCGTAACGATGTAGTGTTAAAGTCTCGATCAGACATAGTTGCGCTCTCTGTCGAGCTATCCTGTCGAGCATTGAGCTCAATGAACATATTATTTTATGTGTGTACCGACCTCCCTTTAGTGACTTTGATGAATTTGAAAACAAAATGGAGGATATTTTAACTAAGCTTTGCCATAAAAACAAATCCGTGATTGTGTGCGGTGACTTCAATGTAGATATATTACAAGAAATCTCGTCTAGTGAACGTTTATTAAATATGTTTAAATCTTTTAAGTTATTGAACGTATTTTTGATCCTACTCGCATTACTGGTATTTCCGCGACTTGGATTGATAATGTGTTCTGTCGCTGTAACATTTATGAAGTAATGACGAATTTAAGTTAGACCACTGTGGTCTAAAATTTTCTCTATTAATTAATCACGAAAATTAAAAGCCCCAAAAGTTTACTTGTTGACCAATTATAAAAAACCGGATCCTAACATTTAAGAATACTGTTGAGCAAAAAGTGGGTAAAGTAGACATGACCCATGATAATCCAAATAATTTATACAATAACGTTTTCGATTTTTTGATACAAGAATTTAATAATGTATTAAAGGCAAAAACTGTGACGAAATATCTAAAACTTAAAGTTAGTGATTGGGCTACCGTGGGAATATATAAAAGTAGAGATAAGTTATATGATTTATATGGTGAGAGGCAATGGAATCAAAATCCGATGTTCTTGAGTATAGTTAGGAATTTTTCTAAAATATTTAAGAACTTTTGCGTACAAGCTAAGTCGATCTATATAAGAAATAAAATCTTAAACTCAGAAAATAAAATAAAGGCAACTTGGGATGTTTTATCAAGTGTTTCTAGGCAAACTAGGGTTACAAATATAAAAATAAATAATATAAAAATAAATTCAAATTCAACTGTGGTGGCTACTTTTGAGACTTTTTTAACGAATTTCCTTTAACAGCCACATAATTTAAATTCTTCGCATTCATCGAATTGACGAATAACGTAAGAGTTAGTAATAAATGTTTTGTTTTTAAACCTTTTACATAATATGAAATTATTAAAACTTTTAGAAATCTAAATATGAAAAAAACCGGTGATTTTTAGGGTATGTCAGTAAAATTACTAATAACTCTTATAAATTATATTGCTCTACAATTATCCTTAATTTTTAAGAAGTGTATTGAAACCGGTACATTCCCATATTTAATAAAAAATAGTAAAGTAGTTCCCTTGTTCAAAAGTGGCGATAGACTAGAACCCAGAAATTATAAGCCTATCTCTATTTTAGCTACTTTAAGCAAAATATTTAAAAAAAGTATTCTAAACCAAATGTCAGAATTTGTTTATAGCAATGAAATCATGCAAAGTTAACAATATGGTTTCACCAAAAGTAAATCGACAACTGATGCGGGTGCCGCGCTTCTTAAGCACATTTACGACGCATAAGAAAAGTCACAGAATGCAACCAGAGTGTTTTGTGATTTATCTTAAGCCTTTGATTGCGTGGACCATCAAACATTACTATGCAAACTTAATCACTATGGTGTGCGTAGTGTGCACTTGATCTTATTGATCTTATTACTTAAATCAAAGAGTTCAAACGGTGGATGTGAATAATTAAAAATCGGTTGGACTATACCTAAAAATGGGTGTTCCACAAAGATATATTCTGGGCCCTTTCTTATGTTTACTATATATTAATGATTTGCTCTTTTACGTAACAGGACTATGTAATATTGTACTTTTTGCTGATGATTCCTCGCTTATTTTTAAAGTTGATCGTAATAAAGCTAATTTTAACAAAGTTATCTGTGATCTGTCATGTGTTCTTCATTGGTTTGAAATAAATTGTCTTTAAAAATTTTGGAAAATAATTTTACTCTTTTTCTAAACTCTTAGGTAGTACTAAATTACTATTAAATTCTTTTCTGCATATAGTCGATATAAATTATTTACTTCTAAGTAATTAGCCCACTCACTAAATACTAATGCATCATTAATAAATATCGATTAACACGTAAACAACTACAAGACTAGTAAGACTACAAGACCACCAAGCTACTTTTTCTCTATAAAAGGTTCCGGAGGTTGCAATTCACTTGCTGAGAACGTCAGAGAGGCTAACTACCAGCTGGCGCCGGAGCTGCAAAGCACGCTCACTTCCCAACAGGCAGTGAGGCCGCAAGCCTACCCTACAATAAAGTTGGGTGAAGGAATAGATGTCAGCATATCCATCTAACCTCTAAGCAGGGGGCTACCCGAACTGCAGTGACTGCCGAAGGGACCTCGGCTCAAGGGCCGGTCCCGGCCCCGAAGTAAAAGACTGCAGCAGCCTTTCGCCTTATTTATTTTTTATTTATTTATTTATTTATATCTTTTCCACTGAGAATCATAATCAATGAACACTTGTGTACGTCAACATGGAAGTGTCAGGAGGACCTATTACGATACTAGATTTATCGTTATAATTCTTTTTGTAAAAGCACTTTACATCTTAATGGAAAAGCTATGAGGGTTCCAAACGCGTCCTGGTCTGAAAAGAACCACACAATAAACTCAGCCGAATATATTTTTGTTATTGTGATCATTGTTCTACAAATGTCAAACTTAAATGCAATTTTGGAACAACTAGAACCGTCGCATTCAATCGGAAATGAAGCTTAATGATTTCAGGCAAAGAAAATGAAATAATACTAACAGTAAAAAAAAAACCAAGAGCTGTCAAGGGACACCCGGATGTAACTAAGTTCCTTTCGATTAATTATTGAAGGAATAGGGAATATGCATAAAATTTAAAATGGTCTCAAATACTTTTTTTTCTGATACTTATTATCATCTTATATAATAAAAACATTTTTTTTTATTTACTAATTCAAAGTTCAAAATATTTTTATTCAAGTAGGCATTTACACGCACTTTTGAATCGTCAATTACATTAAATTGGTCAGTATAGTCAGTCTGTGATTAAGCTACCACCAGCTCGGAATGCTGTTCTGCTGAGAAGAGCTGGCCAGAAACTCAACAGTTGATCTTTTTTAATAAAATTTAACAATGTTTGACTTATAAATTAAAACATCAACCCTGCAAATGAGTCAATGACCCAAGTTCCACACATTTCGATCAACCAAAAACTCTTGAATGTTATAGTAAGATTTATTTAATAATATACCTTTAATTTTATATTTGAAACCAAGAAAAAGAAGATCTAAGATATCTTGTGGAACCTTATTATATATACGTATACTCAAGCCCATGAAGGATTTCTTAACTTTTTGAAGTCGAAATTTAGGCGTTACGAGCCTATTTTTATTTCTTGTATTGATAGTATGTCTGTCGCTGTTTTTTTTTAGTCATTTAAATTTTGGCGTATATATTTTATGGCGTAGTTATTAAAAATGTATTGAGAAGCGACCGTAAGAATACCGATTTCTTTAAAAACTTCTCTTAGGGAGTCTCTAGCTTTTAAGTTACAAATAGCCCATATAGCTCGTTTTTGTAAAATAAATATAGAATTAATTTCGGCAACGCTGCCCCATAGTAAGATACCGTAAGACAATATACTGTGAAAATAACTGCAATAAACGAGTCGAGCCGTATTAACGTCTGTTAATTGTCTTACTTTTTTAATTGCAAAGACGGCTGAGCTAAGTTTGCTTGCCGAGAGATCGATTGATCGTTGATAGTGTCGAGAGATGGGGGTTCCACTGGAGCTTCTTATCTAAAGTTATACCTAAGAAAGTTGTCGAGTCAGTCAGTTCTAACACTTCATTGTTAAGGAATAAACTACAATCTTGACTTTTTAAATTAGGAAGTGTAAATTCTATGAATTTAGTTTTCTTAGTATTTAATACCAAATTATTAATTTCAAACCAATGAAGAACACGTGACAGAGCACAGTTAACTTTGTCAAAATTAGCTTTATTACGATCAACTTTAAAAATAAGTGAGGTATCATCAGCAAAAAGTACAATGTCACATAGTCCTTTTACGTAAAAGGGCAAATCATTAATATAGAGTAAAAATAAGAAAGGGCCTAGAATAGATCCTTGTGGAACACCCATTTTTAGGTGAGATCCAACCGATTTACAATTATTTACATCAACCGTCTGAACTCTTTGATTCAAGTAAGAGGCAATAAGATCAAGCGCAGCATCATTTAAGGCCATAAAATAATTTGTGAAAAGTGTAAGTTAAGGGAGCGAAATTCAACTTCCTAACTTTATGCTGTTAGGCGAGTATGGAGATGCAAATCAGCAGATTGGGATGAGATATGGCACTTTTTTGCGACTTACCCTTGGCGGCAGCTTTGCTTCTCTTCTTTGGATTCATGGAGTTGTGTGAATGCTATAACCGATGTGCTGCATCAGGCAATGTAGTATTTTATTCCTTTTACTGAAGTTCCCATTGGTGGAAAAGCTCGCCCATGGTTTAATGCCGAATGTGGTCATGCTCAAGATTGAATACATTTGGCATACTTTATTTGGGATGATGTTCAAAACTGCAAAACTCCGGATGTAAGTTCAAAGAAGAGAGCCTTTAAAAAAAGTGCCAAGTCCTATAAAAAGGCATTGCGGAAGGCTCGTTTCGATCGTATCGCTAAGAATGACAAAAAGCTCCTTGTGAGATCAACTGGCAGTCGAGCTCTCTGGTCTCTTGCTAAAACGATCTAGTCGAACTTCTCCCAACCCTCACTGCCTGCTCCGCTGAAGCCGGATGGATCCCTGGCCCACACAGCAGCAGAGAAAGCAAATGTATTTGCTTCTCTGTTTGCTGATAATTTGCATCTAGACACTGGCAATGCTTCTCTAGCACATCTCCCTCACTGCGGTATTTTGGTGCCTAAAAATCGCTTTACGCTAAGGCACAAAGAGGTACGAACAACATTATGTCATTTAAATGTGAATAAAGCCAGTAGTTCTGATGGTATACCAGCCATTCTGCTCAACACATGCGCAGCTGAGTTGTTTCCTGTACTGACACGTCTGTATCAACTCTCTTTTAAAACTGAATTAGTGCCGAAATCCTGGAAGCTTGCCAGTGTGCAACCCGTGCCCAAAAATGACAGCCGTAGCGATCTTTTCAATAACACAGTGATTTCAATCACCTCCATACTCTACAAGATTATGGAGCGTGTATGGAACTGACATTTTCTAGCATACCTAGAAGGTAATGATCTCCTCAGTGACCGACAGTACGGGTTTCGTCTTAATTCGTCTACTGGGAACAGCCTAGAGTATGTTACAGATTTTAGGCGAGGCCATCGAGAAGAACGGAGCAGCGGTCGCCGTCTCCTTGGATGTCTAGAGAGTATTTGAAAGGGTTTGGTATGCAAGCCTTTTAAGCAAGCTTTTAGCGTACGGTATATCTCCTGGTTTGATTAGCTGGATAACGGACTTTCTGAGCCAGAGATCTATCCGAGTAGTTGTCGACAGTGTTCTTCGGAACCCTTGACTATAAATGCCGGAATGCCTCAGGGGTCCGTTCTTTCTGCAGCTCTTTTGCTGCTGCACATTAACGATCTGTTGAAGCTCGGTATCTATGCTATGTAGACGACAGCACAGTTGTAGAAAGATATGTGCCGAGTACTCGGGCTAGTAGAGATCTAGTACAGTCTGAAAGAGAAGCCATGGTGCAACGTTTGAGTGACAAACTTCAGGCAGTCTCCACATGGAGCAATGCCAATCTTGTCAAATTCAAAAGCAGACGTGTCTTTTAACCGCCAAAAGGAACCCTTTTACCTTGGCTCCTACTTTTTCAGAATGGTTTCTTGGAATACAGTGACCGGCTCCAGTAGTTAGGCTTAGAAATATCCTCGAATCTCAACTTTGGTCGGTTTATGGAGTTCAGAGCAAGAGCAGCAGCAATAAAGCTTGACGTTCTTGCGAAAATCCGGCAGTACATTACAACAAGACAGATTATTGTTATATAAAATTCAGATCGTTGTGTGTAGAGTACTGTGTTCACATATTTGTTGGTGCCTCAAAGTCTCATCGTGCGGTTCTGGACTCAATTGAGAGGCGAGCGAAGAGGCTTATAGGCGATCCTGAATTGGTCGAAGCTGACCTCCACAGCCTTGAACACAGGCGTAGAATTGCTAGCATCTTAGTATTCTATAGGATACATTTTGGTGTGTGTGCGCAGGAACTTTCCCGTCGCCTTCCATCACCGGACGTTCCGACGCATGGCGGATATCCATCCTTTTGTTATGGACATCCCACCTGTGCGAACTAAGCGTTTTGCTTCGTCTTTTTTACTTCGTTCGGCGAAAGATTGAAACAGCTTCCCTGCGTCGGTATTTCCGGCCAAATACAATGTGGGTGTCTTAAAGAGAAGTGCGAGAAGAGAAGAGTTAACAGGTGGCTAGGATAATGCGCCTTACCACCTAAGACTACATTCCTCTTACCATCAGGTGGAATGTAGTCAAGCATTGTCCTAGATTATATAAAAAAAAAATAATAATAAATAAGTGTTTTTTTTACATCAATACGCAAATTTGAGAAACTTTGTAAGATGTAAAAATGGACTTGCTTAAAGATAGAAATACTCCTGGAGCAGACTATGTTGCCAAAAAAAACTCTGTTTAATTGGGCATAATTTCTATCTCTTTAAGAAATAACTAAAGGATTAAATATTACAAAAAATTAAATTAAAAATTTAAAAAACCCCCGATACAAAAAGACCTCTAAAAAGAGTAAAAATAATATTTTTATGTACTTATTGAACTCGTTGCGTCGGGAGACCGTTGTACGTACGTTGATAGTGTATATATTACGAAGTTGATCATTGAGGACTTAGACTATACGATTCAATATCGTAATATCTTTATTTGCCTTGTTAACTTACTTGCATTTTAATTTCTTCCTTTATTAAACGGTCCCCCGACGCAACGAGTTCAATAAGTACATAAAAATATTATTTTTACTCTTTTTAGAGGTCTTTTTGTATCGGGGGTTTTTAAATTTTAATTTTTTTTTTCTGCTTTTTAAACTTATGTTACTAATTTCTGAATTGTACTAAATGAACCTAAAAAAAAAATTCAATTGTTTAACTAGGAAAGATTTGTTTGTTTCTTTGAATTGAATAGGCTCCGAAACTACGGGACCGATTTTAAAAAAATCTTTTAGCATTAGAATCCTATATTATGATGTACATAGGTTATATTTATTAAGAGAAATATATATTATATTTAATAAAATAAGGATCCACGTGAAAGTTTCGACAATGTAATAAATTATAAATGTATTGAGAAACATGATTCAAGACTTTTTCATATGGGTAGGTAGGTAGGTTTCAGATATACGAATATTAAAAAATATAAACATTTAGAATTAAAATGATTTACAATCACTAATAACACTATGATGAAGGGATTTTTATTATCACTAGCTGTTGGCCGTGAATCTTTATGACTACGATCATAAGCCATATAAATATATTTTTACTGTCTCCGTGGACGCAGTCACGGGCAACAGCTATCCCTAATAAAGAACTTTACCTCAGTACGTAAGTGTTAAAACCTTTTGGCCTTCATCCTTTTGGCGACACCGCTAGGAACAGCTAATTATTGCATAACAACCTCTTTCCCGCACGAATAAAACGTCAATATCTTGAAGACGACAACTTTTATTTTAATCAAACATGAATAAGAACCATCTCGACGAGCATATCTTTCAATTAAAAAAAACCGCATCCAAATCCGTTTACCCGTTTGGCCGCAAACAGCTAATTATTGCATAAGAACCTCTCTCCCGCACGAATGAAACGTCAATATCTTGAAGACGACTATTTTTATTTCAATCAAACATGGATAAGAAATATTTCGACAAGCATAGCTTTCGATTAAATAAAACTGCATTCAAATCTGTTTACGCGTTTGGCTGCAAACAGCTAATTATTGCATAAGAACCTCTCCCCCGCACGAATTAAACATCAATATCTTGAAGACGACTACTTTTATTTTAATCAAACATGAATAAGAACCATCTCGACGAGCATATCTTTCAATTAAAAAAAACCGCATCCAAATCCGTCTACCTCTTTGGCCGCAAACAGCTAATTATTGCATAAGAACCTCTCTCCCGCACGAATGAAACGTCAATATTTTGATGACAACTATTTTTATTTCAATCAAACATAGATAAGAAATATCTCGACAAGCATAGCTTTCGATTAAACAAAACTGCATTTAAATCCGTTTACGCGTTTGGCCGCAAACAGCTAATTATTGCATAAGAACCTCTCCCACGCACGAGTAAAACGTCAATATCTTGAAGACGACTATTTTTATATCAATCAAACATAAATAAGAAATATCTCGACAATCTTAGCTTTCGATTAAACAAAACAACATTCAAATCCGTCTACATGTTTGGCCGTAAACGGCTAATTATTGCATAGGAACCTCTCCCCCGCACGAGTAAAACGTCAATATCTTGAAGACGACTATTTCTATTTCAATCAAACATGAATAAGAACCATCTCGATGAGCATAGCTTTCAAATAAAAAAACCGCATTCAAATCCGTCCACGCGTTTGGCCGGAAATTTGCCACAGACAGATACACAGATACACAGATACACAGATCGACAGGTCAAACTTATAACACCCCTCTTTTTAGTCGGGGGTTAATAAATATCACAAATAATGGAAAATTTACAGAAGATCATCTGATTATGAAACTTTTAGTTAACCGCGCGTTCGCCAAAAGCTGGTTCTATTAAAGTGCTATAACAATTATGTTACTAATGCTGAAAGAGATATAAAACGCAATAGTAATTTTTTTGGGTCATTTGTTAAATCTAAAAATAAAGACGTTGGGTTTCCTGATGTAATGTTTCTGAACAATAGACAATCTTATAATGGTTCGGGCATTTGTGACCATTTTAAATCGTCTTTTGAAATATATGCAGAGATTGATCCCCTTAATATTTGAAACTCTCTGACAAGTGCTACTACAGCATTAACTAAGTCTGTAGATATAAGCTCAATTAATATATCTTTGGAATGCGTAACTAAGTACCTAAAAAACCTTAATGTAAATAAAGGTGCTGGTCCTGATAGTACACCACTGATATTTTTTAAATCGTGTTGTAAAAGCTTGGCTTTGCCGTTATTTTTATTATTTGATCAATCATTCAAAATTGGCAAGATCCCTATAGCCTGGAAAAAGTCATTTGTAACACCGGTTTATAAATTTGGTGATAGGCAGGATGTTAAAAACTATAGACCTATATCTAAACTTAATATCTTGGCCATGATCTTTGAGAAAATTATTTATGATAATATATATCCTTTTTTAAGACCGTTTATTATTGAACTACAGAATGGATTTATTGATGCCAAATCCACGGAATACAATCTTTGTGAGTTTACCCAACATGATGTTGCAGCTATGGACAATGGTGGTCAGATTGATTGATCGTGATTGAACAGATGCTGTCTATACTGACTACTCTAAGGCATTTGATAAAATTTCTCACGATCTATTAATTTTGAAACTAGTTCGAGCTGGTATTCATGGTAATCTGCTTCGTTGGCTTGGATCCTATTTAAGAAACCGAAGTCAATCTGTGTCTATAAAAGGTTTTTGTTCAACAGTTGTGCCAGTCACTTCTGGCGTTCCTGAGGGCTCCCATTTGGGGCCCTTTTTTAATGTTTTTATTAACGATAATGGTGACACTTTCAGAAACTCTAAAATATTGTTATATGCAGATGACATGAAAATTTTTACGCCTGTAAGGTCTTACAGTGATTGTTTATTTTTACAACTGGATCGACTTAGTTTGTACTGTAAGGTTAACTTTCTTCACCTTAACTTAAGCAAATGTAATATTATATCTTTTCTAGGAAGAAGAAACCAATATTATTTGACTACTTTTTGAAAAATATTTCACTTACACCAGTTACCGAAATCAAAGATCTTGGTATTATTCTTGACTATAAACTAACGTATTCTCAACATATACAATATGTTTAATCTAAAGCATATCGGCTACTTGGCTTTATTTTACGAATTGGTAAAGAGTTTAAGGAACCTTCAACCCTCGTTCTACTATTTAATAAATTCGTGAGGTCTATTTTGGAATATGCTTCTATGGTGTGGAATCCTCAATATCAGGTTTATATCAATAGCATTGAACAATTAAGAGATAAGTTCATTAAACATTTAAATTATAAATTTAAATGTAGTCTAAATAATAATAACGATATAATTTTTGGTAAAAATAGGTGTGCCACAGGGCTCTATCTTAGGGCCTTTCTTATTCCTCATTTACATAAATGACTTACCTCACCTAGTGAGGGAAAAACATGGGATAGTGTTGTTTGCTGATGATACTTCTCTTACTTTTAAAGTTAATAGACGGCAAACTGTTATTGACGATGTAAACAATGCTCTCTCAGATGTTGTACAATGGTTTAACGCCAATAATTTGTTGCTTAATAAAAAAAAGACAAAATGTGTCAAATTTAGTTTACCAAATGTTAAAAATGTTAGAACCAATGTACAATTAAATAATGAGGATTTGGACTTGGTCAAATCTACTACTTTCTTGGGCATTATTTTAGATAAAAAATTGCAATGGGGTCCTCATATATTTGATTTGTCAAGCAGACTAAGTTCTGCTGCATACGCGGTTAAAAAAATACGTCGATTAACAAATATGGAAACTGCTCGATTAGTTTACCATATTTACATTGCAGAAGAGGGCTGTTCGCGCAATATATAATATGAGACCAAGAGACTCTTTAAGAAACAAAAAAGAATTTAAAATTATGACTGTTTACAATCAATATATTTATGAAAATTTAATTTACGTTCATAAAAATATTTCAAAGTTCAAGAAAAATTGTGATTTACATAAAATTAATACAAGACAAAAAAATAAACTCGCTATGCCCGGCACTAGGCTCCATAAAATAGGTAAATCCTTTAAGGGTAATTGTATACGTTTTTAAAATAAGCTCCCAAATGAAGCCTTAATAATAATAATAATAATAATAATAATAATCGTTTAATTCAGAAAATTATTCCATAATATTGTTAGTAAATAAATACAGACTTATGCAAACTAGTGTTAGTAGAGTTCTTATCACTAAACTCGGCTCACAAAAGATCTACCTAACTGCATGGAGTCGTATGCAACGCTCCAAGATTGGTGAGTCCCACCTGCCACTTAGTGTCCTCAAGATGTTGTTGGGGCTGTCACGGACACGGTATAAAAGAGAAGCGCACCTCTTGCGCATAATTGTGGCAAAGCTGTCTACATTTGCGTCTGCTAACATGCCAGACGCACTAGAATAACGTGGCAGCCCCATCAACACCCGGAACGTGTTGTTGTACTGGACTCGCAGGTCACTATATGCCTTCTGCGTATAGTTCACCCACAGGCTGCACGTGTAAAAGGTTTGACAAAAGGCTTTAAAAAGCGTGACCTTTACTGCTTTAGTACAGCGTGCAAACCGGTGGGCCAACATGCCACATCGAACAGACAGCGACCTGCGCTCCCGCTCCACGTCTGTGTTGTCTCTCAAATCGTCCGAGACCCAGTGACCCAAATATTTAAATTCTTTAACTACTTTAAGATTCACTCCACATAGTGTAACCGGCGGTATATTGTGGTAGGTTTTATTACCAGATTTAAAAATCATGAGCTCGCTCTTGAGTGCATTATATTTGAGCCCGTGGGCCTCGGCATAGGACTCACATATATTTACTAGCTTTCTCAGAGCTCCGATTGATGGGCTCAGCAACACCATATCATCAGCATAATTTATATTATTAACACTCATACCGTCAATATGACATCCGACTCCGGTGTTACTGAGCTCATCAAGTAAGCCATTTAAATATAAATTAAAGAGCGCTGGCGAGGACAATCCCCCTTGCCTCACTCCACATTCCAGCCTATACTCGGTTGAAAAAGAGCCTGCCCATCTTATACAGTTCACCTGATTCCCATACCAGTATTTAAACAAATTGATAACTTCCGATGAAACGTTGGTACTGTTCTGTAATTTACCCCAAAGTACATTATAAGAAACCAGGTCGAAAGCCTTTGAAAGATCTAGGTAACAGGCATATACGGGTGTTTTCCTTGCCGAGTAGTACTGAACAGTCTGCTTGAGGCAAAAGATAGCACTCTCAGTAGACAAACGAGGACGAAATCCGAATTGTGCATCGTTGATCGTTAAATGTTTATTAAGGTGGCACAGAAGCAGACCGTCCAGTACCTTGGCAATGACAGTCGCTAACGAAATAGGTCTATAATTAGATAGTAGTGATGAATCACCAGTTTTATTCTTAATAATCGGTATAACAAGGGTACGCATTAAACTTTCTGGTAGATAGGAGTGACTCATACATACATTAAAAAACATACACAGAACTCGTGGCAGGTGGACCCCAGCGTACTGCAGATGCTCGATGCTGAGACCGTCATGCCCGGGCGATTTACCTCTGACTGATGACATAATAATATCAACTACTTGTTTCTCAGTAAATGTCACGCTTCGCTCAGAAGCAACGGCCTCAGAATCGAGCATAGGCAGTGGAGGTGTATTTTTTAGAGGTGATTGCACCCTAAAATGCTGTCGAAACAGGTCCGCTATACAACGAGGGTCATTCACACCCTCAACACTCACGGCAAGGCCCGGCCTATGATTTACTTTGTTAGTGGTTTTCCAGAATTTACCGAAGTCTTTATTTGAATGATGTTTAGCAATAATGTCCATCTTTATTTGTTGTTCATGGGTTTGGCACCATTTTAACTTATTCTTGAATGTTTTTCTAGATTCTTTCATATCGTTAAAAACCACACCGGATGATGGTTTTCCACACAATAACCAAAACTTGTAACAAAGTCGGGCCCTCTCGTGAGCGTCACGGACGTATTTGTTCCAACCCGTAACAGTTCTAGACTTAATTACATTTTTAACATAATGACTTAGTTCAGACGCCTTAACAAGTATTCGTATTATATTCTTATACAACAAATCTATTAATTCTAAATGACTTGAATCTTTACAATTTTGCAAACAACACTGATTTAATTCAGAAGGACAGACAATTTGTTCTAAATGTGTATCACAGTAATTACGATATTTAACTTTTTGATCAGAACAACGCTCACCCCATATAGTTTTATTTACCTTTAATGAAGGTTGTATGATCGTATTTCGAACTACGCTTAAATTGCATTCTAACATAATAGGTAAATGGTCGGACCAATATGAGTCATACAATACCGATACACTGTGCACGGCCGGCAGCGCGGCGTCGGTCACTAAGCAGTGATCGAGCCAGCGCCGACATCCGTGCGCGTCGCTTATAAATGTATAAGTATCCGACGGTAAAGTGTCTATATCTACGCACGACCATAACTGCTCCGAACAAAACGAAAACAACTCGTTAGCAAACACTTCACCCGGATGAGCGTTAAAATCACCCACTATGAAAACAGACTCGATACTATTATTTTCGATCACCGCATTAATCTCACTTAAACACTCAGTAAATTCTAGTAAGTTGTCATTAGAATCCGTAGGCATGTACACTGAAAACACTAGAAAGGAGCGTTTAAGCCTCTCATTAAATAAATTTAAATTATATGTTAAAAATAATTTAATAAAAAAATCCTACTAAAGTGTAAAGGATTACATCGACGACGGTATGGCCTGGGAATGAATCTGTATTGTGTATTGCGAATAGCTAGTAATCTCCACAATTTGTTTTTTGTTGTAAATTATTTTGCTTTATCGACCTTCTGCTTCACACCGATTCCTTAGAAGTCACTACTTGCGGTAGCATCGGGAGTCGGGTTTTTTTTTTTTTCCCTCCCTCAAATATATGATGGCTGGCTCTTGTGTTATGCTCGTGAACGGGTGCTGCTTGCGGTGACTGGTTGTGTGGCAGGCCGAAGATTTATATATATATATATTTTCTGTTATTATTATTTAATTTTCGTTGCCTGAAATCATTAGTCTTCTTTTCCGATTGATTGCGACGGTTCTAGTTGTTCCAAATTTGCATTTACGTTTGACGTTTGTGAAACAGTGATCACAATAACAAAAAATATATCCGGCTGAGTTTGTTGTGTGGTTCTTCTCAGACCAGGACGCGTTTGGAACCCTCATAGCTTTAACATTAAGATGGAAAGTGCTTTTTCAGAAGGGCTTATTACGATAAATCTAGTATCGTAATAGGCCCTCCTGACACTTCCATGTTGACGTACACAAGTGTTCACTGATTATGATTCTAAGTGGAAAAGATATAAATAAATAAATAAATAAATAAATAAATAAAAGATATTTTAAATTCTATTCCCGCCAAGGCTTCTCTTAGAAACTTACGAGTTCAGTTACTTTTATTTAAAATTATTAACAATCGTATTGATAAGCCATTCCTTTTTAACAACGTACAATTGAAATGCCCAAGACTGTGTTCTAGAAGTAACTCATTTTTTTTATATACCCATTTGTAAATCAAATTTTGCTAAAAATTGTTTTTTATACCGTACTTGCAGGAATTACAATAAATTTTATAGTCACTTAGACATTTTTCATGATATAATTGGTTTTTATAAGAATCAATTGAGATGTTATGTATAAGATCATTGTCATTTACATTAAGATAAAGTAATATATATACTTTTTATAACATACATATTATAAAGGTGATACATTTATATATATATATATATTTTTTAATTTTTAATGTATTTTTTAGCTTTTTGTAACTTAACTTGTTACATAGAAATTTCATTTCTGTAGATAATTAAATGTTTATAATTTTAATATTAGTGATTTCTTATTATCTGTCAAATTCGTAGACAAGGTAAATTATTTATCTGTTGACAGCTAATTACAATTTCTTAATTAGTCTGTGACATTTCTTTTTGTTTAAAATATTGAATGTTACCAGCTGAAGCTAACTTTATAGTCCCCAAAATGTTATTAAAAATATAAACATTTTATTAATAATTACTATTCTAAATTTCATTTATTAACCATTATTAAGGTTAGCATATCGTTAAATATTATTGGAAAGTAGCTGTCATATTGTTTCAGAAGTATAGTTACAGCCAACGTTGTTTTATTGTTATATTTATTAGTATAACAATTTGTTATAAATTTATTACACTCGTTTCTTTCTTTAGATAAGTAGTGCATTGTTCTTAAATAATTTAAATATTGGTCTTCTTCCGATTAATATCAATTTTAACCACATTTCGTGTAGCGCGGCGTGTGCATAGCCACATTGTTTGCTTATTATGCATATTTTGATTATAAAATTCAATGTCGTGATCTTTAGAGTCTTTTCTTTCGGAAGCACTTCCGAATTGAATATCCTTATTAGCCTTCGGTGAGTGTTTTAGTTATTTGTAATCTTATTAACGCATTTGAAGCGTTGTTTCTTAAATTCATTAGCGTGTTTAATTGCAGGGCTAATAATTTAATATGGAATAATTATAATTCCTATTGCCGGCACTTCCCGGGCAGTTTCAAAGTTTGTTGGAACAATATATCTATTTGTCCTGATTCGACCCTGTGAGTCGACATAGGCTAATATTATTACTTGCGAGGCCTTTTTCTTCCATAAGGAGGTTTTTTTGTATACCCTAGAAGATACGGGTAAATTTATAATTGGTTCGCGGGGGTAGACGTGAATCTTCGGAGCGTCGTCCTGTTTGACCTGTATCCTGCTTCCTGACTAGCTGAGTTTAAGGAGCTCGTGTTTATTGTAATCCCGATATTATGGTGATGTACAAAATTTATTTATACCAATAATCAACACTTCCATTTTTGAAAGTTTTACAAAGAACAAGTGTTTGACTGTGATTCTCCAGTACTGACAAGCAGGAGGATCATGCATATGTCTTCGCTTATTATTTGTCAGTGGCGCCTAGGATTTATATTTCAGTAATTTTTATATATAATTTAATATTAAAAGTGTTATCTCAAGTAACCCACCGCTGAGTCTAGCTGGCATTTTTTTAACATTATTTTGGCATTATTTTAAACATTATTATGACATTATTTTGTTTAACTTTATCAAAATTAATGTTATTTTTTTTGTAATATAAAACAATAAAATTTAATCAAACCAAACCCACTTTTATTTATTAATTTTTGTAACAAACTTTATATATTTTTTTAAATATTTTTTTTTCTTTTATATGTATTCTATATTTAGTGGAAACTTTACTGATTTCTGTGCTACGTAGCAAGCAAGCAAGTAAGTAAATAAATAAATAAATAAATAAATAAATAAATAAAAGAAGTTAATTTGAAAAAATATGTTTTGAAAAATCAAATAAATAGCTCTTATATTTTATTTAAAACTTAATAAAATAGTATAATAAAGAAATGTAGGTTCTAATTTTTACATACGATACATTAAAATAGTATAACTGAAATATATAATATAGTTTTAAAAACATGAAATATTTTTAAAATGTTTTTTGAACTCTCTTTTTAGAACTCTCTTATGTTTACTATTTAAACTCTTTAATTTAGTTAATTAATTAAGTTAATTATAAATTTCTAACTTCTTATTGTATAGCTAGCCGTTGACATTGACTTTATCCCTTCACAAGTTTTAATTTATCTAACAAAAAGCTATATGATATAAAACGTCGTTCTCTAATTACAGCAGTCATTACAGCTCCTTTAAAATTCCACCACAGCATAACTTCGGGACTCGCTCTGAATGAGAAATAAGTTCCGTAACGAACTCGGACTTACATTACGATTAATTTTCTTTTGTTATAAGCACTTTGTTTTGTTATAGACTTAATACAAGAATTATTTAAACATGTAATCATTTCGACCTCTTCACTTTTGGTCCCTTTACTTGGTACGCTTTTATTTTTAACTGTATTTAGACCATGCTTTTTTATTTCGTTGTTGCCTACATTAGCTACTATTAATGACCGTTGACGATTAATGGAACTAGTTTAAGGAAGCAACGAGCTCTGAATTTCAGTTCAACGATTTAGTGTTTTTAAGGTTAAGATTTTGGCTTTCTGTAATTTTATTTTAAATGTAGTCATAAAGAAAATGATTACTCCATAATTCTCAAGTAAATAATGAACAAGTACAAAATAAAGAATATTTGGGATAAATTATTCATAAAAACAACCACATTCTAAAGCAAATGAAGTTATTTGTATGGTAATACATATTATTCATCCTACCTTTTTAGTATGATTGGATTTTTGTCTGATAACATTTTTGGGTTAATTTTATTCAGAGTTCCGCGAGTTTTGAATTTATTGAAAACGATTAGTAACTAAAAATAAATGCCTCTACATAACTGAGGGCTGGTCTTTCTTATTAGATAATCGAAATATCGAAATCATATTTAAAGCATTAGTACCCCCTGGTACTTAGTAAGGTTTCTTAACACATCTTGACGATGTCTGATGCTGATTGTCTCTAAATCGACATGATGTTATTCGAGTTTCTGAGCAGACTGAAAAAGACTTTTGGAGCCAGAGATCTCGCAGAGTAATTTTCAACGGGTGTTCTTCAGAACCCTTATAATAATTCTTCTTCTTATAATAATTCTTCTTATAAATTCAGGAGTGCTTCGGGGGTCCTTTTTTTTAGCAACACTTTTTCTGCTGTACATTAACGATCTATTGGAATGCAAATGACAACACAGTTGTAGAAAGATATTTGCCGAGTATTCGAGCTACTAGAAATCAAGTATAGTCTGAAAGAGAAGCCATGGTGCAACGTTTGAATGACAAACTTCAGGCAGTCTCCGCATGGACCAAGGCCAATTTTGTGAAATTCCATTCCACCAAAACGCAGACGTGTTCATTAACCCCCAAAGCGCTTTCACCTTGGCTCCTACTTTTCAGAATGAATCCTTGGAATACAGTAACCGGCTTCAGTTGTTAGGCTAAGAAATTTCCTTGAAACTCAAAAAAAAACTTGAAAAAAATAGAACCAATGCAGCCTTTTAGGAAAAACTATATGACAAAAATGTATTAAGTAATTGTACATATACCTACGCTATTAATCTTTTAATGTCAAATATTGAAGATTATTGTTTACTACATTCGATTATACCAAGTAATTTGATTAAAAAAAGAGGAAACAGATTATTAAATTACTAGCTGTGTCTACGACTTCGTACGCGTAGATTTCGATTTCGATAAAACGTTTTTTTTTTACATACTAATGTTTAAACTATAACCATTCAATGTTTCATCGTGTAGGAGTCTTCCTAGTTCATATTTATATTTTGTAAAGATTTAATTACAGATATTTTTATTATATTCTAAGGAGTATTATTATTCCCTGAGGTGAGAGACAATATTTCAATTAAAAAAAAATCTTACCGCAATGGTACGAAATATTATCTTTTTTACTTGTTAACCGATTTAAATAAAAAAAACTAAGAGGTGTCAAGAGACACCCGAATGGAACGAGGTTCCTTTCGATTAATTATTGAAGGAATTGTAATATTTTTCTTTTTAAATTGTATATATATATTTTTATGAATACATTTTTTATTATTAAATATAAACTAAAAAAACTTAATCGGTGGGCTCAATTTTAGTAATAATTGCTACAAATTGCAACAAACTCCAATATCAAATAAATAATAAAAAAACTACTAAGCAATTTAATATAATACAAAAAATAATAATGAAAATAATTAATTAAAACCTAAAATATTTATTATTTGTAAAGTAGGTAAGTAGAGACTTATATTTCCATGTAGGGAACGATACATTTCTAATTTTTATGATATTAAATTATTAATACATATAAGCTAATATGCTAATGAATAATATTTTTGTATGATATTTCGTCGATAATTTATAATAAATGTAAATAAAATTAATAACTATATTAAAAAGTGTTAATCAATAAACCCATGAATTATTGTCCCGCCACCTAGCGGTTTCACTTTGCAGTGATATGTTTATATAACAGATGTAGCTATGTTTCCCTAAGGTATAAATAGATGGCGTTGTTACAAAACATTACGAGTATATTTTATCACAAATTTGTATTATTATTTTCATTTAAACTGTCTTATTTGCAAATTTATTCTAAAAGAAAAAACTCCGATATCAAATAAATAATAACTACTAAGCCATTTAATATAATACAAAAAATAATAATGATAGAAATGAAAATACCTTTCTTGCTTTGCCAGGAAGGTGATGGTCGAGGGGTTATGTGGGACTACCCGGCAGCATAGAGGACGCTGCCATTTTTAAGGCTACCCACTAAAAAAGCAACGGTTGACCTCATCGCCATAGTGGAACGCCACGGGATTGCTTTCGCACTCACCGTGACGCCCCTCGCAGGGGGTTCCGCCGGGGACACCCTCACCTCGTAGGCCTATAATGGGTGGGAGAGATCACCCCCCTCTCCCGCCCAGGCACTACGGCTGGGAAAGGAAGCGGCGCGCATACTCCCGCTTCCTTCTTCCCAGCCTAACCCTACGGAGCGGGTCTGCGGTAGAGGCTAGCTCCCTGACCCGCTCCGCGGCCTCCTTTGCGGCAATGACTTGTTCGCAGAAGGAGGCCATGGCGACCCAAACGTCCTCACTGTCGAGCATCCTTGGAATGACGCTCGACAGCGAAACACTGCTGCCGACCACGACCGCCAGCTCTTCTCGCTGGCGGTCCCACGCCACACACTCCTCCAGGGTGTGACGAGCCGTGTCCTGTGGCTCAACACAGTGGTGACAACAGGGGGTCGCCTCTCTCCTCGCCACCTTGTGCAGATACCCCCCGAAGCATCCGTGCCCCGAGAGTATCTGCACAAGGCGGAAGAGTCCCGTGCCGCCGGTCCACCCACCGCTTGAGGTGCGGAAGTAGCATCCCAACAGTGAAAAAACCGGCGGCCGGAGACTCCAACTCTCGTTTCTCTGGATCAGGACTTTTGTGCCCCTGCCCTGATCCTAGCCACCTCAGGCGCTTCGCCCCTGGCACGAGCGTCGGCCCGGTGCCAGTACACTGCAGCGTTGACCTCCGCCTGGAGTTCCCAGGGGGGGCCACTTGCTAGCAGTGTCGCCGCAGTGAACGACACCGTACGGTACCCCCTGATCACCCTCACCGCGATGGTCCTCTGCGATTGTCGCAAGAGGACCTTAGAGTGGCAGGTGAGGGCTCCCGACCATATGGGGGCACCATAGAGGGCCATGCTCCGTAAGATGCCGGCGTACAACTGCCGGCACGGAGCACCCGGCCCTTCGACGTTGGGCAGAAGCCTACCTAAGGCCGCCGCGGCGGAAACGAGTTTCGGGGCCAACGAGGAGAAGTGAGTCCCGAAATGCTACCTGCCGTCCAGGGTAAGGCCCAGATATTTCATCTGAGCCTTAACCGCCACCTCCGAACCCAAACGATTCCTGTCCTAGCTAAATCCACTGACATCATATAATGTCCAAAGTGGCGGAGCATTCACCGGCCGCCGACATCATATGATGTCATATTCATTCTTCAATAGAAAGGTTGTATTTTTTAGTTGGCAATAATTTTAACGCATAGAAAAAGTCCTGGATGAATGTATAAATACTTTTCCCTACTTCATTTAGTGAAAAAATAAAAAAAAGTCAATCTAATATCGTGATTTTTGATTGACGTTTGGTTTGTGATTATTTGTGAATTTATAGTGTAAAAGCGGTGAGTTTTGCTTATTATCTTTACTAGATAGTGTTGTTATATTATATGAGTTACATCTATAGTTATTTTTGAACTCAAATTAATAAAAATAAAACAAATAAAAACTTTAAGATGAACAAATCTCTACAGTCCCGATTAAAAATTAAAAGATAAGAAACGAGGTATATTTCTTATTCAAAACGGTAATAATATTATAGTTTACTCGTTGTTATTTTTAAGAATAAAGCAGACCCTATTTTAAGTATAAGGACATTTTCCTATTTTTGAATACGGTACAATACACAGATACAACATTCAAAAATAGGAAAATGTCCTTATACATAGTTATACAAGTTTTTGTAAATCTGCTAAATATCTCTATGTTATGTTTTTTTTTAATATTTTCCAGGTACAGATATCGATCAATGACAATTTTATTATATGTATAGACTAGCTATGCCTGCGACTTCATACGCGTAGATTTTGATAAAACGTACCCTTTGAACTTACCAATGTATGTAAAAACTATAAACCTTGAATCTGGTAAGCAGCAATGATACGATAGTAAGAGATAATTAACTTATTTATTTGTTAACCGATTGTTTAAAAAAAAAACAAAAAATAAAGTAAATCCAAACCGATTAATTCGTTTCTGAGATTATTGTGCACAAACATAGAGACATACAGACGAACGGACAAAATGATAAAACATTATTTTGGGTTCTCTTGCTTATATAAAGGTCCCCTTTATGAATTTTTGAAATTTTTTTTTCGTGTTGTGTGCTCAACTAAAACGTTCCCTGCGACATCATATTTAAAAAACTTTCAGCTGGTGCTTTAGGGATCTAAAAGATCTCGAAACTAATTTATCCCCGGGTGCGTTGGGGTCCCTAATCCCTAATCAGTCTCCTAAAAGTACAATTCTGAAAACAATTTATATCTTCAAAAAAAACAATGACATATACTTAAAAATTTCGTGGATCAATCAGTGGTATACTGTTCTATATTTTGCCAGGTTCGCATGCAGTTATGATATAAGAATAAGCTACAAATACAAATAAAAAATTAGATATCGATTGTATCTCGTTCCGCAACCAGCGATAGACC
Source organism: Napeogenes sylphis (assembly GCA_959347405.1). Lineage (NCBI taxonomy): Eukaryota > Metazoa > Arthropoda > Insecta > Lepidoptera > Nymphalidae > Napeogenes > Napeogenes sylphis. The sequence goes on along the minus strand of OY365779.1, from coordinate 42,001,641 downwards.
AATATATGAAGTGACTAGTGATGGGAATAAAATAAAATGTCATTCATAACTACTTCGTAAATTAAACTTTAACTTGTCGATAGTTAAAGTGATCAGCACATCTTCCTTCAGGAAATTGTTTTTTTTACTTTACTGGATAATGCCGTGGTATTACCCGGCGATAATTTTTCTTTCTTAGAATGCTCACCAAAATTAATTGATTTTTTACACTTTTTTTTCAAAGTTACTCATTGTTTATCAACAAAAATCAAAACAATTTAAAATATAAAAACGTCGACATATTACGCGAGTGCTATTTTCGAAGCGTGCGCGTGTCCCCTCACATCGATACTTGAACAACATTAAAACGAGACACGCAGCGCCAGCGCCGTCTACCCAATCTCTCTTGCGTCTACTAGGCGTATGATTCCACGAGTATTAAAATGTCCCCTAATGCAATTAATGAAAAAAATTATAGTACTGTGCGTTAGGGACCTAATCCATCCCAATTTTTTTTTTATTTTGTCTATGAACTCAAGTAGGATACAAATGTGTATATTTATCTTGCTCATACATAAAGAACTTTACAAGTTAGAGCCCCCCGCAAAGAGTAAAACAACAGCATTTCAGTCCACGCACAATACGAAAGTACCGCAAGAACTCTTATAGACCTCGTAATGCAGCGAACGTGCTAAAAGGCAAACAGATAAACAGACAAAGATTTTAAAAATGCTGAAAATGGATTTTGTTAGTTATCACTTCACATCCTAGTATATATTTTTTAAGTATTTTAAATGTACAAAGACTAGTCCTCCACAGATTTATTACATGTATAAAATAAGATTTGCATTGACTTAAATTGACAAAACTTATTTCTTAACTGATTTAGATGAAATAAACAGTAATCTGTATGTTTATAATAAAACATACAGACAAACAGACAAAATGAAAAACCATTGTTTTGAGTTTTCTTGCTCCATCTTTCGCCTTCAAAAAGTTAACAAACCCTTTATGGGCTTGAGTGTACGCATATATAATGAGTCTCCACAAAATATCTTAAATCTTCCCTTTCTTAGTTTTACATCTAAAATAAAAAGTATATTATTAAATTAAACTTATTAAAACATTCAATAATTTTTGATTGATCGAAATGTGTGGAACTTGGGTTCCTGACTCATTTGCAAGGTTGATGTTATAATGTGTAAGTCACCAACTGTTGAGTTTCTGGCCAGTTCTTCTCAATAGAGCAGCATTCCGAGCTGGTAGTAGCTTACTCACGGACTGACTGATACTGACCAATTTAATGTCAATTCAAATCATTGACGATTCAAAAGTGTGTATAAATGCCTACTTGAAGAAAGATATTTTGAATTAGAATTTCAGTTTTTAAAGGGTCCTAATAAAGATTTTTTTTTTTTTTTTATCTACAGAAATCGACAAGTGACAATTTAATTATATGTATAGATATAGATAAATGAAAAAATAAAGTATTATAACAAACAGTACTGGAAGAAAATGATTCTTACACCTAAGTCATAGATAAAGATAATACCTAAATATTGTTTATATAGTGTATACTTTACCAAAATACCTATATTTCCATAACATGCTAGCCACATGTTATTATCATAATCCACATTGCTTATCATTATAGTCATCATCTGCTTACCCTTTCCCCGATTAGTGAGGCTCCGCTCAATGTTTTATTAATTACTAATAGTATTATTAATAAATTTAGCTCTTTCTAATCTTTATGAACGTTTTACATTTAGTCAACTTTCATTTGACCAATGTTCAGAATTTTGATGCATGCTCGAGTGTCTTTCCCTTTAAGCATATAATAAATAATCTAATACTTTAAGATCCTTTTTTTTTCTGGAACGTAGTTCCTTATCACGCGTTATGAAAGGGGGCTAGACGGTAAAAATTCTTACCAAAAGTTGGCACGACATGTTTTGCTATCTCTTTTATAGAAAGCAAGAGAGATATTTTCATTCCTATCATTATTATTTTTTGCATTAGCTATTGAACATTAGAAAATTTGAGTTTAAAATTAACCTAACCTAGTTTACAAAAGTTCAGTATAACTTTCTATAAAACCGTATTCTTTTTTTGGTTTTACGAAATAATTGTTGGTTGTCGATTTATTTCAGGTTAAGGAAGATACAGCTAATAATATTGAATATAATATGTATAACGAAACAACAAGGAGAAAAATGTTATTTAAATTTGAAGAAAGGAGTTGTTCCTCATATATTTTTGTAGCAAAACCATCAGCTGCTAGAATGAGAATGTGCGTAGTCAAAAGGCAAAGATTGACATCGGTTAATGAAGCCTCAGAGTTAACTATTAAAACTAGTGTTCTAAAAAATTGGTGACCTTTACAAAGAAGTGATATAGTAAGTAAGTCTTAGTACTGTCCATGCAAATGTTTGTTTCCATTGCCCTAGATCATATAAAAAAAAAAAAAAAAAATGTCTGTGATATTTATCAGCCAAGACAATATTAAATGTGATCACAAGGCAGAGCCTTACTTTTTGCATATTAAAGATAAATTACCAAGTGACTAAGTTGTGCAAGTTAATATTAAACCGAAGTACAGAAGTAAAGTTGTCAATGTAAATATACCTGCTGAAAAACAAAATGTAGCATTGTTACCATTTCCTCAATCACCACACAATACTTTTACTTTACCAGTAAAACTAACTATTTTACATAGTTTTACTTTACCAGTAAACCTATGTTTTAAAAAGAAAATTGTTTACTGAAAACACAGCTGATAATACTTCTATAGCATCTTATATCTTCTATATCTGCTGATTATCAACAAAGTTATTTATCTGAGTCAAGTGATGTGGAAAATGATTACCTTAACAATCGTATCATTTAATAAAAACTTTAAGCACGAAAATATAGGTTTAAATTGTTTATTTTTCCCAGTAACACTAATACCACCGTATGAACTTCGATGCCGATAATTTGAATGGCGTGTCAAATGACGTCACATTTTCTTTCGACCAATGGTGGCGCGTTTTGGAAGTGTGAATTTCGCTCCCTTAATTTACACTTTTCACAAATTATTTTATGGCCTTAAATGATTAGTAAATAAAAAAAAATGTTTTTATTATTATAAGATAAGATTACAATAAGATAATAAGTATCCGAAAAAAAAGTATTTGAGACCATTTTAAATTTTATGCAAATTCCCTATTCCTTCAATAATTAATCGAAAGGAACTTCGTTCCATCAGGGTGTCCTTTGACACCTCTCAGTTTTTTTTTTTCAATTTATTCAGGTAAACTAACAATAACACAATTACAGTGGATAAACAGTATTAAGCTTTAGAGCATGTATGGGCAACCTTTGACAAGTTGTGGGCCAAACTAGTGTGCAAATACATTCGCGGGCCGCGTTTAAAAATAGTTCATTTTAAAGTAGTGTTGTCAAGTAGTGTTCATAATTTTTTGCACTATTGCAAATATCTATATATCAGACACGAAATAATACGACAATATTATTATAATATCAATTTATTAAAATAACAAAATGAAATGAAAAAAATTGGTACAACATTATAATTAAATCGTTAAATTTGGAATTGTTACAAACTACGAAAGTTAAATAGCAACACCGAAATCAATGAGACACTTGAGCTTGAATTTGGGAAACTAATCCATCGATGTTTGGATTAATTCCACTGATACAAAGACGTAAAGAATTTTTTATCGTCGGTCAGCCTTGTACGATGTTTTGATTTATTAACTTTCATCATTGAAAAGAACTGTTCGCATTTATAAGTACTGCCAAATGCACAAATCAATCTTCTTACGAATTTTCTAGGTTGCGGCAAATGGTCTTGTTCGAGGTATTTTTTGTAGAAATCGCACAACTCCACGTTTTCAAATTTAGATTTTAGGAGTGAGTTTTCTTGAATCTCGATCGACTCCATTTGCAAGTATTGGAAATGGAGCATTTTGTACATTACTTTTTGTTGGAGTAGCAAATAAATTGAAACAGTCATCCATGTTTTTGAAATCGCTAAATCTGTTCGAAAATTGCTCCGACAGTACCTTGAGTTCTTCAGCATATTGAGCATGAGCAATATTCTCATACGCAGAGCGCGTGGGGAAATGGTAACTATTACCAGACAGCATCTGTGCCTCCCACAAGCGGATTTTATTCTGAAACGCTTTCAAATGGCTGTACAAATCATTAACTAAGTGTCCTTGTTTTTGAAGTTTCAAATTTAAATCATTCAAATAGCCAGTAAGGTCGACCAGAAATGCTAAGTCACATATCCATTTTGGGTCACTCAATTCAGATAGTGGTTTATCTTTTATTTGCATAAAGTCTTTTATCTCATTTATAAGCTCGAAAAACCGTTTCAGCATTTTCCCTTTGCTTAGCCATCTGACTTCACAATAATATGGTACGTCGTCATATTCGGCTGATATTTAATCCAAAAACGCCTTGAACTGATGATGATTAAGCCCTCGGGATCGAATAAAATTGATGGTTTTTACTACCACATTCATAACATTCTGGGGTCGAATGGACTTAGAACACAAGTTCTGTTGGTGGATAATGCAATGAAGGACCATCAAATCATCTTTTTGCACATTTAGTTCAGTTGCTTTTTCATTCAAAATTCCGATGAAATCTTTACGTAAGCCGACCATAGAAGGTGCACCATCTGTGCATACTCCAACTAATTTTGACCATGGCAAGCCAAAACTTGTTAATACCTTTTGAACTTCATTAAAAATGTTCTCTCCTGTAGTGGTACCTTTTAGCGGCTGTAAAGCAAGCAATTCCTCAGTAACAGTGAACTCTTTATCAACCCCTCGAATAAATATAGCGAGTTGAGCTGTCTGACAAATCGATACTCTCGTCTAATGCTATGGAAAATGATTCAAAACCAGCCATACGGTCAGTCAATGTTGTTTTGATATCATTAGCCATCATTTCTATACGTCGGATAACAGTTCGTCTTGACAAACTAATTTTATCAAATTCATTTTTCTTTTCAGGACACAAAACACTGCAAACTTCTAACATACACTCCTTGATAAATTCTCCTTCGGCAAATGGTTTTAATGACTTTGTCAATTTTGAACTAACTATAAAACTAGCTTTCACAACATTATCAAGTTGTGTTCTTTGTTTATTAAACATTTGCTGCTGCTTTCCCAAATTTGCAGTAAGCTTCTGTATTTTGTCTTTTCTTATTTGTCCTGTCAGTGAGTGCAGTATAGGATGCTTAGTTGAGTAATGCCTCTTTATATTGTATTCTTTCATCACTGAAATGGATTCATTACACAGCAAACAAATAGGCTTACCATTGTGCAAGATAAAAAAGAATTCTTCAGTCCATTTTTCTTGAAATTGGCGACCCTCTGCATCTACTTTTCGTTTCTTTCCACCAGACATTATTTTCGTATACAACATATAATTAGTAGGCACTCAAGATGTACACAAAGTCACAAAGCAAATTGACGGCACTAGCAGTTCGCTAGGATATCGCTTGTCGAAGTTATCAGCTCGGTAGCTCAAATATAACTGAACTTAAGTTCGGGCCATCCACCCGCTTATATAGGCAAAATGAAGGAATGATCTAGAATCTTCTAGTGTAGAACAGTTGAGAAGAAATAATCTTTTGTTGCGCCGCTAGTGAGGCGGCAAACATCAAAGGCTTTTATGTTTGCGCCTCACTCTTTGATGATCGCCGCCACTCGGCTTGCTCGCTCACTTGATTCCGTGAGTATGAGTAAGTAGTGTTATATGTTTTTTTTTAATTAGGTTTTACAAAATGTCTTGCAGGCCGGATCAAATCATACAGCGGGCCGGATCCGGCCCACGGGCCGGTTGTCCACATATGCTTTAGAGTAACAATTGTGAAATCCACATATGATAATTACAATACGTACTTTAGCAAGTTGAGAGTTGTAATACAATTTTCAATAGGTACTACTTGTTCGATGTCGTGTTACTCAGTTCTTTAACTTTAAGATTTTTGAAAACGCTTACACTATTTGCAAAAATATCTATATGACTAAAATTAGAGTTGTATGCATTTAATAACTGTCTAGTTGGTGCCCGTAAGTCTGTGTTGGTGCGTGACGTGCGTGTGGCAAAAAGATATTGTGTGAAACGACAGGCTCGTGTATAAGATCTAGTAGGCACTATATAGGTAATACTGCTGACAATAGCATTACAATCGTATCTGTTGTGGCAAACGTCGTATAAAAACATGGCTTGCAATTGTATTCTTCTAGATTTCAAGTCTAAAATATTATATTTTTCTAGTAACTGATCGTATGCTTGAATATTATGGTAGTGCATGCATCTCAAGAACTTCTTCTGCACTCTCTCTAAACTATCAGAGTATTTTATGTATAAAGGATCCCAAATACATACACCATGCTCCAGTTGTGAACGGATTAAGGTTTTATAGAGGTGTAGATATGTATTTATACACTTTATTGCATACCACATGAAAATACATATTACAGTTACAAATTAAATATAAACACAAAAAAGCACATGGGAAACACAAAGGGCGGTCTTATCGCCTAAAGGCGATTTCTTCCAGACAACCATCTTGTTAGGAGTTTAAAACAGCTAGTGCATATAGATAGGTGGCAAAAAATTATAAACACCGTAATCATACAAACAAATAATTACATTAATACATAAACATAATACACACATAATTTTATATAATATATATTAACTAACAAACTAAACAATACGAATAAAAATAAATAAATTGACAATACTTTGTAGAATATGAATTAGACACATAAGTAAAAAACATTATGATAACATTAAAAATAAGTCGTCTCAGCTTTCTTCTGATAAATAAAGATTTTTAACGGATTTTTTAAATATTAGCAAAGATTTTGATTTTCTTATAAAGAGAGGCAGCGCGTTCCATAATTTTGTTGCATGGACTGTGAAGGAGTGTTCGAAAAACTTTGTATTATGAACTGGCTTTCGTATTAGCAAGAATTGTGATGATCGTACATCTGCCGGAAGTCCAATGAACTTAAATCTCTCCTTTAGGTATGAGGGAGTTTTTGGGTGAAATAATACACAGTATAGAAGAGAAAGAGCGTGTAAATCCCGGCGGCGGCGAATTGGAAGCCACTTGAGTTTTTGACGAAATTCAGAAATGTGGTCATATTTTCTTAAGCCAATTATGAACCATATAGCAATGTTTTGGAGTCGCTCAAGTTTGTTAAGATGGTGCTCAGTTAAATTAAGAAAGCTTGCATCGGCATTATCAAGAATAGATAGAAGAAGAGAGTGTGCTAACATAATTTTGGTAGGAATCGGAAGAAAATAATGCAGTCGCCATAAAGATCTCATTGCTTTAAAGATTTTCTTGCTAACTTCTTTAATGTGACTAGACCAAGACAACGTCTGGTCCAGGTGAATGCCGAGGTTTTTAACAGTAGTACAATATGGTATAGACACATTATTATATAAAATTGTAGGAATGCTTCCCCAATTTACCCTTGCAATCATACCGGGACTGCCACTGACCTGGGATTTGGCAGGATTTATTTTAAGTCCATACTGGTTACTCCACACAGAGATTGCTGTCAGGTCACTGTTAATGGCAGATATGGAGGAGATAATATCTTCAACTTTAGAATGTCTATAGATTTGTAGATCGTCTGCATACATGTGATAGAGAGAAGATATATATTGAGTAATAGAATTAATGAAGATTGCAAATAATAACGGAGATAACAAGTCGGTTACATTGTACTCGGTCGTACAAAGTCGTTACTGGCTCGCAGTACAAACCCATACATCTTAAAAGCCCTATTATATATATTATCAACATGTCCATCAAGTATCAGCTTAGTATCCAGTGTGACTCCAAGATCACGGATAGATTGTTCCCTATTAAGGTTATGGCAGCCTTTGGAATAATTATAAGTACTCAACGGGCGTTTCCTATTAAAAGTAATAACTTTACACTTGTCAAGATTTAATTGTAGTTTGTTAAGATTACAGTAAATATGAAGTCTATTTAGGTCTTCTTGAAAGTCCAGGTGATCAATAAAATTATTAATGGTGCGGTAAATTTTTAAGTCGTCTGCATATAATAGAAAATCACTATAATAAAAGCAACTATGTATGTCGTTAATAAACAGAATAAATAGCAAAGAACCAAGGATTAATCCCTGGGGCACACCAGACGTTATAAGAACCGTTCCCAACTCATATCCGTTAATGAACACCTTTTGAGTTCTATGGGTTACATCAAATTTGAACCACCTCCAAAGATTCCCGCGAATTCCATTGAAAACCAGTTTTTCTAGCAATATCTTACTATCCACCTGATCAAACACCTTCCGAAAATCTGTGTAAACACTATCCGTTTGCTTATTAACATCCATATTCTCAAATCCAAGTATAATCCTATGTAATTGTGGATATATACTATTACGCACCAGCCTCTCCATAAGCTTGGATAGTGCTGGAAGGATTGAAATGGGACGATAATTAACGACATCTTTTTTATACCTCTCTTATATATAGGTGTTATTCTACCCGATTTCCATATGGCTGGGCATACCCCTTTTGTAAGACATTTATTATATAATATGACCAAGGGCTCACTAACTTTTAATAAAAATAGGGGAATATTGTCAAGACCTGAGCCCTTAGAACTTAAGACACTAGCTTCTGATAGATATAGACACGATCAGTTGTGACAGCTATACACCTCCTTATAGTTATTATCTTTATATAATTAAACAACGGATTTTTAGCAGTAATAAGTTAATTAGAGAATATATTTTATGCTATATTTCTCTTATACTGTGTATGTGAAGTGGTTCTTTGAAGAAAAATAGTGATATCTGGACAAAATTCTATTAGTGATTGATCAGCTGGCCAACAAATACCCACATTGTGACCTAAAAAGTGCAACAATGATTAAAAGTGAAAAATTGGTATCGGATCATTCTGAGTTTGGAAGTAATATATTATTTATTTTTATCCCTTGTTGAATATGTATCTCCAACTCTTGTCATTATACTTATTTTCTAACAATCTGATATATTGTATACTGCAACCTACATAAATTATTGTGAAGTGCCATCTGTTGTCCAAATCTGGTATATATAATGGCTAACAAATGCAGTCAATGTGGTAAATTCTTTTCACCGACAGATGGGGTGAAGTGTCACAAATGTTCTTGTGTTCTACATCGGGTTTGTGCTTTCAACTCAAATAACAATACAAACATGCCCCCTCGATGGTGCTGTAATGAATGCAAGGAAACTGGTTTGGGCACAGAGCAAAATAGAAAAAATAAAGTTTCTCCCCTTGCTTCATCCCATTCAAAATCCAAACAAAACACAAATTAAAAATCCAAACAAAGACATGAGGAACTGTTAGATGAGTGTGAAGAAAATGCAGTATCTAAATTAGCAGAACAAATTATGCTTATTAGAAATGAACTCAAGTCAGTCTCCGAGGAAATGTCATCCTTTAGGTAGGAAATATCAAAATTAACTATAACCATGTGTAATTTTAACGAGCAAATTAATAAGATCTAGAAAAAAATCGCGACTCTGGAAGTAAAACTTGAGCATAACCGACCAGACTTATGTGCTTCGGAAATTATTTGTCAATTTAAAGAAGAACTTCACGAAAGGGAACAAGAAAATCTTAATAATGATATTGAGCTAACAGGTATTCAGGAATTAAGCGGAGTTAACCCAACTTAAATTGTCTGCCTCATTGGAAAAAACTCGATATTCCCATTGTTTCAAATGAGATAGTGTTTGCGGAAAAAAGCGGCCCTCGTCGTACCTACGAGACTAATGGACCCTCTCGCCCGCGTCTCATAGTCGTGCGCCTAGCGCGACGCGAGCTACGGAATGATCTAATTTGCGCTGCGCGCGTTCGTCGCGGGACTTACACAGCAGGTATATTGAACGGAAACCCCAGTCGATTTTACGTAAATGAACATCTCACGAGAACTAATCGACAATAATTCTACAAGGCTCGTGAATTAGGGCGAAAGTTTGGATGGAGGTATGTATGGACAAAGGGTGGGAGGTTATATGCTAGGCAAAGAATGGACTTAAGTACACAAAAAATTAGGAATAATAAGGATTTAGAATCAATTTTTGGATATGGTTCGGTTTGATAAGTCAAATGAGTTTTATATGCCTAATGTTATACGATATAATTTTAGAAATTGTGTTTTTCAATTATAAATTAATTATTTATCTTGTTTATTTGCCCTATATAAAAAACATATATCTATTCGTCAAAATAGTGGTGTCTAAATCATATTTTTATTTTTTTTACTGCTTATTCACAACTTTTATATTAACTAATATGTATCTTTACACATTTCTTTTGCAATTACAGATTGATTTTTTATATACTAGACGTCTAAAACTTATATTAATACAAAATTCACGACATATAATATTTTTACAACAATACTATGTATCTAACGACACAATTTACATTAGAAATAATATAAATGGTCAAAGTTAACTGTTTTTCTATTGGTCTATTAAATCCAGAATCACTTAATACCCGCCACGAGGAGTTCATAGTAACCTTGGAACATAACAATGTTGACGTTTTAGCTATCAACGAGACTTGGCTCTGAGATGGTGAAGAGGGGCGATCCCCTACAGTACCTGGATATCGTCTGCGTCATATTCCCAGACCACAGGAGATCCGTAGCAGAGGAGGTGGGGTCAGATTCTATATTAAACGATCTTTATCGAACCGCACGCTTATCCACCCCCACACAACTAAGGTAGAACAGATGTGGATCCAATTCAACGTAAGCGGTAAATCCATAATTATTGGAACTGCTTATAGGCCACCTTAGTTTAGTGTCAATGATTTTCTTGATGTGTTAACCGACTCCATAAATTCTTTTCATCAATACGATTTAATATTTGTACTGGGAGATTTCAATATAAATTGTTTAAATAAATTGGATGTTAATACTAGGAAATTAGATTAATTTTTAAGTATAAATAGTTTAATCCAACATGTACATGAAGCAACACACTTTTTAGAAGGCAGACCTCATTTGCTCGAATACGAATGTAAATAAAATTTGTGTTAAACACATCCCTAACCTTAGCAGCAATTCTTTTGTATTTTGTGAGCTATCCTTATTGAAATTTAAACAAACTAATACAATAATTTGCTACAGAGCGAGAAAAAGTATTAATGAAAATACATAAAAAGATAAATTAAATAAAATTAATTGGGAAGAGACGAAGCTTCTTAGCAATCCATGGATTCACCGTGCGGGTGCCGGGCCTATCGCGTTGCAAGGAGAGGAGTGCAAGCAGTGACTGGGACTTGCGACCCAGGAGTAAGTTTAACTTTGCATTAAACGCGGCAGCTTGTACTTGTGGGTCTTTAATGCCTCGTATAACAATAGCGGTTTTTAGGTCATCCGATAACCCTTTCACAATATTTAAACGCAATTTTGACTTCCGTGCATATTCAGCGTAAGTAGCAGAGTCTGATGAGTCAGAACACATAACTTCAAATAGAATATCAGCAACGTTAACGGTTCGTGGGCAGAGCGATCGGAACTCAATTTTAAAATTTGTTCATGTGCGGTCATCAGACACCCAATCATTTAACCATGAGCGCGAATCCCCTCTAAGGCATTTGCTAATACGCGACAAGCACTCATGATCGTTCCTACGGTTAAGTTCGCGTCCTCGATCGACCTCCGCGCACCAAACATCAAAGTCATTAACACTCGGATCAAAATTAGAGATATAATACTTAGCAGGTTTGGCCTGTAAAAGTGAGGTTAAAACATTCGAAATTTGATCTACACTATTTTCACTATTAGAAATTGGAACCGACTCACCAGAACCGCCGCTCTTATCACTTGTAGCCAAAGAAGTCGGAGTCTTATACTGTTGCGCTGGACGTGATTCTAGAAAAGTGAATAATTGACTAGTCATTCTATCCTCAATAGCACTTAATCTGCCCATGATAACTTCTAACACTTCATGACGAGAACTTTTTCCACGACGCCGTGATTTTCTGGAAGAATGTCGGCGTTACAAAAAAAAAAAAATCATAATTCAAAATATCTTTATTCAAGTAAGCATTTACACGCACTTTTGAATCGTCAATTACATTAAATTGGTCAGTATAGTCAGTCTGTGAGTAAACTACCACCAGCTCGGAATGCTGTTCTGCTGAGAAGAGCTGGCCAGAAACTCAACAGTTGCTCTTTTTAAATGAAATTAAACAATGTTTGACTTATACATTATAACATCAACCCTGCAAATGAGTCAATGACCCAAGGTCCATACATTTCGATCATCCAAAAATTCTTGAATTTTATAATAAGATTTATTTAATAATATATTTTTAGTTTTAGATTTAAAACTATGAAAAGGAAGATCCAAAATATCTTGTGGAACCTTATTATATATGCGTACACTGAAGCCCATGAAGGATTTGTTAACTTTTTGAAGTCGAAATTTAGGCGTTACGAGTTTATTTTATTTCTTGTATTTATCGTAAGTCTGTCGCTGTTTTTAGAATAAGTATTTAAATTTTGACGTATATATAATATATTATTAAAAATGTATTGAGAAGCAACCGTAAGTATACCGATTTCTTTAAAAACATCTCTTAGGGAGTTTCTAGATCTTAGATTACAAATAGCCGGTATAGCTCTTTTTGTAAAACAAATATAGAATTTATTTCGGCAGCACTGCCCCATAATAAAATACCGTAAGACAAAATACTATGAAAATAACTAAAATAAACGAGTCGAGCCGTATTAACATCTGTTAAATGTCTTACTTTTTTAATTGCAAAGACGGCAGAGCTGAGTTTGCCAGCGAGAGTTGAGAGATGAGGGTTCCACTGGAGCTTTTTATCTAAAGTTATACCTAAGAAAATTGTTGAGTCAGTCAGTTCTAACACTTCATTGTTAATGTGTAAACTACAATTTTGACTTTTGACATTAGGAAGTGTAAATTCCATGCATTTAGTTTTTTTTAGTATTTAAGACCAATTTATTAATTTCGAACCAATGAAGAATACGTGACAGAGCACTGTTTACTTTGTCATAATTAGCTTTATTACGATCAACATTGAAAATAAGCGAGGTATCATCAGCAAAAAGTACAATGTCACATTGTCCTTTTACATAAAAGGGCAAATCATTAATATAGAGTAAAAATAAAAAGGGGCCAAGAATAGATCCTTGTGGAACACCCATCTTTAGGTAAGAACCAGCCGATTTACAATTGTTTACATCAACCGTCTGAACTCTTTGATTTAGGTAAGAGGCAATAAGATCAAGCGCAGCACTACGCATACCATAGTGGTTAAGTTTGCATAGTAATGTTTGATGGTCTACGCAATCAAAGGCTTTAGATAAATCACAAAATACCCCGATTGCATTCTGTGACTTCTCCCATGCGATGTAAATGTGCTTAAGAAGCGTGGCACCCGCATCAGTTGTTGACTTGCCTTTGGTGAAACCAAATTGTTTACTATGCATGATTTTATTGCTGTAAACGAATTCTGTCATTTAGTTGAGAATAATTTTTTCGAAGATTTTACTTAAGGTAGGCAAAATAGATATTGGCCTATAATTTCCCGGTTCAAGTATATCGCCGCTTTTAAACAAAGGAACTACTTTACTATTTTTCATTAAATCTGGGAATGTACCGGTTTCAATACATTTGTTAAAAATTAAAGATAATTGGGGAGCAATGTCATTTATAACAGTGGTAAGTAATTTAACTGACATACCCCAGAGATCCCCTGTTTTTTTCATATTTAGGTTTCTAAACGTTTTAACAATTTCATATGATGAAACAGGTTTAAAAACAAAACATTTGTCACTGACTCTTACGTTATTCGTCAATTCCGCGATTGCATCAAATGGTGAAGAATTTAAATTCCGCGTGACTGTTACAGGAATTTCTTTAAAAAAAGTCTCAAAAGTAGCCGCAACATTTGAATCTGTATTTATTTCAATTTTATCAATTTTTAGCTTAATAGTTCCATGAACAGCCCTAGTTTTCCCAGAAACACTAGATATAACATCCCACGTTGCTTTTATCTTATCATCAGAGTTTAAAATTTTATTGAGGAAACTGGAAAAGCTAAATCCCAGAGGATCGACTTTAAATTAAATATAGATAATAAATATGTTACGTCTGACCTCGAGGTTGCTACTGCTTTTGAAACCTTTTTTACTAATATTCCAGTGACTACAACGTTATCTTTAAATTCTTCTACCGCTGCAGCTATGGGTTTACTTAGAGAGAATGTAGATCAATGTGTTAGCACTTTTAAGTTTGAAAAAGTTAATGCTCAAGAAGTAATCAAAGTATTTAGATCAATTAGCGTTAAAAAGACTAGTGATCTTTGGGGGTTTTCTGTTGACATACTTAAGTCCATAATTCACATTGTAGCGCCAGACTTAGCATTAATATTTAATAATTGTTTAGAATATGGTATATTTCCTGATCTAATGAAACAAAGTAAAATAACTCCATTATTCAAATCCGGCTGTTCATTAGATCCTAGTAACTATAGACCTATTTCAGTCTTACCCACTTTTAGTAAGATTTTTGAGAAAATAATTCTTAATCAACTTGTGGCATATTTTAGTAAAAACAATCTCTTACACAAAAACCAGTTCGGTTTCACTGACGGTCGCTCTACAACAGATGCTGGTGTTGAGCTATTACTAAACATATTTGAAGCCTGGGAAGGATCACAGGATGCACTTGGCATGTTCTGTGATCTATCTAAGGCGTTTGACTGCGTTCAACATGAAATCCTTATAAAAAAGTTAGAACATTATGGAGTTAAAAATAAGTCCCTAGATTTAATTAGTTCATATCTTAATGATAGAATCCAAAAAATTGATGTAAATGGAAAACGTTCCCCTGGTTCTTTGGTAAAAATATGTGTGCCATAGGGCTCTATCTTAGGGCCTTTCTTGTTCCTCATTTACATAAATGACTTACCTCACCTAGTGAGGGAAAAACATGGGATAGTATTGTTTGCTGATGATACTTCTCTTACTTTTAAAGTTAATAGACGGCAATCAGTTATTGACGATGTAAACAATGCTCTCTCAGATGTTGTACAATGGTTTAATGCCAATAATTTGTTGCTCAATAAAAAAAAGACGAAATGTGTCAAATTTAGGTTACCAAATGTTAAAAATGTTAGAACCAATGTACAATTAAATAATGAGGAATTGGATTTGGTCAAATCTACTACTTTCTTGGGCATTACTCTAGATGAAAAATTGCAATGGGGTCCTCATATATTTGATTTGTCAAGCAGACTAAGTTCTGCTGCATACGCGGTTAAAAAAATACGTCTGTTAACAAATATGGAAACTGCTCGATTAGTTTACTTTAGTTACTTTCATAGCTTAATGTCATACGGTATACTGTTATGGGGCAATGCGGCTGACATTGATACCATATTTACGTTGCAGAAGAGAGCTGTTCGCGCAATATATAATATGAGACCAAGAGACTCTTTAAGAAACAAATTTAAAGAATTTAAAATTATGACTGTTTATAATCAATATATTTATGAAAACTTAATTTACGTTCATAAAAATATTTCAAAGTTCAAGAAAAATTGTGATTTACATAAAATTAATACAAGAAATAAAAATAAACTCGCTATGCCCGGCACTAGGCTCCATAAAATAGGTAAATCCTTTAAGGGTAATTGTATACGTTTTTAAAATAAGCTCCCAAATGAAGCCTTAAGCCTCTCATTAAATAAATTTAAATTATATGTTAAAAATAATTTAATAAAAAAATCCTACTATAGTGTAAAGGATTACATCGACGACGGTATGGCCTGGGAATAAATCTGTATTGTATTGCGAATAGCTAGTAATCTCCGCAATTTGTTTTTTGCTGTAAATTAATTTTGCTTTATCGACCTTCTGCATCACACCGATTCCTTAGAAGTCACTACTTGCGGTAGCATCGGGAGTCGGGTTGCCTCCCTCCCTCAAATATGTGCGAAGGGGGTGATGGCTGGCTCTTGTGTTATGCTCGTGAACGGGTGCTGCTTGCGGTGACTGGTTGTGTGGCAGGCCGAAGATTTATATATATTTATTTTTTCTGTTATTATTATTTAATTTTGGTTGCCTGAAATCATTAGGCTTCTTTTCCGATTGATTGCGACGGTTCTAGTTGTTCCAAAATTGCATTTAAGTTTGACGTTTGTGAAACAGTGATCACAATAACAAAAAATATATCCGGCTGAGTTTGTTGTGTGGTTCTTCTCAGACCAGGACGCGTTTGGAACCCTCATAGCTTTAACATTAAGATGGAAAGTGCTTTTTCAGAAGGGCTTATTTCGATAAATCTAGTATCGTAATAGGCCCTCCTGACATTTCCATGTTGACGTACACAAGTGATCACTGATTATGATTCTAAGTGGAAAAGATATAAATAAATAAATAAATAAATATTTCTTATAAAAATCGACTTGGCATGTACGCAAACGTTTTTAAATATTTTAGAGAAATTTCTAACTTTATTAAAGAATACGGAATCATGATTCCATTGCCTATTCCATTGTTTGCTACCAGCTTCTATTCGATTATCGCTTATATTTTTTGAACGGGAACGACGGTCTGACATCTCAGCAACTAACGTAAAAGCCGGTTTAAATAAAACTTACACGTTACACTTGAAAAATTATAAAACACAAACGAACGGTAGAATAACAATTAAAAGAACAAGAAATATATTAAGAAATAAATGTCGTGATATAGCCGAAATCTACGTGAGCTTTGAATCCCACTTCTGATGTTAGGAAACAGAAGTGGATTTAATTTTTTTAAAAAAGATACAAAAATAACCTAAAATACAAACTTTTAATTATTTAACAATTATTAACAAAACTTATTAACGATTTCCAAAACAATCACACGTCCAACCCAACCAAGCGCTCCAACGAAGTGCACCTCGACACTGCGTTCCCCTCTAGGCAGGTTTTCTCGGCTCACGCCATAATACGTCATCATGGTGGGACTTTCGGCCCCGCCCCTTCGATAGATGATAATTCTAACAATATAAATTATTTTTATTGTTAGTAGTATCCATAGTATCTTTAGTATTCATAGTTTCTTTGTATCTTTTGCTACTGCATTAATCCTGTTTAATATAATTATTTTTTTTTACTTTTATATTGTTTGTAACTCCGTTCCGATTGTGAATACCACACTACTGCTTACGGTTTCTCCTTTGCTAGACATACGTGGGATCACAATCGGCGGAGGCACATTGATACAATTTTAACATTTTAATATAAAAACGACATCAACACTGGCTGCACCTGCATACCCTCAATATTAAAGGCGGCAACGAGTTCCATCGTGCCTACGTCTCCACGCCCGAATATCATCCGTGGCAGCAGGGGAGTACCGGACTACGGTAGTGAAGCCAGACGGGCCTGACCAACCCACGATTTTAAATTTTTATATATACTTATTTTCGTAAATAAATTTGTTGAACATTACCGTACACCGTATCAAGCTTCATCTCTTTTACACCATTGTCAAAGATAAGTACCAATTTAAAAAAAATGCAGGAGACAAACATAAACATTGAGAAGTCAATCTCTTTACTGATTGCACAAAATGAAGAATTCCGTTACAAAATTGAAAAGCTCGAGACCCAGGTCAAATAGGATAGAGAGTACATAATCTATCCTTGAAGGAAAGGTTGAAGATTTGCAGAGATCATCGTGTAAAACAAGTATAGAATTAAAAAATGTTCCCAAGAAACCACACGAGACTAGAGAAGATCTTATACACACGATAATAAATTTATTGAAAAATGTGAAACTAGAAATGAACGCAAAAGATATTGCAGACATTTATAGACTGAAAGCAAATAAGGAAACTTTAAAAAATCCTAAATTATGTCACAAAGAAGTTTCACTTCTTACATGTGTACACTAACACACACACACATTTTTTTTTTGTTTACTTGGAATGGACAATGGAACAGTTTCTGCTTTTCATATCTATCTTTCTATACTTTTTTTTATTTTTTATTTGTTTTTAATATTTGCGTTATGTGATCTTTACAGGACTGTTTCTTATAAATGTTTTAATAATATCACTCCTTTTTTTATAACTACATGTAAAAGTTGTGTTGTCTAAATAAAAGTATTTTTCCTTCTTTCTTTCATTTTTTATATATATGACGAAACGTTCACAATATTTGATTCGGAACTACCTTCTTTATGATTTACATGTTGTTTTGATTACACAAAATTAGTTGTTGTTTTGATGTTAATTATAATTCAAATCAATCTAATTTAGTTGTGTAATTGTGTAATGAAGATGATTTTATATTTTTGGATGTTAATCCATTATTTTCTTAATTATCTTAGTTTGATTATATTTAAAGAAAAACGGTTTAGTGTTAATAATTTTAATTTAACGTTAAATAATAACTCGATTGAGTTCTTTTTGCAAAAGAGCCGACGCCAACGTCAGTTTGGTTGTCGAGTGGGGTTGCGAGTGGCACCAACGTCATAGTGATGAACGACAGTATATATGGACAAGCGATAAGTCAGAGAAGGGAAGTTTCATTTGGTCTGGCGTTGTGCGCACACTCGGAAACTCACGTGGCTAATAATAATAGTATAGGATTAATTTCCGTTGTACTATTAAAATAAATTAAGAGTGAATAAAGTGATTTAATAGTGTCTTCTTTCGGACGTTATTGATACGTTTATGTAATGAGTGCATCACAAGAACCTGATGGGCTCGGCGATCCGACATCAGAAGGCGGAAATAACCCAGATACATATAACCGAAGTCGGAGTCCAATTCTTCAAACCGAACATGACAAATGGAGAAAACTTTTTCAACTGCAGCATCATAACATGTTGGAAATAGTAAAATACATGAAAGAACCCAAAGATCTTTCAACAAGAATTGCACTTCCTGAATTTAATCCAGATAGAACCGATGCGGACGCAGAAGCTTGGTGCAACACTGATGATTTGTGTCTTGTTGAAGAAACCCTTACCGGAGATAAATTGATAATTTTACTGAGTAAAGCCTTGAAGGGTTCAGCAGCAATATGGCTGGCGCAAAATTTTTATGCCAACGCAACGTGGCCAGAACTGAAGAACTTGTTTATGACTCGATTTGGCTCTGCTGAAACACCAGCTGCTACTTTTTTCAAAGTACTTAACAGTACCCCAAATGATGGAGAGAATATTTCATCGTACGTGTCTCGGATTTCAAGTACTCTTGTGAACCGTTGGAAAAATCTGTCTACGGAACAAATTGCGACCACTGTAGCACTAGCACACGTCGCCCGAACTGATGATCAGATTCAAAGGCTAGCATTTACCACAGAAATAGTTTCACGGGCGAAGTTACAACAGGAGCTTATGACGTTTGTATACAAGAAGAGAACTTTACCAGTATCTGAAAAAAAATATGCAGGAAGTGAATCCAAGAAGCCAAGATTTCCTCGTAATTGTTACAACTGTGGGAAAACGGGACATTTGTCATATGATTGTCGACGTTCTGTTTCAAAAGAAAATTCTACTGTTTTACATAAAGAGCCAACCCCATCCAGTATTCCAATAGAACGCCGAGAATCATCGCAGAAAACTATCGTGTGTTACCGGTGTGGGAAACTAGGACATATAGCGCCGCGGTGTCCTAATAAGGATGCAAAAGCAGTTGAACATACAGATCCGAACGAGCGACGGGTAGATACCTGTACTGTACGTCCGGCTGCGGGGAACCTGTATAATTTGGGTGAGAGATTTCCTTTTTATTTTGATTCTGGTGCTGAGTGCTCTCTAATGAAAGAAAGTATTGCTCAAAAATTTTCTGGAAAACGATCTATAATACTATCGTTTTAAAAGGTATAAGTAAGGATAGTTTAGTGTGTCAATTACAAATTCTGTCAACTGTCATGACCCAAAACCACATTGTTGAGTTATTGTTTCATGTCGTTCCTGAGCAGTCACTTTCAAGTGATATTTTGGTAGGACAAGATTTAATCGCTTTAGGGTTTATGATTGTAATATCCCCCGAACGGCTCACTATTAGTAAAACTAAAGTTGTTCAATACTATGAAGTAGGCCGAAAAGTCGATCATTTCCAAAATATAGATACTGATATCCCGCAACAATACAAACATAATTTGCTAAATCTATTGGCTTCCTTTTCGAATAATTTCATTGAAGGTATCCCTACAAGTAGAGTAACATCAGGTCAGCTCGAAATTAAATTAATTGATCCAAGCCGCACAGTTCAACGTCGTCCCTATAGATTAAGCATGAATGAACGAATGGTTGTAAGAGATAGGATTCGTGATCTTATGAACGCTGGAGTTATACGTGAAAGTTGTTCCCCTTTCTCTAGTCCTGTGTTACTAGTAAAAAAAAAGGATGGTACTGATCGACTATGCATCGATTACCGTGAACTCAATAACAATACAGTCTACGATAGATACCCCCTTGCCACTAATCGGAGATCAGATACAGCGTTTAGTTGGTGCTAATTTCTTTTCTTCCCTTGATATGGCCAGCGGGTACCACCAAATACCCATTCAACCTGAGTCCATAGAACGAACTGCATTTGTGACACCAGATGGGCAGTTTGAATATGTTACTATGCCATTTGGTCTTCGAAATGCGCCTTCTGTTTACCAACGCACTATCAATAAGGCCCTTGGTGAACTTTCTGAATCTTTTGCAGTTTGCTACATTGATGACGTGATTATCCCATCTGTGACCGTTGAACAAGGTATTAAGAGACTTAGATCAGTTAAAGAAGCTCTGACAAAAGCACGGTTTTCATTCAACATTAAAAAGTGTGCATTCTTGAAAATAGAAGTTGATTATCTTGGCTACCATGTTTCTTCTGGTGAAATAAGAACAAATCCTCATAAGATACAGGCTCTTACTCAATTACCTCCACCAAAAACTGCAACACAACTTCGTCAATTAATTGGATTAAATTCTTATTTCCGACAATTTATCCCAGGATTCTCCCAAATATCGGCTCCTTTTTACAGACTTACGTCTAAGAAAGGATATATCGATTAGACTCCTCAACTAGAACAAATCCGTAAAAAAATTATTGCTATTTTAACAGAAAAACCTGTACTAACTATTTTTGACCCTAACTTTCCGATTGAATTACACACAGACGCAAGTAGTGAGGGTTATGGTGCTATTCTTGTACAAAAAATAGATAACAAATCACATGTTATTGAATACTATAGTAAAAAAGCTACGCCTTGCGAATCCAAACATCATTCTTACGAACCAGAAACGTTAGCAGTTGAAAAGGCAATTAAACATTTCAAACACTATTTACATAATCGAAAATTTTTAGTAGTCACAGATTGTAATGCAATTAAAGCCTCTAAAACAAAAATGGATCTCACACCTCGTACTCATAGATGGTGGTGTTTTCTTCAAATTTTTGATTTTGATAAAGAATATCGACCGGGTAAAAAAATTGAGCATGTAGATTTTCTATCACGTAATCTCATCCCAAATAAACCTAAAACTAAAGTTAGTCACAAACAAATAAATCTTACTGAAATTTCTGATAATTGGTTACTAGTTGAACAGCAAAAAGATTCGGAGATATTAGATCTAATTTCAAAACTTAATAACAATTCACTTAATAAGGATTTAGCAAAAACCTATGAAATGGGATGCGGTGTTTTACATAGAAAGGTTGAAAGAAACAATCGTAGTGTCTGGCTGCCAATTGTGCCTCGGGCTTTTCAGTGGGCAGTAATAAATAACGTGCATGAAAGTTTAATGCACTTAGGTTGGAAGAAACCCTTAGAAAAGGTGTTTTGTCATTACTGGTTTTCACATATGAACAAATATGTCAGAAAATTCGTTGATAATTGTATAACATGTAGGTTATCTTAATGTCATTCTGGTCGAAAACAAGTCGAATTGCATACTATCCCAAAGGTAACATGTCCCTGGCATACTATTCACATAGATGCAACAAGAAAACTGTCAGGATAAAAATGACATCAAAGATTATGTCTTCGTTTTAATTGACGCTTTCACGAAATATACCATCCTTTATCATACTAAAAATATTGATTCGTCTAATGCTATAAAAGCATTAAAATATAGTGTTTCCTGATTTGGTACTCCCAAACGAGTTATTGCCGATCAGGGTAGGTGTTTTGCAAGCAAAGAGTTTAAACAATTTTGTGACTCGCACAGTATCAACCTACATTTAATAGCTACAGGTACAAGTCGTGCCAACGGTTAGGTAGAAAGAGTAATGGGTACCCTTAAGAAAATGTCGACTACAATTGAAACCGAAAACAATAGGTCCTGGCAAGATGCCCTTCCCAAAGTCCAAATAGCTTTAAATAGCACTTTTTGTCGAGTGACCAAATCTAGTCCCTTAGAATTGTTAATAGACAAAACAGCGCGACCAATAAATTTAATGATTCCAAACATTGATAAAGACGACTCTGTAGATTTACCTCTAGTAAGAGAGAAGGCAGCCCAGTCAATACTGACCAATGCTAGAGCCGATAAAGTAAGGTTTGATAAACCAAAAGCAAAAATTAAACATTTTAAATTGGGTGATTACGTCCTCTTAGAGAACCATGAGCGTAATCAAACAAAATTAGAACCCAAATTTAAGGGTCCTTTCTTAGTATCTCAGGTTCTGGAAGGAGACAGATATCTCCTGAAAGCTTTAAATTCTAAACGAACATATAAATATGCTCATGATCGTTTACGTGCTATGCCTGAGAGCTATGTTCCACCAGAATTAGATCCTAATTTTATTGGATGCGCCGCTGACGACACAAGTGAGTAAATGATAAGTAGTATAATAATAATAATAATAATAATAATAATAATAATAATAATAATAATAATAATAATAATATATCAGGACAAATAACACAAATTGATCTAACCCCTAAGTAAGCAAATTATTTGCTTGTGTTAAGGGTGTTAGACAACGATACAAATACATAGAAATACACATATAAATACTGAGAATATATATAATAAACGACCAAACCCAGAAACACAGACATCTATGCTCATCACATAAATGCCTGTCTCCGCCGGGAATCGAACCCGAGCTCCATTGCGCCGTGACACGTTAGGCGTCTGCGCTAACCACTCGACCAACGGGGCGGTTAAAGTATGTTTGGTAAGTATTAAAGTAAGCATGGTTTTATCATTGGAGTAAAATATGTTATAAGTGATCATGTGGTCAAACATCTTTAGGGCAAAGATCTGTGTGGTCAATATCTTTATTACAAAGATCTGTGTGGTTAATATCTTTATTACAAAGATCTATGTGGTTAATATCTTTATGACAAGGATCTGTGTGGTTAACATCTTTATGACAAAGATCTGTGTGGTTAACATCTTAAAAAAATAGATCTGTTTGGCTGTTTACCTATATTTTAATCTTTATGAATATCTTGTAAAAGATCTTTGTGGAGACATGTTAAAAAGTTGAATGGAAATTATTTCATGTTGACTGTAAATAAATTAACAAAATATTTGTGATATTTTTTAAGTTTTATGCTAGAGTAAAAGCTTTAGTCAGAACGGCCGAGCGTGTCTAATGGTTGAATTATATTATTTGTTTTCAGATTCCGATGAGACACACGAGGACGTGTGATATTGCAGGATGGCCGTGACGACACGTTCACAATATTTGATTCGGAACTACCTTCTTTATGATTTACATGGAAAATTAGTTGTTGTTTTGATGTTAATTATAATTCAAATCAATCTAATTTAGTTGTGTAATTGTGTAATGAAGATGATTTTATATTTTTGGATGTTAATCCATTATTTTCTTAATTATTTTAGTTTGATTATATTTAAAGAAAAACGGTTTAGTGATAATAATTTTAATTTAACATTAAATAATAACTCGATTGAGTTCTTTTTGCAAAAGAGCCGACGCCAACGTCAGTTTGGTTGTCGAGTGGGGTTGCGAGTGGCACCAACGTCATAGTGGTAAACGACAGTATATATGGACAAGCGATAAGTCAGAGAAGGGTAGTTTTTCATTTGGTCTGGCGTTGTGCGCACACTCGGAAACTCACGTGGCTAATAATAATAGTATAGGATTAATTTCCGTTGTACTATTAAAATAAATTAAGTGTGAATAAAGTGATTTAATAGTGTCATCTTTCAGACGTTATTGATACGTTTGTGTAATGAGTGCATCACAAGAAGCTGATGGGCTCGGCGATCCGACATATATCTCACTAATAATGGTGTCACTAAGAGTGTTTCTATCAATGTCAACTATATTGTCTATACCAAAGGAATCACACACATCAGAAGGTTGGAAAACAGAATGAAAAAAAGAGGAAAACAGGTTGCAAATACCCTCTGGTTTATCCTCTTCTATGCCACCATAGTGGACACTGCTTGGAATGTCTGATTGATTTTGACGATTTTTAATCAGTATTCTTAGGAATACTGGCTTCTACAGAATTTATGTATCTTTTGTAGCAAAGTAGTGATTTCTTTCTGAACCTATCTCGATACATTGAAAATAGAGTCGGATTGGTCTTTATATACTTTACATTTAATCCATGCCTTATTTTTATTTTTAGATATATGTATTAACGCCCGAGTAAACCATACCGGAAATTTAGACTTAGTGTCGGGCTTTGTGGGGACGCGTTTGCGTATAATTTGGATTAAGATTTCATAGAAGATATTAACACTTTCTTCCGCCGATTTATTTTGTAATAACTCACTCCAAGTAATTTCTGAAATATCAGCTTTGATTTGTTCGTAATTAGCATTCCTATAACAATATCGTAAGCATGGATTTGTCGGCATGGGTTTGGACAGGTTGTAATAAATAAGTATTAAAATGTAGTAAGGAGGGTGAATAGGGTCAGGCGGGACTAAATATAATCTAAATATAATATAATCGGCGCAGAAAAAGTTGCTCCGGCGCAGAACACAAGAAATATCCTGGTGGATTGCTTCAGATTCCTCTTTCGTGATTCTATTATTATAAAGACACTCCTCAACGTTGCAAATAATGTCTTCGAACGGTATTTTAGTTGGAGCTGGTGCAAAATTTAAGCCTTTTTCTAGTATCTCAACGGTTGGTTTATCCAAATGTTGTTTTGACAGATTGACAACTGAGGTATGTGTTGTAATTAAATTATTATTTTTTATTTTTTATTTTATAATTTAATTAAATAATTCAAATAAAACAAAATTAACTAGTAAAAGTCTGGCAATATAAACCTAAAATCCTCGCTAAAGAACAACGTTACATTCCAAGAATGGTTCGTGAAGCTATTGAAATTAAAAAACATCCTAATTTTAATAGAGAAGATGGTTGGGGATTATCTAACACCTGGGACCCACTTTTGAAAAATATAAAATCCCATGTCTGTGACCGCACTGTAAGACCTCAAGATACTGTTAGTGCGTTTTGTGTGAATCCTGAACTGTATGCCCGGAAGCTTAGAAACCGTTGGAGGTAGATTACTAATTAACTGACTTACTGACAGACACCTCCATCTCGTCTTACCGTGAACACGATTGCTGCAAAGCATTCGAAACGTCGGGTTAGATTTAAAATGTAAATTTAAAATTTAATTCAATATACGCGAGTTAAATCCGTAAAAGCCTCAGTATTGTATACGTTAGTCAGGCATAAATCGAGTATCCTATTTAAATTATTTTTAAATGTATTCACCTGTATGCTGTCCATGGCCGTCATAAAATTTATTAAGTGCGAATATGGCGGCGTGCTACTGTTTATGTTTCGAATTTTTGCTTTTGTTAAATTTTTGCTTAAATTGAAGTACCCTATTAAAGACAGAGACGAAGCTTCTTAACATTCTATGGATTCACCGTGCGGGTGCCAGGCTCATCGCGTTGCACGGAGAGGAGTGCAAGCAGTGCCTGGGACTTGCAACCCAGGAGTAGTTTTAAGGGGCCCCTTTATTATGCGCAAGAACGCTCACCTTCAACCTCCACACTGCTCTCCCTACCTAACCAAATTTGAATAGAACCTACTATTCAAATTTGCTTGTTCTAGAAAGGCCAAGGTCTTTAAGTAGGTTATAGAGAGATTTTGCTGTTATACCTCTCGCTCCCACTTCTATCGCGTACAAACTAACTATAAATTTATTCCTGATCAGTTCATTAGTCAGTTCGTAATACTTTTTGAGCTTGAATGTGAGATCCCTTGGAATGTTTGTTTCCCAAGGAATAGTAAGGTCCACAAGTATCACGCGCCTCAGATGTTTAGAATACAGGAATAAGTCCGGTCTGGATGACAAAACACCCAGGAATTTTGTAATGCTTTTCAGACGTGTCCATCATGAGAGTCCAATCAGGAGCCGCGTCTAAAATTGAATAAGGCTTCGCTTTTGATATTTTGGAAGATCCTTCTCTTACGAATATTACAGATCGTTTGGTGGTTGTTATACCCTTCCGCGCTCTTGCTACTGAAAGACTAACCGCTTCCCGTATAATTTCTAATACCTTACCGTGGCGACGCGGGTATTGACCGTTATCTAGAAGTACCCTACACCCTACTAATAGGTGTTTTGCGGTTCCTATTGCTTCCCCACAGATGTTGCAAGACTTTTCGGTAGCTTTGCCCCATCTTACTAAATTATATTGATCTGGGAACTTTCCCAGATCAAAATGACTCCAAATGACTCCATTTGGAATGCATTAAGATAGAATTTTAATAATGCTGGGTGTAAATAATAAAATAACCAATCATAAATTAGGGTGCGCCATTCAAAGCTAGTGGAATACAAAAATCTCCTATGGTCACCCATTCGTTTTGAATTTCTAGGCTCATCGCGTGGGAGTCGGTAGTTATCGTTTTCGTCTTGTCGAATAAAAGATTTTGTTATATCTATGTCTTGAACTTTCCTACTTGATCCTAGCCCTACTTTATTCGTTTGAGCACCTATCATATTTTTTTTATTTGTCTTAACTATTTGTTTTTTGTGTTAACTTTGTCTTTTGGGAGTGAAGTTACAGTATCATCTTTAGATTTTCCGATGATAAGTCTTTTGGTAACTCTTAGATGTTTGTCGAGCTCCGAAGGTTTCTTTAATTTTAATCCAAAATTGTTTCGGTCTCTAAATAAGGTTAAAGAGTCCGCTGAGTGCGGTAACCCAAACCATAACTTCAATGTCTTTATGATGCTTGCATCTTACTTTGAAAAAAGGGTTTTATTAATATCATAAACGAGGATAGGCCAATTTAGACGTGATGTTAAAAAAAATATCGTAAATCCAAGCTTTTTTGACGTTACTTATTGGTTGGTTGTCTACCTTTTTGAGATCATTTAAAAAGCTATTGACTATTACAACCAACGATGGAGTACGGCCTTGGTAATCGATTTTATTACCTGAAAATTTAAACGGAACTGCTTCCGTAACCGTACTAACGCACTGACCGCCTATTATAAGACCCGGATCGTAAGAGGTATATTTGGTATTCCGTCCACCCAGACACAGACTAAAGCATTTACTACAATTTACAACTACATTTAAAAGTACCTGACATTGTTTCGGATTACGTGTCATTGTCGCGAGATCATCTGCAAAAGCTAGTATGGATTCTGTGTATTTGTTGTTGAACTTAAACCGATAACCCCACTTTTTCATTTCTAATTAATTGTCTATTAAAATATTAAAGCTTGACTACATTCCACTTGATGGTAAGTGAAATGTAGTCTTAGGTGTTAACGTGCATTAACCTAGCAGGCTATTCACTTTCCTCTTGAAGACACCCACATTATATTTGGCAGGAAATACCGACGCAGGCAGATTGTTCCAGTCCTTCCCTGTACGCACTAAAAAAGACGAAGCATAGCGCTTCGATCGCACAGGTGGAATGTCTACAACGTAGGGATGGATAACTGCCGTGCGTCCGAACGTCCGGTAATGGAACGGGGATGGGGGAATTAAAATATAAAAGTTATAACTTATATATTGTTACAAAAAAAATAAAGTGGGTTTTGGTTTAAATTATTTATTAATATAATCAAAAATAATACAACCACACATTAAACCTTATAATTTATAATGTTAAACAACAAATAGGAGAATTTGTTAAATTATGTCATAATGCCAAAAAAAGAATGCCAGCTAGACTCAGCGGTGGGTTACTTGAGATAATACTCTATTCTAAATTATATATAGATTAATTAACTACTAAAATAGTAATATCCTAGGCGCCACTGACAAATAACAAGCGAAGACATATATATGATCCTCCTGCTTGTCAGTACTGGAGAACCACAGTCAAACACTTGTTCTTTATAAAACTTTCAAAAATGGAAGTGTTGATTATTGATATAGATAAATTTTGTACATCACCATAATATATTCTATTTTACTATGACAGCCAATAATTTGGCTAAAATTGTTTCTATTGAACAACATTCAGTTACTTGTATAAGTAAAAACAGCTTGGAAATAAATCCAACTAGTAATAGTAGTATTAGTAGTAGTTTAAACTAGTCATTAAGACAGTAGAGATATCCTCTAGCCAAATAATTAAGATATCAAATAATGATATTAATGATCATTATAGAAATACAAAAATTGTTAAAATAAATAATAAAAAACATAATATAAACTGTATCAACCTGGTGCATCAGAACATTCAGTGTATTAGAAATAAGGAATTAGAAATTGAATTGTTTTTAAATACTTTTAATATTAGTGTTTTTTGTGTCACTGAGCATTGGCTTAAGAATGATGAATTAATATTTAATTTCAATAACCACCAGGTTGGTAGTTCGTTCAACAGAGTTAATTCCATACATGGTGGCTCTTTAATTATTTTAAATAAACAGCTAAAATTCAAAGAACGCAAGGACATAGTGAGCCACTCAGTTGAGCGGACAACTGAAATTGCTTCAGTTGAATTAGAAGAGTTCATAATTGTAAATGTTTATAGGCCACCGTCATCTAACTTTGAACATTTTGAAAAGATTATGGATGAGGTATTGTATAAACTATCACATTCTAGTAAAAAGGTAATCATTTGTGGAGACTTCAATATTAATATTCTTGAACAAAATTCAATAAGTATAAAGTTTTTAAATTTGTTCAAATCTTATAATCTTTTACACATATTTATGGAGCCTACTAGAGTCACAACCACTAGTGCCACTTGTATTGATAACATTTTTACAAGTGTTATTCCAAATTTTAAATGTTTATTCAATACATTAGATTCTGACCACTATGGCCAATTTATTAAATTCAGTTGTAGCAAGAGAGAAAAATCAAAACAGAAAATAAGTTTTATACCAGTGACTGTAGAACGTATCGAACAAATTAAAAATGGGTTAGTACGCTATTTGCCTTTGATGAAAAATTCAAACCCCAATATTATGTATAATGACTTTTTTAGTACTTTCACTAAATTATTTAACTTTATATTTACTCCTAAAACAGTGGTTGTTAATGATAAATTAGTGTTTAGTGATTGGGCATCTGCTGAGTTACACAAAAATAGAGAAAAATTATATAATATGTTTAATACTAGTAATGAGTTTAGGGATGAGGTAAAATTATTTTCCAAATCTTTTAAAAAACAATGTAAAATAGCAAAAAATCAACATATTCAAAATAAAATAGGAAATAGCATTAATAAAATAAAAACAACTTGGAAAATAATTAATGAGGAAACTGGAAGAGCTAAATCCCAGAGGATCGACTTTAAATTAAATATAGATAATAAATATGTCACGTCTGACCTCGAGGTTGCTACTGCTTTTGAAACCTTTTTTACTAATATTCCAGTGACTACAACGTTATCTTTAAATTCTTCTACCGCTGCAGCTATGGGTTTACTTAGAGAGAATGTAGATCAATGTGTTAGTAGTTTTAAGTTTGAAAAAGTTAATGCTCAAGAAGTAATCAAAGTATTTAGATCAATTTGCGTTAAAAAGACTAGTGATCTTTGGGGGTTTTCTGTTGACATACTTAAGTCCATAATTGACATTGTAGCGCCAGACTTAGCATTAATATTTAATAATTGTTTAGAATATGGTATATTTCCTGATCTAATGAAACAAAGTAAAATAACTCCATTATTCAAATCCGGCTGTTCATTAGATCCTAGTAACTATAGACCTATTTCAGTCTTACCCACTTTTAGTAAGATTTTTGAGAAAATAATTCTTAATCAACTTGTGGCATATTTCAGTAAAAACAATCTCTTACACAAAAACCAGTTTGGTTTCACTGCCGGTCGCTCTACAACAGATGCTGGTGTTGAGCTATTACTAAACATATTTGAAGCCTGGGAAGGATCACAGGATGCACTTGGCATTTTCTGTGATCTATCTAAGGCGTTTGACTGCGTTCAACATGAAATCCTTATAAAAAAGTTAGAACATTATGGAGTTAAAAATAAGTCCCTAGATTTAATTAGTTCATATCTTAATGATAGAATACAAAAAGTTGATGTAAACGGAAAACGTTCCCCTGGTTCTTTGGTAAAAATAGGTGTGCCACAGGGCTCTATCTTAGGGCCTTTCTTGTTCCTCATATACATAAATGACTTACCTCACCTAGTGAGGGAAAAACATGGGATAGTATTGTTTGCTGATGATACTTCTCTTACTTTTAAAGTTAATAGACGGCAATCTGTTATTGACGATGTAAACAATGCTCTCTCAGATGTTGTACAATGGTTTAACGCCAATAATTTGTTGCTCAATAAAAAAAA
Organism: Napeogenes sylphis; assembly: GCA_959347405.1. Taxonomy (NCBI): domain Eukaryota; kingdom Metazoa; phylum Arthropoda; class Insecta; order Lepidoptera; family Nymphalidae; genus Napeogenes; species Napeogenes sylphis. The sequence goes on along the minus strand of OY365779.1, from coordinate 41,970,852 downwards.
GACGAAATGTGTCAAATTTAGTTTACCAAATGTTAAAAATGTTAGAACCAATGTACAATTAAATAATGAGGATTTGGACATGGTCAAATCTACTACTTTCTTGGGCATTACTTTAGATGAAAAATTGCAATGGGGTCCTCATATATTTGATTTGTCAAGCAGACTAAGTTCTGCTGCATACGCGGTTAAAAAAATACGTCTACTAACAAATATGGAAACTGCTCGATTAGTTTACTTTAGTTACTTTCATAGCTTAATGTCATACGGTATACTCTTATGGGGCAATGCGACTGACATTGATACCATATTTACATTGCAGAAGAGGGCTGTTCGCGCAATATATAATATGAGACCAAGAGACTCTTTAAGAAACAAATTTAAAGAATTTAAAATTATGACTGTTTACAATCAATATATTTATGAAAATTTAATTTACGTTCATAAAAATATTTCAAAATTCAAGAGAAATTGTGATTTACATAAAATTAATACAAGAAATAAAAATAAACTCGCTATGCCCGGCACTAGGCTCCATAAAATAGGTAAATCCTTTAAGGGTAATTGTATACGTTTTTATAATAAGCTCCCAAATGAAGCCTTAAGCCTATCATTAAATAAATTTAAATTATATGTTAAAAATAATTTAATAAAAAAATCCTACTATAGTGTAAAGGATTACATCGATGACGGTATGGCCTGGGAATGAATCTGTATTGTATTGCGAATAGCTAGTAATCTCGGCAATTTGTTTTTTGTTGTAAATTAATTTTGCTTTATCGACCTTCTGCATCACACCGATTCCTTAGAAGTCACTACTTGCGGTAGCATCGGGAGTCGGGTTGCCTCCCTCCCTCAAATATGTGCGAAGGGGGTGATGGCTGGCTCTTGTGTTATGCTCGTGAACGGGTGCTGCTTGCGGTGACTGGTTGTGTGGCAGGCCGAAGATTTATTTTCTGTTATTATTATTTAATTTTCGTTGCCTGAAATCATTAGGCTTCTTTTCCTATTAATTGCGACGGTTCTAGTTGTTCCAAATTTGCATTTAAATTTGACGTTTGTGAAACAGTGATCACAATAACAAAAAATATATCCGGCTGAGTTTGTTGTGTGGTTCTTCTCAGACCAGGACGCGTTTGGAACCCTCATAGCTTTAACATTAAGATGGAAAGTGCTTTCTCAGAAGGGCTTATTACGATAAATCTAGTATCGTAATAGGCCCTCCTGACACTTCCATGTTGACGTACACAAGTGATCACTGATTATGATTCTAAGTGGAAAAGATATAAATAAATAAATAAATAAATAAAATATCGGGATTACAATAAAGACGAGCTCCTTAAACTCAGCTAGTCAGGAAGCAGGATACAGTTCAAACAGGACGACGCTACGAAGATTCACGTCTACCCCCGTGAACCAATTATAAATTTACCCGTATCTTCTAGGGTACAAACTAAAAAAACCTCCTGTAATGATTAAATTACAGGTTAAAACTACATAATAACACTAATCACACATTGATCTATTCAAATATCAATAAGTTATAATACCTTATGGAGGAAAAAGGCCTCGCAAGCAATATTATTAGCCTATGTCGACTCCGACGGTCGAATCAGGACAAATACTGGAATATTACCACGTAATAAGATTAAATAAAGTCTCAAAACCTATGAAACATCTCCTAATTCAGAGTAAAGATTCAAATTACTTACGAAATATTGTTCCAACAAACTTTTGAAACTGCCCGGGAAGTGCCGGCAATAGGAATTATAATTATTCCATATTAAATTATTAGCCCTGTAATTAAACACGCTAATGAATTTAAGAAACAACGCATCACATGCGTTAATAAGATCACAAATAACTAAAACACTCACCGAAGGCTAATAAGATATTCAATTCGGAAGTGCTTCCGAAAGAAAAGACTCTAAAGGTCACGACATTGAATTTTATAGTCAAAATATGCATAATAAGCAAACAATGTGGCTATGCACATGCCGCGTTACATGAAATGTGGGTAAAATTGATATTAATCGGAAGAAGACCAATATTTAAATAATTTAAGAACAATGCACTAATTATCTAAAGAAAGAAACGAGTGTAATAAATTTATAAAAATTATTATACTAATAAATATAACAATAAAACAACGTTGGCTGCTACTATACTTCTGAAACAATATGACAGCTACTTTTAAATAAATATCTAGCGATATGCTAACCTTAACAATTATTAATAAATGAAATTTAGAATAGTAATTATTAATAAAATGTTTATATTTTTAATAACATTTTGGGGACTATAAAGTTAGCTTAAGCTGGTAACATTCAATATCTTAAACAAAAAGAAATGTCACAGACTAATTAAGATATTGCAATTAGCTGTCAACAGATAAATAATTTACCTTGTCTACGAATTTGACAGATAATAAGAAATCGATGATATTAAAATTATAAATACCTATTTAATTATCTACAAAATGAAATTTCTATGTAACAGTACCTCCCTTCCCGGAAGAATTTTACGCGATGTAAGAGGAAAATTCGAGCTGGCCCTTCAGCTCATAAGCTCTCATACCTAATTGTGAAAAACATATTAATTGTAACCTAAACAAAAGAAAGGTATAAACTTAATTAATAAAAATAATTAAGTAGGCATCTACTACTAAACAGTAGACACTTGATAACACAAACAGTTTTGCAGAAATAAAAAAAATATAAAAACTTATGTGTGCTGCTACCAAATACAGATCACATACCCAAAACACCATCTAATCATCAATAACATAACATGAGATTGATAAACCGAAACAAGGTACTACCTTGTCTCAGGTACAAAATGATTCCATAAAAGGATCATAGCTACCCCAGTAACCACATTATACAAGAACAAATATGTCCAAGTACATATAATAAATGTTCAACAGTAACTCCCTACTGAAAACACATTGCTGCATACATAAGATGCAACAAATAATTTCTTAACCCTAATATTTAGAGTAAGACCCAACAAAAAAAAATGTCAGATATCTATAATTATCTAATAGATAGCTGGGAACATAATATTTAACTTAATAAAACATCCTAAAAATACAACAACACTTAACAACAGATATCAATTATTCTTAAATAGATAGCTGGGAATTAAGGTTTCTAAACAAAAATCTTAACCCAAACCTAAATAAATATATAAGAAAACTAATAATAAATAACTTAATAACAGATATCAAATATAATTAAAGTGATACTGGAATTAAAGGTATTCAATTTTTGTTACAGAATGACCTAATGACAATACAAACCATGTTTTAACCAACAGTCAGGACCGATGTTACAATCAATACTACTCAGCTGTCCGGACGAATTATAAACTAAACATTAACTAACCAAAGATAACACTTAATAACAGATATAAAATAAAACATGTATTGATACTGGAATATAAGGTAACTAAAGATCAGCAATAAAATCCTAACTAAAAGAAAATAAAAAAATATAATAAAAATAAATAACACTTAACGACAGATATCTCTTACATTTAAAGTGATACTGAAAATTAAGGTATCAAAAACAAGCAGAACCTACGGACAATACAAACCATACTTTAACCAACTGTCAGGACCGATGTTCCATACCATACAACTCAGCTGTCCGGACGAACTATAAACTAAACATTAACTAACCAAAGGTAACACTTAATAACAGATATCAAATAAAACATGTATTGATACTGGAATATAAGGAAACTAAAGATCAGCAATAGAATCCTTACTAAAAGAAAAAACAAAAAATATAATAAAAATAATTAACACTTAACAACAGATATCCCTTACATTTCAAGAGATACTGAAAATTAAGATATTAAAAAAAACAAGCAAAACCTACGGACAATACAAACCATATTTTAACCAACTGTCAGGACCGATGTTACATACCATACAACTCAGCTGTCCGGACGAACTATAAACTTAATCATTCTTTAAGATTTTTAACATGCCAATTACCTAATGCCTTATTGGTGGCGAAATCTACTAATTCATACACTAATGGGCCTAATTTACGAACTACACGGGATTTTACATATTTAGGAGCTAACTTAGAGGTGAAAAATTTACTAGCATCACTTAAGGGAAAAGTTTTTCTCCACACTATATCGCCAACATTAAATTGTAATGAGCGACGCGAGCGATTATAATAAACTTTACTTTTAACATGAGCTTTACTAATAGCATCAGTGACTCTAATAAAAATATTTTCTAAATTACCTAATTTTTGAACATAAGAAGTGCGAGATGCGCAATCTAAAGAAAATTGATTATTCGAAACGGAATTATAATGACTACCACAAATAATTGCTTCCCTACCATGAACTATGAAAAATGGAGAAAAACGCGTAGTTTCATTAACAGATGAATTAAGCGCGAATTGCACTTTGGGCAGAAAAGTATCCCAAGTACGATGATCGTCTTTGACAAGAGTAGATAACGCGGTTATAACAGTTCTGTTATACCGTTCCACAGTATTAACTTGAGGACAATATTTAGGAGTATAATGAATTTGTGGAATATTATACTTTTCAAAAAATGATTTTACTTCACTACCGGTAAACTGGGTACCATTATCCAATATTACCGTGCGTGGCACTCCGTGAATTAAAAATACTCCCTCTTCCATTAGACACTATAGACTTACCGATTGCCCTCCGTAATGGGAACAACAAAGTATATTTGCTAAAGCAACAAACTACCACCAATAAGAACGTATGACCCGCGCGAGAGCGAGGTAAAGGACCAACAAGATCAACACTAATCATTTCAAAAGGTCGGGAACAAACCTTTTGATCCCCCATAAAACCAGGAGTAGAATTTTGCTGATGCTTATAAGCAGAACAAGTATCACATGAATTGACATAATAAACAACATCCTTGTACAGACCAGGCCAAAAATAACGAAGAGATAATCGTTTATAGGTTTTAAAAATTCCAAAATGTGGCGAAAGTTCATTGCAATGATTTAAATTTAAAATATCTTTTCTTAGTTCATAAAGAACAACTTCCTTCCAATCATTCTCACCAGATATACCGAATTTATTTTTTGAGTATCTAAAGAGTTTACCATTATCAATAAAATAATTTGGACAGGATTTCGGAAATTGTTGACAACGCTTAAACATTTTATTATACCACGGATCTTCAACAGTTGTTCGGATTTCGTTAACAACAGGAACTGAATGCGAAAGTGCGTCAGGAACAATGTTGTCTTTACCTTTGCGGTGCTCAATAACAAAATTGAAGGCAGAAAGTCTACAACCCCATCTAGCTAAGCGACCTGTTGGATTAGATAAATTGAAAAACCACTTAAGACTGGAATGATCAGTTATAACTTTAAATTCAGGACCACCTTCTAAATATGATCTAAAATGTTCTACAGCAAAAACAACTGCTAACGCTTCCCGCTCTGTTGCTGAATAATTGCGTTCAGCCTTATTAAGAGACCGACTGGCAAAAGCTACTGGATGCTCTTCCCCATCGCCATTAATTTGTGTTAGAGTACCAGCTATACCATAACTAGAAGCATCACAGTGTACTGAAAATGTTTTTGAAAAATCTGGACATGCTAATACAGGAGCAGAAACTAAGCAAGATTTCAGCTCATTAAAAGCTCTTTCTGCATCATCGTTCCACTTAAACGGTAGTGCATCCTTACGAGAGCTCGTAAGTGCGTTGAGAGGTGCTGCTATAGTACTAAAATTTCTAATAAAACGACGATAATAGGAAGCTGTACCAAGAAACATTTTAACTTCCTTCCTATTAGTTGGAGTAGGATAATCTACTATAGCTTTAACTTTATCAGAATCGGTATGAAGACCTTCTTGATCAACCACATATCCAAGATATTTAAGTTCTTTTCTAAAAAATTTTGACTTTTTTAAGTTAATAGTTAAGTTTGCCGTTTTTAACCGACTTAAAACTTGTTTTAGTAACGTTATGTGTTCTTCAAAACTAGCGCTGACTATGATTCTGTCATCTAAATAAACAAAAACCTTGTTACCTAATTCAGGACTAAACAACTTATCCATAAGACGCTGCTGAGTCGCAGGTGCACCCTTTAATCCAAAACACATAACTTTAAAATGAAATAGTCCGCGACCTGGAACTGTAAAAGCAGTTTTCTCGCGACAAGCTAATGACTGTAAAGGAATTTGCCAAAAAGCAGCTTTCAAATCAATTGACGATAAATATTTAGCTTCCTTAAGATGATCTAAAATATGAGATATATAAGGAAGTAGATATGCATCTCCCTTGCTAACAGCATTAAGTTTACGACTATCTAAACAAAATCGAAGCTCTCCATTAGCTTTAGGAGCTAGCAAAACAGGATGATTCCACGGGCTGGCACTAGGCTCTACAACCCCCAATTCCAACATTTCGTCAAGCTGACGATTTAATTCCTTTAAACGTTCCGGAGAAAAACAATAATACCGTTGCTTAATTGCAGAAGTATCTCCAGTATTAATAGTATGAGTAATAACACTCGTACGACCTAAACCTTTTTTCTCAAAAGATATCTCTTCAAAATCTTTCATCACCTCTTTCGCAATAGAGAGTTGCGAAGAGGAAAGATTTTCAAAGGGATGTAAAAATCTTAATTCCGAAACACGAGCTTCGGTAGGTTCAAATAAAACCTTAAAAAATAAATCTGGCGCTAAATCAAAAGCACGCCAAAAATTTACACCTAATAACACACGAGTAGACACATCAGGAACCACATAAAACTTAATAACTTTATTCTTACCCTTAAATAAAACAGGAAGAAATAGATAACCAGCTACACGAGACACCGTATTATTAACAGAAGAAATATGAGTAATATCAGATTCACCATGCAACGTAACCCCTTGATTTATAAATTGACTCCCTAATGAAGAACCTAATATAGATATACTTGAACCTGAATCCAATAAACCGTAATAAAATTTATCTTAAATTGATATTGTAATATGAGGCCTAATATCATGAGGACTACAATAATTTACCTTTGTAGGACCTCTATAAGAAAAGAAAAGTGAAAGTTGCTTAAGATACTTCCGCCAATCATCACGATCAAAATTAGGCGAACCCCTTGACGGAAGCTTTACAAGTTTTTTGACTCAGAGGAAACTTTAGAACTGCTATTCAAATGTTTATTACACTTAGTGCAAGTAAATTTAGTGACGCCTTTATTTCCACATTTAAAACAAACAACTATTTTGGACTTACAAGATTTTAAGGTATGATCACTTGTTCGGCAACGCGCACAAAATAATTTAGAGTCGATATGTTGCACTATCTCAACTTTAGAAAAAGTTTTAGGATTCTTAAATGCCAAATCAGGAGCCACTGTATCCGCAGTAACCCTTGGAGGTTGTACAAAATTAGAAACTTGATAAATAGAATATTCTAAAAGTTTACATTTATTCTTCAGATCCTCAATGCTTACAATGCTTTCAAGAGCAAGAGATTCAATAAAATTAGGTCTTAAATTTTGTCTTATAATTTTTAATTGATCTACTTCTGAAACACTATAAGAAAGACGACTAAAATAATTAAGCATAGTTGAAATAAATAAAGATGATGATTCAGAGGAACCCTGAGTACGACGACGTAATTCAGACATGAGCCTATCATTATAATCTAAAGGTGTGAATTCATTAACTAATTTTTCTTTTAAGGAAGACCAACTAAATATTTCAGACTTAATACTACGATACCAAATCAATGCATGACCTGAAAAAAGTTCAGCAGCAGATTGAAATAAAACTTCTTCACTAATACTACGGGCCGAGCAAAGTTCTGAAAGTCTATCTAAAAATAAGTGAATACAAGATTTACCGTCAAAAATATGATTTAACCGAGAAATAGATTTATATCCGTTAGAGCAAGTAATATTTGATGATGGATGTGCAGTAGATGCAATTTCAAAAGAAGTACAAAAAGATTTAAACAAGCCATCCACTTGTAACAAACACTTATTTAATTTATTTTTAATTTTATTATTAAGAATCGATAAAGAATCATCGACTACAACCCTACTAAAGCGATGAAAAAGGTGATGAGCCACTGCCCTAAAGCGATTAAAACTCTTAAAAGGTGGAGGAGTAGATAAAGCACTTACAATCTCAGTTAATTTGGAATCAATAATATTCAATTCAGAAGCCGACTCATAATTTGTTTCCAAAATCTCATCTGCAGGAATAGATGAAGCTAACTCCCTAATCTGGATTCTCAATTCTTCAACAGTACCCTTTGGTTTGGTATCCCGAATAACAACCTCATAAATTAATTCATCTTTACGAAGCAGATTATATGCTATTGGACGCTCCATGATGCCTAATAAAAGAAAATAAAAGAACTAAACAAAACTATTTCTAATTAGAATTAAGTTCTAATTTCAAATCAAAACTATCCCCCGGCAAAGCAAAAGATTTCAAAACTTCTAACAAAAAATAAAAAATTAAGTTACTATTAAAAAAAGTTCAAAGTCAAAGTTAATTGAAAATTAAAGAAACTTGAATAACAAACTAATAAACAAACAATAAACTAATTGTATAGTAGTATAAAATATTTATGTAAAATAAATATTCAAGATCTCTAAAAAAATAATATTTAAATATTCAGTTCTACTACCAAGAGTTAAATATTTAAACTTTATAAAAACTAATAAGTCGAGCTGGCTTCACAGTAAGGTAAGAATAAAATTAACTTAAATATAACATAATATAAACAGAAACAAAAGTGAAAAATATTACACATCAGCAAATATATTGCTTACCATAATATAACATAAAAGTTATATAAAGCACACTAAATAACCTAGTGTAAAACACAAATATTAATACCAAATAAAACAGTTCAAATTATATCAACACTACCTTATTTATAAAAAATATATATATATATAAAGAGTGTATTGATTGATATAGCAATAAGATATATCAACTATCTCAAGTAATGCCCCACGTTGGGCGCCACTGTTACAAAAAAAATAAAGTGGGTTTTGGTTTAAATTATTTATTAATATAATCAAAAATAATACAACCACACATTAAACCTTATAATTTATAATGTTAAACAACAAATAGGAGAATTTGTTAAATTATGTCATAATGCCAAAAAAAGAATGCCAGCTAGACTCAGCGGTGGGTTACTTGAGATAATACTCTATTCTAAATTATATATAGATTAATTAACTACTAAAATAGTAATATCCTAGGCGCCACTGACAAATAACAAGCGAAGACATATATATGATCCTCCTGCTTGGCAGTACTGGAGAACCACAGTCAAACACTTGTTCTTTATAAAACTTTCAAAAATGGAAGTGTTGATTATTGATATAGATAAATTTTGTACATCACCATAATATCGGGATTACAATAAAGACGAGCTCCTTAAACTCAGCTTGTCAGGAAGCAGGATACAGGTCAAACAGGACGACGCTCCGAAGATTCACGTCTACCCCCGCGAACCAATTATAAATTTACCCGTATCTTCTAGGGTACAAACTAAAAAAACCTCCTGTAATGATTAAATTACAGGTTAAAACTACATAATAACACTAATCACACATTGATCTATTCAAATATCAATAAGTTATAATACCTTATGGAGGAAAAAGGGCTCGCAAGCAATATTATTAGCCTATGTCGACTCCGACGGTCGAATCAGGACAAATACTGGAATATTACCACGTAATAAGATTAAATAAAGTCTCAAAACCTATGGAAACATCTCCTAATTCAGAGTAAAGATTCAAATTACTTACGAAATATTGTTCCAACAAACTTTTGAAACTGCCCGGGAAGTGCCGGCAATAGGAATTATAATTATTCCATATTAAATTATTAGCCCTGTAATTAAACACGCTAATGAATTTAAGAAACAACGCATCACATGCGTTAATAAGATCACAAATAACTAAAACACTCACCGAAGGCTAATAAGATATTCAATTCGGAAGTGCTTCCGAAAGAAAAGACTCTAAAGGTCACGACATTGAATTTTATAGTCAAAATATGCATAATAAGCAAACAATGTGGCTATGCACATGCCGCGTTACATGAAATGTGGGTAAAATTGATATTAATCGGAAGAAGACCAATATTTAAATAATTTAAGAACAATGCACTAATTATCTAAAGAAAGAAACGAGTGTAATAAATTTATAAAAATTATTATACTAATAAATATAACAATAAAACAACGTTGGCTGCTACTATACTTCTGAAACAATATGACAGCTACTTTTAAATAAATATCTAGCGATATGCTAACCTTAACAATTATTAATAAATGAAATTTAGAATAGTAATTATTAATAAAATGTTTATATTTTTAATAACATTTTGGGGACTATAAAGTTAGCTTAAGCTGGTAACATTCAATATCTTAAACAAAAAGAAATGTCACAGACTAATTAAGATATTGCAATTAGCTGTCAACAGATAAATAATTTACCTTGTCTACGAATTTGACAGATAATAAGAAATCGATGATATTAAAATTATAAATACCTATTTAATTATCTACAAAATGAAATTTCTATGTAACAATATTAAAAAATCGGTAACAGAATAATAGCATTTATTAATTAGGAGAAACAAAAAAAAAGAGTAAAGCTTAAAATTATAACTTATCTATTAAAAAATCGGTAACAGCATTTTAGCATTTATCAATTAGGAATGATGTAAGTGGGTTTTTAAATTTATTTAGAGGCAATTCTTTTACGGATTTCGGTATTTTGTTATTTATAACTGGGGCCATGCTTAACACACTTTTGTTCAGTAATGAAGTTTTGTAGTTACCTGTCGACAATAAGTTTTGATATTGTGGTCTAAGACTTACTGTACGAATTCTAGAGTTATCTAAAGACAAAAACAGATGTTTATTTGTTTTAACGAATACAGAAATTTCATAGATGTAAGTACAAGGAAATGTCAAAAGCTTATATCTTTTAAAAATCTGTTTGCGACTATCTATAACATTTAAATTAAAGATTGATCGTATACAACGTTTGGGTCCTTTAAAAATATTTGCTCTTTCACTACAGTTACCCCAAAATATAACACCAAATCGTAAAACAGAAACTACCAGGCCGTGATATGCAACTAAAATTGTATGATTATTAACTTTCTTACTTAAGTTATATAATGCATAGGCAGATACGTTAAGTTTTTTACAAATATTTTCGGCTTGAGGTTTCCATGTTAATTGACTGTCTATTAAAATACCAAGAAACTTGTTAACATTAACTTCATTAATTTTATGATCTTTATAGTTGACATTTAATGCTTGGTTATGTAATCTTTGGTAAAAATGCATAATTTAAGTTTTTTGTAAGTTTATAATTAAATCGTTTTCTTCTAGCCAATAAATTATTCTTTCAATAGCACTATTTATATCGCTTTCGAATGTGTTTTTGTCATTACATTTAATTATGGTAGTACTATCATCTGCAAATAAACTCATAGGATGGGTCATTTGTCTTGGTAGATCATTTATATAGATCAAAAATAACAACGGTCCAAAAACACTTCCCTGGGGAACACCGATTTTAATGTCTCTACAAGTACTTTTTCTCACTCTTAGTTCTGATGTCTATATTTGTAATTTCTGTGTATTGTTTACCACCGCTAAGGTAAGATTTAATTAGGCTGAGAGCATTTCCACGTATACCGTAAATATAAAGCTTACGTAATAACATTTCATGATTTACATGATCGAAAACTTTAGCTATATCAGTATATATTGCACATACAGGCACTTTTCTATCCAAATTAGCCATTATTTTATTTATGAGATCATATAAAGCACTAATTATATATTTTTTTTCTAAAACCTTTCTGTTCGTTGCATAAAAGATTAAATTTTGTTAAGAATCCATAAACTGATGATAATTTTTTCAATGTTTTTAGAGAATATAGGGATCAAAGCAATATGTCTGTAGTTTGTAATGTCTTTTCTATCTTTGTTCTTGTGCATTGGTTTTATTATTACTATTTTTATACTGTCAGGATATATACCAGAGGATATGCAAGCGTTTATGATATGGCATAAAGGTGTTACTATGCTGTCAGATACAATTTTAACGACGTACGTAGAAATGCCATCGAACCCAAAGCTGTTCTTATTTTTAAGAACTTTAATAGATCTTATTATGTCTTGTGGAATAACAGGAGGCATTAATATTGAATGCGAATTGTAATTCACTTCAACTAGATTTTTAGCTAAGCTATGAGTTTGAGTACCACAAAATCGATCAATGAAAAAATTATTAAAAAACTCCGCAATTTCCGAAGGGCTTGTAATTAGTTTATTATTTGTTTTAATTACAGAAATAATTTTATGGTAATTTTTTTTTACTATTAATTATTTGCCAGGCCGTTTTAGATTTATTACATGAGTTGTTAATTAAATAATTGTTTTGTGCTTTTTAGGTTAATCTTACATTTTTTTAAACCTCTGTGTACTGTGTACTCAATACATATTAAAAATATTTTGTTTTTATCAGTAGGATTAATTCTTTTTTGCCACAATAAGTAACGTGTCTTTTTACTGCAAATTCGGATTCCACGCGAGATCCATTTAACCTTGTTCTCACACTTAATAGTAACTACTTTAAAAGGAAAACATAAATTATAAAGTAGCAAAAAAATATCTAAAATATTATTATAAGCTACATTAGGATCTTCGGTGCTATATACTCTGAAAATGATAAAGAGTGAAGATATGATTTAAATTTAGTTCAATTTTCTCTACATATATCTCTTTTTGTAATACGCGAGGACTTTATAAGACAAGTTTTATTAACTTTAATTCTTAACAATTGAGCTGTATGGTCTGACAATCCAAAATCAAATTCATCCGATTTACAATTTAGCTGAAAGTTATGTATAAAGTTATCTAAGCAAGTATTACTCTGTGGTCTAGTGGGTTCTTTAATTTTTATTTTTAGATTATAGCCTATTAAAAAATTTTCAAAATCTTGAGCAGTTCTTATATATGTCGCAGATCACGATAATTTAACGATAATTAGTAACTCAATAGATATCATTGTGTGGTGTGAACGCCGTGACGTATTGAGTCACGTGATCGGAATCGTTTGGAGGGGCACCGAAGACATTTTAAATATCCGAGAGCATCGAGACGAGAGGATTATTAATTAGTGTGAGCCTTACAGTCCGGACCCCCCAAACGGGACCGGTGGTTCACGAAACTCTGATAATTGTATACCTACTAAGTAATTTGTGATTACCTACATTTAATACAAGTAATTGTCATATTGTGTCTGTGTGGTTTAATTGCCTGAGACCTACGCTTCGGATCCTGTACCAGAAGACTCCATCAATACCGAACAAGCCAAAAATATACCTCCGATCTCCGTCATCAGAAGTGGGATTCACTCGGGCATCAAAACCACCAACTACCCGCGAGATAAGTTTATTGAAGCTACAAATAACGTCAAGCAAGAAATGAAGTGATTTTATTATTTGAAAAGCACACTACAAGATAATAACAATGAAGTTCCAGAATCAATGCAATCAATCAATAGTTGATAATCAATGATTATATGACAAACCGTTGGAAGAATTCTACGAAAGAAGGAATCGTTGTTAATGAAGAAAGAAGGAAAAGAGAAATTATGGCGGTGACAACGCGGCGCGAATGGCGGTAATGGCACGGCGCGTATGGCGGTGATGGCGTGGCGCGATTGGCAGTAATGGCGCAGCGCGGATGGCGCTGATGGTGCTGATGATGGTGACGGTGTTCGTGACGATGGAAGCTATGGCAGCGGTGCTGGCATGGCACGTGGCGAGCAACGCGTTGATGTCTGCGCAATTTATCCATCATCGATCACGTCACAGCATAAAGGTGATTCGTTTCGATTTACATCCAATTTTTGCGCTAAATACTCGCTAGTTAAAGAAAATTAAGCGATAAATATAGTGATCGGCACTTTATTATTGTTATTGAGATAACTAGTATTGAGATTAGCGATCAACCCTCACGATCTTGTTTTTAAATTTTTACTGATAATTATTTCACTTTAACTTGACGTATTTTGTTACGTATTATGATAAGGCGCGAAATTATTTTATTAAATTTTTAAATTATATTTCCTGGATTTTCGTAAACGTGAGTGTTTGTTTTAAACTCGGAAAACAATGTTTTAAACTTTTGTTTTAAATAACTTTGTTTTAAATTCGGTAAACAATAGTAACGCAATAGCTCTAAAGATTTAACCGGTTAAAACCAGTCAAAACTTAAAAAAAAAAAATTGTAATTCAATTTTCGGAATATTTTATTTCCTGTCTACCTACATGTGTAGTAATCACGGGCGAACTTACAATTATTAATTAATCGTATATTGTAAATGCGTATTATTGCCGATCAAGGCCCGTAAATGCTGTAAAATAAATCGGTTAGTTAATTTAGCAAAAGTAAAAACTTATTATTTACATCTTGTAAATGTTTTACGCAACAGAGACATGCAATATTCGATCGGGGCAAGATGCCATAGATAAAGTTCAACTCGCGACAAATTGTTCCTACCAACAAACAGGAGGTTTGTTGGTAGGGCTTAGTGAAAAGCCATATGTGATAAATAAGATTCATGCTTTTGTGTTTTATTATGTTTTTAGAATACATTTTTGGTTTAAAATGTAATGAAAAGTGGCGCTTTATTTATTTTAGTGGTCATTTATTTTGATACAGAATTCTGATTGTGATGATCAACTTTATTATAGTGGTTGTTTAGATTCAAGTCAGGCTGTTAAGAATATGGATAGGCGCTTTTTAATTATATTTTGACTATTTATTATTACAAACGTAACCGTATATGAGAAATATAAACAGACTAAGTTAGATCCAAAATATAAAGGGACTTTTCAAGGAATATCGTTATACTTTAAGATCATTAAATTCTAACCGTACCACAGGTAAATTAAGTAGGAACCACGGGATCTAGGAGAGACTTGACGGTAATGATGGTTTTCTATCTCTATCTTGACTTGACGCCTATGATGGTTGTCTATCTTGACTTGACACCAGTGCAGGTTGTCTATCTTGATGCCAATGATGGTTGTCTATCTTGACGCCAATGATGGTTGTCTATCTTGACGCCAATGATGGTTGTCTATCTTGACGCCAATGATGGTTGTCTATCTTGACGCCAATGATGGTTGTCTATCTTGACGCCAATGATGGTTGTCTATCTTGACGCCAATGATGGTTGTCTATCTTGATGCCAATGATGGTTGTCTATCTTGACGCCAATGATGGTTGTCTACCTTGACGCCAATGATGGTTGTCTATCTTGACGCCAATGATGGTTGTCTATCTTGACGCCAATGATGGTTGTCTATCTTGACGCCAATGATGGTTGTCTATCTTGACGCCAATGATGGTTGTCCATCTTGACTTGACGGCAATGCGGGTTGTCCATTTGTCGCCAATGCGGGTTGTCTATCTTGACGCCAATGCGGGTTGTCTATTTTGACGCCAATGCGGGTTGTCTATCTTGACTTGACACCCTAGGATGTCTATATTGACTCCGAAGTTTTGAATGTTGATCTTGACTCTTGTTTGGGTAGTCTATCTTGACTCCAATACGGGATGTCTATCTTGACTCCAATACGGGATGTCTATCTTGACTCCAATACGGGATGTCTATCTTGACTCCGATACGGGATGTCTATCTTGACTCCAATACGGGATGTCTATCTTGACTCCAATACGGGATGTCTATCTTGACTCCGATACGGGATGTCTATCTTGACTCCAATACGGGATGTCTATCTTGACTCCAATACGGGATGTCTATCTTGACTCCGATACGGGATGTCTATCTTGACTCCAATACGGCATGTCTATCTTGACTCCAATACGGGATGTCTATCTTGACTCCAATACAGGATGTCTATCTTGACTCCAATTATTTGAATCCCATGGAATGACTTTGATTGAGTTATGTTCTATGTAACGGCTTTAGTTATCATAACTATCGATTTTAGAAAGATTCATGATTTTTTTTTATGTGGTCAGAAAGGCCGAGCGAAGCAACATCTACAGTTGTATATTGTTTGGATTTCAGATACATATGCACACGAGGGCGTGTGACTTGTCAGTATGGCCGTGTCGCAGATCACGATAATTTAACGATAATTAGTAAATCAATTGATATCATTGTGGGGTGTGAACGCCGTGACGTATTGAGTCACGTGATCGGAATCGTTTGGAGGGGCACCGAAGACATTTTAAATATCCGAGAGCATCGAGACGAGAGGATTATTAATTAGTGTGAGCCTTACAGTCCGGACCCCCCAAACGGGACCGGTGGTTCACGAAACTCTGATAATTGTATACCTACTAAGTAATTTGTGATTATCTACATTTAATACAAGTAATTGTCATATTGTGTCTGTGTGGTTTAATTGCCTGAGACCTACGCTTCGGATCCTGTACCAGAAGACTCCATCAATACCGAACAAGCCACCAATATACCTCCGATCTCCGACATATATATCAGTTCTTATTTTTAATAGTATCTATGTTAAAACCACCACATAAGACTACTTTATAATTCTTTTTTATACATACATTTTTTAAAATGATCTCTAATTTTTCATAAAAGGTATTAATGCAATTAGTCTTTGGAGGCCTATATAAACATATTGTTATTAACCTGTGTTTTAATAATTCTATAGCACAACATTCTATTATACCTGTTATGGAGTGTTTCGATGTCTGTCAATTCTTTAAATTCGTGTCCATTTTTGACTAATATAAAGTGCCTCCACGTTTCTTATTGCTTCTTGTGTAACAAGCTCCTAGTCTATAATTAGGAATATTTAATAGTTTTAGAAATGCTCTGTTATATGTTATATTTATTTATTTATTTATTTATTTATTTATTTGTTTATTGGCTTACCAACAATTGTTACACCAATACATTATGTAACTACAGACTAAGGGCAATAAAACCTAGTGTACAATTTCTTAAAGGTAAACACCACATGCGATACTAACAAAACTTATTCATAAATACAAATTATGAACAAAAGTAAAAAAAAATAAAATATAACAAAAAAAACTGACAAAACAAAAAAATGTTGATTCGCTATAGTTCAATTTGGAGTTATTATCCTAGTTTACATCTATGGACGCTTGCAAATGCCTTCGAAATATGTTAATACTGATTTGGAATATATCTGAAGACTTTTCATAACTATTTAGTAACCTACTCAATCTCGGAACGGGAGAATTCATACCAAAAGCTGTGGATCTGTATGGAGGAACAAGAGGTAGTAATCGAGATCTGGGCAATCTGCAAGGCGCTCTAAAATTAAATTTTTGAAGCAATTGAGAACAGTCTATTTCATTTTTAAACAATTTATATAAAAATATTAGGTCGTTTATAATTCTACGTTTTTCAAGAGAAGTGTATTTAAAATATTTGAGTTTTGATTCATAGGAATCTTTACTATGTTTACCGAAAGAGTACGCTAAGTGCCAAAGATAGCGTTTCTGGATTCTTTCCAACCTCAGGGACTGACAAGCATAGTGCGGTCGCCAAACTACCGTACAATATTCTAAGATGCTAAGAACATAGGTGCTGTATAGTGACTTCTTAGTTTGTAAGTAACGAAATTCTTTTCCATTTCTCATAATAAAACCAAGCATTTTTGAAGCTTTTTTGGTGATGTATTCTATATGGTCATCAAAAGTAAGCTTTTTATCGAATATTACACCAAGATATCTTACACTGCTCACTTCCTTGACCAATACCCCGTTAAGAAAATAATTAGATTTAGTTTCTGTGTGTTTTCTAGTGAACTTGATGTGAAATCACTTCTCAACATTAAGTTTCATTTGATTAATTTCGCACCAGTTTACGAGACTGTCCAAATCCTTCTGAAGTAAGATAATATTGGATTCAGTTTTTATTATCCTCGCAAGTTTCAAATCGTCTGCATAAATATATGGGATGGAATTCGGTAAGGACTCAACAACATCATTTATGAAAATATTAAATAATACAGGTCCTATGTTAGAGCCCTGAGGTACTCCTGAATTAATATCATGTACTTTTGAACTAAAACCATTAACTACTACATAAAATTTGCGTTTATTTAAATAAGATCTAAACCACTCCAACATATTCCCAAAAATACCAAACCTACATAACTTTTCCAGCAAAATATCGTGGGGGACACTATCAAATGCTTTGCTCAAATCCGTGTAAACAACGTCTACTTCCAATCGCGAATCCAGGGCCCCTGTAAGATACTCAACAAAATCAACAAGGTTAGTTGTAGTTGACCTTGATTTCATGAAACCATGTTGGTGGCAGGTAATACATGATTTTATACGGTCATTGATAATAGGACAAACAATAGTCTCAAGCACCTTAGAAGCAGTTGGTAAAACAGATATTGGCCTATAATTTGTTATAGAATGACTGTCACCCGATTTAAGTACTGGAGTAACTTTTGCCAATTTCCAAGCATCAGGAAAAACGCCTGTGCTAAGAGATTTATTATAAATATAACAAAGAGGTTCAGTCAGAGACAAAGCACAATTTTTTAAAAATAGCGGTGGTATACCATCAGATCCACAACCTTTGGCAGGGTCAAGCTGTTTCAAGGCAAAAGTTACGGCTTCGCGACTTATGCTTATGTTATTAAAAGTCATGATGTTATCCCCATAATTTTCAATGGGAAGTCGGTTCGTCTGTGGGTCTGAGCTAATAAATAACTCAGAGAAGCTATGAGCAAAGAGATTACATAAATCAAAGCCATCACAAACAGTAGTTTCACCATAGGTCATTGAGGTAGGATAGGTGGTTGAACCTCCACGCTTAGATTTAATGAATGACCAAAAACTTTTCGCGTTTTTGGCAATTCTCTCTTCTATATGCTTTAGATAGTTATTTCTTGGTGGTAGACCATAACATCGGGTCGCCGGCAAAGTTACCACCCATCGGGCAAAGTCGTGCCGCAAAGCGACCTAGTCGTGTTCCGGCACGTTGCTCGATGAAGCCGTTAATGGGAAATGGGTCTGAACAGCTGCGGTGCGTTGGTTTGACGTCGAGTTGGTGTTTGTTTTGTCGGGTGTCTAGTCGAGGAGGGTAGCGGAATCCGAAGCAACGGCTTTCCGCTGGCCGCCCGCAGATAGTTGGGGGCCCAATTAGTAGGTTAGCCACCCACGAAAGGCTGCCCCGCCAGCTGCGAAAAATCCCAGGGTGGCTCCATCGTGCTGGTTGGCGACCAGACGAGGAGGCCCGATGGCGATCCCTGGGGGGGTTCGGGCGTCCCCGCAGTCTCCAGACTAGCCTCCCAGTGGCAAGACATCACCAATTTCGACGTCGGGTTCGATACGTACCGCCTCGTTCAACTGCCATTTCCCATCCCTATTCACTTTTATATTTATTTTTTTTATGAAAAAGTTTAAAAAAGGGAACAAGTTAAAGCAGCGGTTGCACTCCTCCTCATATAAAGTGCACCTCACTAATATAAGGGGTTTGCACTCAAATCTTTTAGCTGTCCACCACCACCTGGAGACAGAGCAGCCGCACTTGCTCTTTTTGACGGAGACGCAGATACAATGTCCTTTGAGCGCTGCGCACCTGCATTATCCCGGATACACGTTAGAGCACCATTTTCACTCACGTGCCGGAGTCTGCGTGTACGCGCGGAACGACCTCTGTATCCAGCGTCTCCGTCACCTTGAAGACCCCACTTTTTCTTCTATATGGGTTTTAGTAGACACAGGAAACGAAAAAATCCTGTATTCCTGTGTCTACCGTTCGCACAGCGGCGACCAGGAGACAACTAGATTATTTGAGTATCTCGGTGAGGCTGCTGATATGGCTTTGCATCAGTGCACCCTTCAGCGCAGCTTGTTTTTCTGGGGGACTTTAATGCTTGTCATCAAGACTGGCTGTTCCCGTACCAGAAGACCGACCATGCTGGAAGAGAAGCGCGGAACTTTGCGTTGTCCTTGTACCTCTTTCAGCTGGTGAGGCAAGCGACAAGGGTACCAGATGTGGTAGGCCATACAGCCAATTGCCTGGACCTTCTGCTGACAACTCATCCGGACAGGTATCGTGTTGAGGTCACCTCCCCCTTGGGAACCTCCGATCACTGTCTGGTGAAATCTGTGTTTACATATTCCCCACCAGCTCTCGAACCACATGGTGTTAGGCGAGTATGGAAATACAAGTCAGCAGATTGGGATGAGATGCGGCACTTCTTTGCATCTTATCCTTGGCGGCAGGTCTGCTTCTCTTCTTTGGATCCGTCGAGTTGCGCGGATGCTATAACCGATGTGGTGCATCAGGCAATGGAGTATTTTATTCCTTTTGCTGAAGTTCCCGTCGGTGGCAAAGCTCGCCCATGGTTTAATGCCGAATGTGGTCATGCTCAAGACCGAAAACATTCGGCATACCTCATTTGGGCTGATGCTCGAAGCCGCAAAACTCCGGATATAAGTACAAAGAAGAGAGCCTTTAACCAAGCTGCCAAGTCCTACAAAAAGGCATTGCGGAAGGCTCGTCTCGATCGAATCGCTAAGAATGGCGAAAAGCTCTCTGTCAAACCAACTGGCAGTCGAGCTTTCTGGTCTCTTGCGAAAGCGATCGAGTCGAATTTCTGCCAACCCTCACTGCCTGCTCTGCTGAAGCCGGATGGATCCCTGGCCCACACAGCAACAGAGAAAGCGAATGTATTTGCTTCTCTGTTTGCGGATAATTCGCATCTAGATACTGGCAATGCTTCTCCAGCACATCTTCCTCACTGCGGTATTACGATGCCTGAAATCCGCATCACTAACAAAGAGGTATGGAGAACATTGTGTCGTTTAGATGTGAATAAAGCCAGTGGTCCTGATGGTATACCAGCCATTCTGCTCAAGACATGTGCAGCTGAGTTGTCTCCTGTACTGACACGTCTGTATCGCCTCTCTTTCAAGACTGGAATAGTGCCGAAATCCTGAAAGCTTGCCAACGTGCAACCCGTGCCCAAAAAAGGCAGCCGTGCTGATCCTGTCAACTACAGACCGATTTCAATCACCTCCATACTCTGCAAGATTAGGGAGCGTGTATTGAACTCGCGCCTTCTAGTATACCTAGAAAGTAACGATCTCCTCAGTGACCAACAGTACGGGTTTCGCCGTAATAGGTCTACTGGGGACCTCCTAGTGTATGCTACACACATTCTAGGCGAGGCCATCGAGAAGAACGGAGAAGCGGTCGCCGTCTCTCTGGACGTCTCGAGGACATTTGACAGGGTCTGGCATGCGAGCCTTATAAGCAAGCTTTCAGCGTACGGTATATCTCCAGGTCTGATCGGCTGGGTAACGGACTTTCTGAGCCAGAGATCTCTCCGAGTAGTTGTCGATGGGTGTTCCTCGGAATCCTTGACAATAAATGCCGGAGTGCCTCAGGGGTCCGTTCTTTCTGCAACTCTTTTTCTGCTACACATTAACGATCTGTTGAAGCCCGGTATCTATGGGTACGCAGACGACAGCACAGTTGTAGAAAGATATCTGCCGAGTACTCGGGCTAGTCGAGATCAAATACAGTCTGAAAGAGAAGCCATGGTGCAGCGTTTGAATGACAAACTTCAGGCAGTCTCCGCATGGAGCAATGCCAATCTTGTCAAATTCAACGCCACCAAAACGCAGACGTGTCTGTTCACCGCCAAAAGGAGCCCTTTCACCTTGGCTCCTACTTTCCAGAATGTATCCTTGGAATACAGTGACCGGCTTCAGTTGTTAGGCTTAGAGATTTCCTCGAACCTCAACTTTGGTCGGTTCATTGAATCCAGAGCAAGAGCAGCAGCAGCAAAGCTTGCCGTTCTTGCGAAGGTTCGGCAGTACTTTACACCGGGACAGCTTCTTGTTTTATACAAAGCACAGATCCGATCGTGTGTAGAGTACTGTGGCCACATATTTGCTGGTGCCGCAAAGTCTCATCTTGCGGTTCTGGACTCAATTGAGAGGCGAGCAATGAGGCTCATTGGAGATCCCGAGTTGGTCGAAGCTGACCTCCAAAGCCTTGAACACAGGCGTAGAATTGCTAGCCTCTCAGTATTCTATAGGATACATTTTGGTGAGTGTGCGCATGAATTACACTATCTAATTCCCCCGGCCCCCTTCCATCATCGGACTTTCCGACGCACGGCAGGAATCCATCCTTTTGTTGTGGACATTCCACCTGTCCGAACGAAGCGCTTTGCTTCGTCTTTTTTACTGCGTACAGCAAAGGATTGGAACAGCTTGCCTGCGTCGGTATTTCCGAAAGAATACAATGTGGATAAATTCAAGAGAAGAGTGAATAGGTTGCTAGGGTAATGCGCTTTACCACCTTAGACTACATTCCACTTACCATCAGGTGGAATGTAGTCAAGCATTGCCCTAGATTATATAAAAAAAAAAAAAAATAGCATTCAGTTGACAATTTTTTACATCTTTTTGTCAAAATATTCAGTTCTAACTTATCCAGGGGGTTGTTATATTTTCAATATCTTATGCGAATAGAATTTTTCTCTTGAAGTCTTTTTCTTAAACATTGACTAAACCACGGGGGATATCTATTTTTTTAGTAATATTTTTTTCAGGAACATACTTTTTAACTATATCTCTTAGTATGGTATAAAATAATTCTATCATTTGGTTCACATCATCTAAAAGCGAAAACCGCTGCGTCCAATCTATCCTGAAAATAACGTTATTGATATATTCATAATCAGCTTTAAAAAAATTATGTGTCTTAATCACGTTGTTACTAAGGTGTTCGCTGAACTTAGCAACTTCTAAGTTAATTAGCAAAGGGGGATGATAGGGGTCAATATTACTTAAGTAGTCAATAGAATTTTGCACATCGCAAGCCTCCACATCCGTAAGTACTAGGTCAAGTATTTTATTACTATGATTAGGAACTAAATTACACTGTCTTAAACTATTAATATTAATAAAATCTATTAATTTTTCAGCGATTGCAGTTAATCTATAACTACTAAGTGAACTGTGCAGTAAATTCCAGTTTATATTGCTTAGGTTAAAATCTCCAATTATACAAACATGATCATTAATCCTTTCGAGCACGGAGTTACAATTGTTTAAAAAAATTTCGAGAGTGTTGTGAGTAACAGGAGGGGGAAGATAAACTGTACACAAAGCAATCCGTTTTAGAGATCCGGCAACTGAGATATCTATTAGGATCCAAAGGTCCTCACTAGAACTTTGCCAAATGTCAATTGATTTAGCTTTTATTTTATTAGACACTGCTATGAGTACACCCCCACCCTCCTTTGCAACCCGTGAGCCAGATGTTTCTCTTTCTCGTCTAAAAACTTTATATCTGTTATCAAATAATTCAGTGCTTAAAACATTATGATTGAGCCATGTTTCTGTTAATACAATAATATCAAAGTTAACTGTAGCTAAAGAACTATAAAATGAGCTAATTTTGGTTCTAAGACCACGTGTATTCTGATAATAGATTGTTAATGGAGTGAATTTTAAAATTATATAACTTATCTTAAAAAACAGAAAATAAACTACTTGATCGACGCCAAAGATTCCAGATTCTTAACGACGATATATCCAGTATTTTCATTTTTTCTTAAATAAACTTTACCTCCTCTCACCCATACAAACTTGAACCATTTTCAACAGTTGTTCGCCTTGCAGCGGCATGGAGTATCTTATTAGCAACAGAGAGGTGTTCACAAATATAGATTGGAGTTTTATCACCATTACAACCAAGATGGGAAGTATTAAGTCGGTCACTTGGGTGGTTTTTATTAAAGTTAAATCCCGCCGCCAAAACCGCATCACGAAATTTCTGATTTTTAAATTCTACAATAATTGATCGCGGACGAAGGCTATCTTTATCCATTTTGGCAATTCTAGTAATTCTTAAAATGTTTTCATCAGCAATCTCACATTTAATGTGTAATTAAATTGTAATTGTAGTGTAATTACCAATGTGTTTGACAGTTGACATCAAATCTTCAGTTTTACGCTCAGGCATGCATTGTATTTCAATATTATTCGATCTAGCATTTTGTTCCAAATGATTTACTCTTGCTTGTAAGTTTATTACTGTAGACTGTAGATTTTTATTTTTTTCTTCCATCACTTTTATGTTTTCTAGCGCCTCTTTATGTTCTATAATTATTTCATCAAATTTTCCACTCATGAAATCCATTGACTCCTTCATCACTTTTATTTCTTCTTTAAACGCTTTCAACTCTTTACCCAGAAGTACACGCACTGTGGAGTTAACTTCCTCCACAAAATATGCCATATGGTCTTTAAGAACATCAGTCATAATGCTTCTAACATCTTCTCGCGTTACTATGCTTGTTTCGTTATTTTGCGGGGAAGACAAAGTCTGCTTTTTTGTTGAGCGTACGGTGATATTATGGTTTTTATTTTTATCGGCCATTTTTATAATTTTACGTCTTATAAAGAATCGAACAAAATACAAAAACAAATTATAAAAATGTTAAATATGTACAGTAGTAAAGGTTCCACGTTCAAAGTCAAACGCAATGTAGGCACACTAATAAATGCTCCTCCTCTGTCTTCTCGATCGCACGACAATGTTTAGTTTGGCGGGTAGATACAAATTAGTTCTCAATTATTGTAACTTATAACCTGTGATTAAGCACTATATTTTAACTTATTTAAGTCAGCGCACTGGTAAACACACTCACTGGCCTCCATATATTGATTAAACACTCTTGTATTTTCTTAATATAGGTATTGATTGTCACATTCCTTTTATTTTTAGGAGCAATGACACGTTAGGTACGATACGTTCAAAAACTTTATATAGAGTAGATTTAGATGTTATATATATATATATATATATATATATATATATATATATATATATATATATATATACTTATATATATATATAACATCTAAATCTACTTCTTTTGTTATTGATAATTCCTGAATATGTGCAAATAATATATTACATTTAATGTTTGAAAATATCTTTAAACATGTATAGCCATGTTAAGCTTATTTAAATTTATATATTAAATTATAATTTATATATTTAAATAAATTTATAATTTATATATTTAAATTTATTATATTTATATACACTCATCTCCGCTGACTCTAAACTGTGCAGACGTGTTCTTAAGTGCTCGTATAATCAAAGCTAAAAGTGGTTTAAAAAAGTAGTGGCTGATACTTAAAAAAGTGGTTAACACCTAAAAAGCATCAAATCTGTTAAAAGGTGATAAAGTGGAAACCATAACTGTGAAATAATAGTTGTTACTATTTTAAATAACAAAATAACAGTGTAGAACAAAATCAGTCACCGCGATCGAGTTCAAGTGCAGTGTGCATAGGTCAATGACCGCAAGTTAACGTGAACCAATTAGCAATCACTAACGCACACCTGCAATGGTCCGTTAAAGAGACATACTAATAATTTCGATATTGAAGTATTAATCTATCTGGTGTATTGGTTAATGAGCTAGCTAAGTGGCATAAAGATAATTGTGAGTTCGTATCAACTTAGCGATTTTTCTGAACAAGTGTTATTGTATTGTGTTATTTTATTTATTATTATTATTCTTTATTTTTTATATTTAATTTTACTTTCTTCTTTGTTGTTGTATTATATTATTGTATAATTTTGTTCAATTTGTCGCCTACCAAGTAAAATATCTTCTAGAAGGTATATTATTCTTAAGGATTTACGTACCAAGGTTTCATTAGTAGTGTGTTGAATACGGAGACAAAAAAGAGATAATGCAGCGCACTCCGGAAACTGGACATAATGTCATGTACTCAACCGAATCTTTGTACGGAATCGCAGGGAGATGTAGAAGTGATTAAAAATATTAATTTGAGAAAAAGAAAACATCCTGAACAAATACAATTTCAGGATTTTGAAGATTCTTTGAAAAAATCTCTAAAAGAAATGCTGAATTCTGAAATTGATGAAATTAAAACCCAAAACATCAAAATTATGGAGTCAAACAACCACATAATAGAACTTCTACAGTTAAATGCCGCTAGCCATAAAGAACTGAGTGAGAAAGTAGTCTCACTTGAATCGAAAAATGTGATAGCTATGGATCGTATACATGAACTTGAAACCCAACTTAATGTAATCCAGAAGAAAATGATCAAAAATATGGTTGAGATAAGAAATATACCTAGGAAAGATAACGAAAATTTAAAAGAGCTTTTTAATACCATTTGTATTTAATAACAAAAGATGTATAGGAATCTTTTTAGATCTTGCTAAGGCATTCGATACTATTTCTATTCCCTTACTAATTCGAAAATTGGAGGCTATTGGCATACGCGGCGTTCCTCTGGACCTTTTTAGAGACTACCTTAGTAACAGGTCCCAATCTGTTAAACTAGGAAACGTTCTTAGTTCAAAACAAAAAGCAAATTTTGGAGTCCCCCAAGGCTCAGTGCTTGGGCCTACTCTTTTTTCAGTCTACATAAATACCCTATGTGACATTAAACTCCCTAATTCAAAAGTAATAACGTTTGCTGATGATACTGTTATCCTTTTTCGAGGCGATACATGGACGAAGGTTAAATTAGCAGCAGAAGAAGGAATGAAAACTGTTACCAGATGGTTGGATTTAAATTTATTAACTTTAAATCTAACCAAGACTAAGTATATAACTTTTAGCATAAGGAATAACCTTCAACCTAAGTCTGACTATGTGCTAAAAGTACATAATGGTAACTGCTCCAATGAAGAAGAGTGTAATTGCTACATTTTATCATCAGCTAGTAGTGTTAAATACCTAGGTGTTGAGATAGACAAAAACCAAAACTGGAAACAACAAATTAACAATCTTAGTTCTCGGATACGTAAATTAATACCAATTTTCAAAAAACTAAGAAATCTGAAAGACCATAAAACTAATAAGATGGTTTATGTAGCAATATGCCAATCCATACTTATGTATGGCATCTCTACCTGGGGTGGTGCAAGTAAAAGTATATTGCTTAGAGTTGAAAGAGCCCAAAGATGCATTTTAAAAGTGATAAACTGCAGGCATTTTCGATATCCAACCACGCAGCTGTACAATGAGTTTGGGGTTCTTAGTATTAGACAGTTGTTTATAAAAGCAAACGTACTTCGGCAACATTCTTGCGGGGCTCGTGAAAATGCATACAGTAGGAGAAAATACAAGGTTTATGAAATTCCGGCATGTAGAACTGTTTTTGCTAAAAGTTTTCCGATGATTGTGGCACCATATTTATATAATCGCATAAGCAAAAACCTTCATATCAAAGATGTGACTAGATATCAGTGTAGTAAGTTATTGGATATATTTTTAAGTGACATGGATTATGAGAGCACAGAGCTATTGGTTTTTTTTAAATAAATATATAATAAATATACTTATATTAATATAACTTATTGATCATACGGAGTATACTAGCATATGTTTTCAAAAAACGCACACATCTTATTATATATATGTATGTGTGTGTATATGTTGTATATATATATATGTATATATATGTGTGTGTATGTGTGTATATGTATTTATATGTGTATGTGTATGTATGTATGTAGGTATATATAATAATATGTTCTGTTAAAGTTAGATTTGATCATAATGATTATTGTTTCTAGACAGCTTATCTACCAATTAATATGAATTCATTTAGTAGTCATGAATCTTGGTTTTGTTATTGTATAAATATTTTTGTTATTGTTATTCATAAATACTTATTCTTTTTTCTTAACTTTATTAATATAATTACATATAACCACTTATAATTGTAAAACAGAAAAAAATATTTTAATAAAAGTGTGTATGTATTTTGTGGAGCGAGTCTTACCTTGCCGTAACACAGTTGCGACTAGCACGGGAGGTAAAGAATTCTTGTATATTCTTATCTGTATACCGCCAACTACCGGTTTAATTAAGACAGTTGCTAATGCATGGTTTACGTAAATAAAATAAATAAATATTGTATTGCATTGTAGTGATACCAAAACCATTAACCTGTTATTACCTATTTTTAATTTAAATACTACTGTCATGTACTATGTGAAAATAAAGATTATTATTATTATTATTATTATATATAAATAAAGAATGAAAAATAAATAGACGGACAGCGATACGGTAGCTCAGTTGGTAGAGCGACGGGACGGTTTCCCAGTAGTCGCGGGTCCGAATCCCTGCCCGTATCGATTTATTTTTCATTCTTTATTTATATAAATATTACATTTATTTAATAATTTGGAAATATTCTGGTGCAAGATAGAAAGATGGTTAAATACGAAAAAAATCAGAATCGGGCATATTTTCAGACCTTAACATTAAATTCGGGTTTGTAACTCTATTTGCTTGGAAGATATTATTTAGTATCAATAAGATATTATCAAATATGATTTCCATTACTTAGTCTACCGGAAAACTTAGAAAACATAGAAAAGTCACATTTTAGCTTTAAATTAGAGTCCAATAGGTGTGCACAGTTATAAAAAGTATTATCTAAATATAAGAGATTATTAAACGTCCCTATTCTCCAATTGAAAACTGCTCTGTAGTTACTATATTTGTAGGTCGGTAAGCAAAGTATGATATTGGTATTATGAATATGTTTTAAGGTGTTCCTTATTTCAGTAACAAGATCAAAATAGTTATCCGTCTTCCTAAAATCTTCTTCTCTTTTTAGTATGATGCAGATCTTCGATAGTGTAGTCATGTAGCTTTTTATGTAGATCTTTTATAAGGTAACGTATGCCACAGTTAGAATAAAACCAGTGACATATTTGTGTATTCTTGAATCTTTCTTCCGCTATTGATAAAACGTTACACGTTTTATTTGCACTAATAATACATAATTTATTTTGAATCTTTTTAAAATTCTCACATTCTCTTATAACGGTATCTTTTAGCCTATCAACATTTCCAGTATTTGAAAAAATTTTTGTGCATTTTTTTATATTTTGTATTCTTTCAGTTTTCTTTTCGGAAATTATAAGAAGTATTCCATTCTTAGGGGCATTCCTAGAAACTGTCTTGGTTCACAAGTTTTTAGTTCCTTTTTTAAGGTCTTCATAATTATTTAATATTTAAGGTTTTTTTAATCTCTTTATTTTCTACAGATAAATAAATAATATGTTCTTGTGCTAAATTAAGTTGTGACGTCAGATGTTCAACTTTTTGTTTAGGATCCTCAATTACAAGCGTATTATTATCCATAGAAATATTCGGTATACTACTTGTGTTGTTGTTGTCTCTATAGCCTACTTAAATATCTTGGCCTTTCTAGAACAAGCATCGGTTCATTTCTAGAACGTACTTCAAAGGCGGCATTAGTAGGTTCTTTCCAAATTTGGTTAGGTAGGGAGAGGAGTGTGGAGGGTGAAGGTGAGCGTTTTTGCGCATAATAAAGGGGCCCCTTAAACCTACTCCTGGGTCGCAAGTCCCAGGCACTGCTTGCACTCCTCTCCTTGCAACGCGATGGGCCCGGCACCCGCACGGTGAATCCATGGATTGCTAAGAAGCTTCGTCGTCTAGTTTAGAGCTACTATTTGCAGATGATAGTTCTGTCAAGGATTGATTTCGTGCTTTTCTAAATGTGATATTTTCAAAGAAATTCATATTTGTAAATACAAATTATCTTAAAAATTTAAGAAATTTCAACTAATATAGGAAAAAGTATTTCTCCTAAACATAAGTTTGAAAGCACATATTATTGGTGTAGTCCTATATACAAATTCAAACACTTCACCAATACACCAATTGTGCATTTAGTTAACACGTTGAAATTGAGAGTAATTTCTAACTCGACATGTTATTTTCTTAAATTGCAGGTGGTCGTTTTATTTTTAAATTAGATTGACGGTTTGTGTTTGTTATTGTCTACAGAAACATTATTTTTTGTTAATTAACGTTTGTTATTATTAAAGACGTATTTATTGTTTTTACTTTGTTTTAAAAGTAAACTTAAAAATGACATTGTCTCGTAGTGCCCTGTTAGCGAATTTAACTTTAATATTCTTAGGGCGCCGATCATTTTTGTCAGCGTGTGGTACGCGATGACTACTTATTATGTCGGATGTACGTATAGGGTGCTTAATAGCATTACCTAGACACTCAATTATATTGATAAGATTCTCACCTCGCCTATCGGGAATATTAGTTACTTCGATATTGAACTGCCTTGCCTGCTGTTCTATGGCCTGTATTTTATTTTCTAGTAGTTGCATCTGAGTCTTATAACAAATAGATTGCGAAGTTGTGTGTTCTACAGTTTTCAGTCGACTGTCAAAGAGGTCCTGTCGTTCAGTCGAAAAGCTAAGCGATGCCTCCATGTCGTATAGACGGGTGTTAACCTCGTTTAATGATTTATTCAGGCTAATAGTGTCCGTAGTAAGTTTTAACATATTAGCGTTAAGCTCTGATAGCGCAGATGTTATTTTAGATACCTCGTCGGTAAAAGAAAAAAATGTGTTTACCTCAGTGGCAATACTGTTCGCGACACAATCACTAATACTTTTATTCCATACTTGCATTTGATTGTTATTTACTTTGGGTTACATAATTTAAATTTTGTTCAAGTTAACAGTTAAAACTTTTTTACCAATTTTTTTTTATTAGTCGTTTGAACACCAAATCATTTCTGTTAGAAATGTAATAATATTTTGTCCGTCCTTTAGTCGAATCCTACATTAATGTACCATGCCTTTGATACATCACAAAACACAATGCAACACTCATTTGTATACTATCTCAATTCAGTGTTATAAACCAATTTTTCTTTACGAGCCGTCATTACTTACTTTTATGAATTGTACAAAGCGATGATAAGCGTTACGACACTATTAAATGAAGCTATTGTATTTTATCGCACTGTTCAAACATCTCAGTCTCTCTACAAAATTAATATTTTAATAAATATGATTGTAATATAACGAGTTCTTACATTGTAAATTGAATATTATATTCTTTTGCGTAATTACGTTAAATTAAATTTACATCCTTTATTAAATACCAGTTTCTACCCGAGACTTCGTGCGAATTAGATAGTTTGGGCAGCAATTTTACCTTTTACGTCAAGAGCTTGCATAGTAAATGTTTTTTTTTGTGTGTGAAATGTGAACTGGGTTTTAAAACCTGCTCGTTTTTTATTGTAAAGGGAAAGAAAAGCCATTTCTATTAGTCATATTCATTTCAATATTTGGAATTGATACGATTAAACAATTTAACTTTTAATTTTTACTATTTTTGCTCCGTGTTTTGGGATAAAAGATAGTTTATGTTTGTTTTGAAAGTTATGATGCCAGTGTATCGGAAGAAAGCTTCGCAGCGGTACTTTTAGTCCGATTTACGTTTAAGTTCAAAAATCGTTATAAAAAAAATGGCAATACGCAGATATTTTAGGGTTTTTATTGAAGTAGCCAAGTATAAGCATCATTTGACACAATCCTTAATTTCAATTATTAAAGTGTCTTAACAGTATAACACTACATTTTAAATAGTAACTTAGCAAAATTACTCTGTTACAGAAGTATTTTTTAACAAGTTTGCAATTATTGTAAATCTATTGCATTTAATATTATTTTTCAGCTTTATCGTATTTAACATAGTTTTCATATTATTACTCTTGCTATTTTAATGCATTATGTACGTATAATAAAACATTCATTTCAATTTTGAAAACAGCAATTAAAATGCTATCTATTTCTTTAAAAAAATATAGAATTAAAAATCTCGCAATACCAATTGAGCTACCAACAAACAAGGCGACCCGTTTGTTTCAATTTATTATTCTATATTTGATCGTCCTCATCAGGATGTTAAAAGGAACACAAGTAGAAAGCTTAGGAATTTTGAAGTTCACAATATGTTTATATTTTTAAAGTCACATTACACTTCAATCCTACGGAAAAAACGATATCGAAGAAACAATGGCCTGATTTTACTTATATATATGTCACTTCTTAGAATAATTCAAGTCTAGGAAAAAAAAATGTAAACTTAATAACGTCTCATTATCATAAAATCAAATATGTTTCGTGGACAGTAAAGGCTATATACGACAAGTTATTTTCTATTGCCTTTATACAAAAAATAGTAAATGAAATGAGTGAGAATGTAAAGAAATCAGACAACAGGCGATATGTTTATTTGTTCCTTCTATTAGGTGATAACTTCACCATCATTTGTTTCGGGTGCGAAATAGCAGATCATATATATAATTTATTGTATAGTAAAAAAAATAATAATAATATACTTTATTGCACACCACAAAGTTGAAAATACAGTCAGTTAAAAAAACAGGCACAGAGAGTAAAAAAAAAAAACAATATAAAAATAAAAACAAAAATTAAAACTACTTATAGGTATACAATAAGGCGGTCTTATCGCTAGGTAGCGATCTCTTCCAGACAACCTTATTCTGCTAGGATCGGATCATGAGAGAGATTGGAGGGTAGTGCATAATAGAATAATATTAATATAAATACACGCATAATAAAATACTTAGTACAATATAAATACATACATATACATACATACTTAAACGTACATACATACATACATACATATATACGTTTATTTATAATAAATTGAAACTGAAAAAAAAAAATAATAATAAAAAGATGTGTAATACAAATTATATAATAAGAAGTATAGGAAAGACGTTATAACATTATACAAGAGACGACAAATCATTCCATAGAAATATAACTTATATAAAATTATACGTAAAACAAGATACATACACAAATGATAAAGTAAATGATATAATAATTATGCCGAACTTAGTGATAGGTGTAGATAGTGATCTTTAACCAACTTCTTGAAGGTGGTCAAAGACCGAACTTGACGAATAGCTAACGGTAATGCATTCCATAATAAAACCGCTTGTACACTAAATGATTTTTTAAAGAAAGACGTTGTATGACAAGGTAATCGCAAACTAAGGTTATCAGAAGACCTTAGTACTTTACTATAAATACCTAGGAATTCGAATTTGTCTTTGAAGTAAAATGGAGAAGTTGGGATAAATAGCACACAGTACAAAAGAGAAAGAATATGTAGATTCCGGCGAAGTCGAATAGGTAACCACTTTAGACGAGAACCAAATTCAGACACATGGTCATATTTGCGAAAGCCAAATATGAATCGAATACTAAGATTTTAAAGTCTCTCAAGTTTATTAAGTTGGTCTTCACATATACTAGGATAACTTGCGTCGGCATAGTCAAGAATGGAAAGCAATAGAGATTGGGAGAGCATAATTTTGGTAGGAATAGGTAGAAAATTTTGTAATCGACGCAATGAAGACATAGCAGCAAATGTCTTCCTGCTAACTTCATTTAATTGGGTCGTCTAAGATAATGTTTTGTCTATATGTATTCCTAAATTTTTAACGTTATCACTAAAGGGAATTACAACTCCATCAAATACAAGAGGAGGCAAATTTGCCCAGTCTACTTTAGCGATCATTCCTGGAGATCCAACAATAATAGCTTGACATTTTGCAACATTGACATTAATACCGCACTATACGCACTCCAACTTTGTATCGAGGTAAGGTCTGTATTAAGTCTAGTAATAGCACATGGTAAGTCTTTTAGGCCGGACTGTGAATATATTTGTAAGTCGTCTGCATACATGTGATAAGGAGAAGAAATACTGTGAGTGATCGGATTAATGAAGATTGAGAAGAGCAGTGGTGACAACACGCCTCCCTGTGGAACACCGGCACTTACAGTACACCAAGCTGAGAAGGATTCGTCAATACGAATGCGATGCCGGCGTCCAAACAGGTAACTACGAAACCAATCCAAAGCTGATGGAGATATGTTAAGAGAAACTAACAAACTGAGTAAGATATCATAGTCGACGTTGTTAAAAGCATTGCTAAAATCAAGCAAGGTTAACACTGTCAGATGTTTTTTATCCATTCCCATTCGTTTTTCATCAGTAACTTTGATAAGAGCAGTTGTCGTACTGTGACCAGTGCGGAAACCGGATTGAAATGAATTTAAAAGATCGAAAGAAAGATAGTGTCGTATATACCACTATATAATAAACTATTAAGTTACTTTTATAAATTATAATAAATTAACTTAAAATGATATGTATATATTACATGTAGAGTTAAATTTCTATAAATTAGTAAAGAATTGTTAAGTTTATGGATTATTGTGTCCTACTCATTTGAGAACGGAAGCTCTGTAGGTTGTGAATTGTGATTGTGGATGTGATCTTTGAGTACATGCTTTCAGTAGCTTATCTAGTTTTTTATTACTGAGTTAGATTAGTCTTTTTATATCTTAGTTTTTTTTACCTTATTAGTTCTAACATTGTTACCTTAGAATTAGACTTTGTGTCGTTAAATTATGTGAAATATGTAAATGTTGTAATTACTTAGAAGCTTTTTTGGAACGTAGTACCTTATCGCGCGTTGTGAAAGGGGGCTAGACGGTAAAAATTCTTACGAAAAGTTGGCACGACATGTTTTGCTATCTCTCTCTCTCTTATAGAAAGCAAGCGAGATATTTTCATTTCTAACATTATTATTTTTTGTATTATATTAAATTGCTTAGTAGTTATTTATTATTTATTTGATATTGGAGTTTGTTTTTTTAGAATCAATTTGCAAATAAGACAGTTTAATTGAAAATAATAATACAAATTTGTGATCAAATATACTCGTAATATTTTGTAACAATGCCGTCTATTTATACCTTAGGGAAACATAACTACATCTGTTATATAAACATATCAGTACAAAGTGAAACCGCTAGGTGGCGGGACAATAACTCATGGGTTTATTGTTAACACTTTTTAATTTAGTTATTAATTTTATTTACATTTATTATAAATTATCGGCGAAATATCAAACAAAAATAGTATACAAATATTATTCATTTGCATATTAGCTTATATTAATAATTTAATACCATAAAAATTATAAATGTATCGTTCCCTACATAGAAATATAAGTCTTTACTTACTTACATTACAAATAATAAATATTTTAAGTTTTAATTAATTATTATTTTTTGTATTATATTAAATTGCTTAGTAGTTCTTTATTGTTTATTTGATATTGGAGTTTGTTGCAATTTGTAAGAACGCCATCTATTTTTACCTTAGCGAAACATAACTACATTTGTTATATAAACATAGTGAAACCGTTAGGTGGCGCGACAGTAACTCGCGGATTTATTATTTAGATTTAGTTATTTTTCTTTTTGATTTAGTTATTTTCTTTTATTTGTATAAAAAATATTAAACGCTATTGAGGTCATTTTTTTTATTACAATTCCTTCAATAATTAATCAAAAGGAACTTCGTTCCATCCGGGTGTTCCTTTACACCTCTTAGTTTTTTTAATAAATTTCTACATGCTTTATTCAATCAGAAGTGGGATAGTCCTGGGCCCCTTACCAGTTTGACTACCAAAATTTGGTGGGGTTGGACAAATGAAATTTGGTGGGTTTACCCTCGGTATAATTTTTATATTTTATTATTTTGTGGTGTTCCATTTTATTTAGAAAACACACTAATCACAGAACATATCACACCGGCAACACTACCTGTATACATGTGGTAGTCTCCTAAGCTGTCGCGAAAATATTTTACAGAATCGTTCCTATTAACAAGGAAATTAATTCCTTGGTTTGTGTACTGCGTGTAAGTAAAACGTGTTCAAATCTCGTGAAACGACAATTTCGGTGTGTACTTTTTTGCGGAATGGCCGATTTAAGTTTAAAAAATGTCCCATATATACATTTATTCACCACAATAGCACTTGGAACCCGAGCTTTAAACTATAACTGAGACTGTTGTAAGACAGGTGTTGACTGTCCGAAGGATGCGCGCTAACTCCCTGACCGCGTGGCAGCTACCGCATTTATTAGATTTTAATGGACTTACATCAGCATTATTTATTTGTAAATATCTATCATAACATTTCACCTAAGAAGCCAAAGCTTTATCTTTTATAAGATGAACACGAAGGTCTATATTTAGTAAAAACGGTTACTATCCGTGTTGAAAGCTCGAATTTTTACAAAAGATTTATAATAAAATTAAAGAAGTACAAAAATAAAGAATTATATAAAATAAAGAATAAAGTTTTCCCATTCATGAAGCTTGTAATATAATTTAAAAATACAGTTATGTACATAATATGATAATAATAATAATAATTTATTGAAAAAAAAAAGTTTGCAAATATGAGAACGATAGGTGCAAATTCTTAAATAAATATAACTTTAGTGTCTGAATTAGGATACCCTGCTTTTCAGACTTTATTTGTCACAGGATGTTATTTAGGTACTTTATATTGTAGATGTTTAAATTATAAACTTATAGTGTAGTGAAACTTAGATTCTAGAAGTAATATAAACAATAAGCATATTATATCGACGAATAAAACTAATATTATTGGATTACAGTTAATAGTTGTTCTGAGTCTTCATTGGTAATGTTTTGCAGTATATCTTGCAGACTTTTTTTACAATTATTATAATTCAAGGGGAAGATGTCCCTTAATCTGTTGAGTCTCTTATATAGTACTTGAGCTAGATATAAAAAGAATTTAGCCGTAAATGCATGTTTTACTATTTTTTGTGAGCAAACCATATCTTTCTGTCTTTTATTAGTCATTTCAGGGTTGTAGGTAAGGGCTGTGTGCTGTTTTAATTATGCATGCATAATGAATAATTGTCGAACTGTTAGCACTTCGCAAGATCTGTAAAGAGTGTTAGTAGGAAATATGAAAGGGAAATGTGGAGACCTTCAAAATCGCCCTTTGAGCCCTTTCGGTGGTTAACAACAGTGTTTTGCCTACTCCATCCCATGTATTTATAGAGTAATTTATTATGGATTGACACAATGCGAAATATACTTGTTTTAATAATTTTAAGTTTGCTATATATCGTAACTTTGAAATGCAAATACTAGTTTACGGAGTCTATTATTTATTTCCTTTATGTGTTCTTTAAATGTAAGCGTCTCGTCTAATATGACACCTAGACATTTTATTTTGTTGACAGTTTTAATTTCGGGACATGAGTATTGGTCACAGTTGTAGTTACAATGATGTTCGTAAAGGGATGAGTTAATTTGGTGGGTGGTTATTTGGCGTATAGGAAATTTAATATACTTGGTTTGGTCTGTGTTAAGTGTTTGTAGATTATGCTGAAGTCATTTATCCTCGAAGGCTAGTTGTTCTGTTTTGGCAGAAAAAAAGTAGAGCAGTGTTATCAGCGTATAATACAATAATGCCATGATTTAGTTTTTGGTTACAGAGGTCGTTTATGTATATTAAACACCAAGTGGATACTAAAATACTGCCTTGTGGGACGCCAAAGCAGGTGTTTTTCTGATCATCGCTGCTGACATTGCCAATCCTTACGCACTGGGTTCGGTCATTTAGGTAACTCTTAAGAAGATCTGACTGGCTGCCTCTTATACCGATGCTTTCGAGCTTGCGCAACAGAGTGGGAATTAAAACAGTGTCAAAAGCTTTGGCGAGATTTAGGAATGTTCCTATAGTGTGGTTACCTTTATCAAGCTCCTGTGCCGGATAGTCATTCAAAAGATGTACGGCGTGGGCTTGTAAGTCGTTAGTTTTTGTCTAAATCCAAATTGCGACTTAGATAGAATCGATTTATCTTCTAGGAATTGTACTTATCTCTTATTTATATATTTTTCTAATATTTTAGAAAGACAGGGCAGTAAGAAAATTGGTCTATAATTGATCACTTGATCTTTACTATCCGATTTATATATAGGTACAACAACAGCTTTTTTGAGGCAATTGGGAAAAACTCCAACAGAGATAAATAAATTGAAGATATACGTTAGTGGTGGGATTATAAGATGCCTGAAATGTTTGATAAATTTAGATGATATGTTGTCCCATCCAACTGCGCCGGCTTCTTTTATGGTCATAATTATAGTGTCTATTTCCGTTTCGTCAGTGTCAAGCAAAACAAATTCCAGTCAGCTTGACGAAATTCCAGTCAATTTGACGTAAGACCTGGTTGTGTCTATCTAAAGTATAAATATTGTTTTATACTGTACCTCTTTTACACTCACAGATTTTTCTTTCGATAGATGTGAGATAAACATCTATTTCGATATCAGATTCCGTAGTATTTAAGACAGAGACATTTACTCTAAGATTCGATTTTAAATGAACTATACAGTGAGCGACACAAACTCGTCCTGATATCTTATGATCAAGGTTTTTTGGTCTGTGGCAACACTGAGGTCAACAACTGATTTCAATTGTTCCTAATAGTTTTATTAATAAAATTCCCAATTAATTATTCAATTACAGTGTATTGATACTAGTGTCAGAAGAAGTATAGTGCTTAAGTTATTCTTCAATATTGTAAATCTCTAAGAAAGTGAAAAGTGACAGTTGATTGGTAACGCACAAACTTTAAATTTTCTAAAATAGATATATATGCTAGTTTTTAAATGGTTTTAGTTCTTTCTTTATTATTTTACAACTGGCTCATTCAATTTCATATTAGTTTTGTTTCTGCAAATCTCAGTTTCTTTGTTTTGTCTCATTTATTGCGTAAACAAAGCATAATAGGCCCTTTGTTTGATTTTGCACTTTAGTACCTTATTTAATATTAAAATGATGACTCGTTCACGCCAAGAGGAGAACAAACTCCAACTGGCACTACAAGAATTGAAAGTGAGTAGGGACTTGTATGCCCAGCTAAACAATGAAAGAGGTGCTAATGAGAGGGAACTATTAGATATTAATAGAAAACACAGTGGCTGTTGCTAATAGACAAACTTTATTGTAGAAAAGGTACATAGATAGCAAATACATAGACAACCAAATTCCAAGAAATTACATTATGGTATAAATGATTGTAGTATTAAGAATAGATTATATTTGATATATTTTAACATCTCCTCTTATCAAAATAATCTAATATCCAAGTAATAACAAATGAATATAAACTATACTTAAAGATTCTAGCTTCAGCCGTCAAAAAACATCTGTTCCGTATTGAATTATTCATAACGAAGGTTTAAATCGGACCACGCCTGTGAAAAGTACTCCAAAGTGTAGCTAAAGTGCTGTTACAAGAAGAGTTATCCCTATCATCTCAGACTTTAGAGCAACAGGGGGTCCAGTCCTAGGCAAAAAAACAAATAAATCCACAAAACATCCCAAACGTACGTGACTATTTAAAATATTGAAAAAATACCATCACAATCTGACCTAGAAATTTCGGTCGATGGTCACGTCATACATTCCACTCATACGTGATTGAAAGAAGTTTTACAAAAATACCGTCACGACATAATCTTATAACACCGGGCTTGAAAATAAAAGCAAAAAAAAAAAAAAACATCTATACAAGTTTTTGCAAATGGATTTGCTTGAGAAATCTGGTATCTACTTCGCCGAGAAGAAACATATCTCAACTTATAACACTATAGGCGAGGGCTCGCTGAATTAAGAAGAAATATTCCATCTTTCGGCTCCAATAACTTCTTACCAGTCGCAGCAACGGCAACACGAGATACTCAATTCACATCACACTTCGCGTCAACGTGCTCAAAGGAGAAGAACATCAGCAGGACCTACATCAAAACCGCAGAACATCAGCGCAGGTGGGTCCTTTGCGCAGTTGCAAAATATATATATACATATTTATATTAATGATAAAATAATAGTAATATTAAAAACAACACATTACAAATAGATAGTAATTAAAAATATAATAAACAAATAATTTTCAACAACTATAAAATGTCTTCCTACGAAAATTCTAATAATAAGACCGTGGCGGAGACTGTTAAGATTGCAGAACACACAGTAAGGCAGACGCGATCGTTAAGTGAGAAAGTCCTAACCAAGCAGGCCAAAACTAAATCGGAGAAAGTCTCGCCTTCATCAAGTACCAAGGGAACGCAAGTCGTCGAACGATCCAAGTCGGAGAAATACATCAAGCTCCAAAAAGCTCGTAAGACTCCACCCTATGGCGACGCAAGCGAGGTCTCATCGCAAGCCGCAATTACCATCCAGGAGACCCAAATGTACAAAAATCTGGCGAAGTCTGAACTGCTTAAAATATTAGCAGATTCGGAGAGCAGGCCTGCATTCCTTACTTTTGCCGAAAAAGTCTTCCGCAAAGTAGCTAGAAGGAATAGTACTTTCGCTAATCCATCTCTTCATCAACCCATACAAACACGCGAAGTGATTACCCGAAGACATCCTATGTTACCCATAAACTCCGAGCCAAATGCGATAACAATTCACCAACTTTTATTTTATGATGAAAAAAGTAATCCGTCATTAAGAATTCGAGGGGCGGCCCTATTCATGAATTCTAATCAGGAAAAGCTAGGCATAAGTTTTTGCGTTCCTAGTAGTCGCAGTGGAGTGGCGATTTCCCTGGGACTAGCGGCATTAATAAATGGGAGCACATCGAGACAGAACATGAAGCGCAAAGTTTACGAAGCGTTGCCCGTAACAAAGGTGGCAGGCATCGAATGCCGGTTATTACGAAAAGTAAATAAAACTATCGTATTAATCGAGCGGAAAGACGTGGAGCCACCTGACGCTCAGGCTAGTTGTCTGCTGTCGAAATTCGGAGAGCCGTTAGGAGGGGAATACATCACTCCCCGAACAATCAGTGTTGATGCTATGGTACTGGTGTATGAGAAGGTTGGAGTATCACAAAGGATTGGTATTTTAAAAGCCTCCATATACCACGAGATAGTTGTATATGAAGACCGAGGGGAAAACCTTGAATACCTCAGGCCACATCATGTTTTGGGACCAACCAACCCCCCGGCAACGGAGGAGATACAGAACCAGCATCAAAGAGTGGTTCGGAACGACTACAGGAAAAGGCAAAAGCACAACAACAAGCCGAAGCCTCCACGTCAAAACCTAGCCTCACATCAAAATCTTTCATGAAGGCAATCACGACCGCCTTAGGGCCCATGGTAAAAGCATAAAGAACCTCACCAGGTAAGAAAGTGGTGTACGATGACCAGGAGGAAAATCTCCAACACCCTACACTTTCACGCCGTACACTAAAGCCCACCAGCTCCATGGCAACGGCGGTAATCAACCTCATAAAGATGAAAAATAAAACCAGCTCTGAATCTATAAAACCTCAAAAAAAAACAAAGACAAAGATGGGAATAGTCAGTTCGCCTTGTCTTCGTCTTGCGGAGGGACCACTGAATCACCTTATAAGTGCTTTCCTTGAGTTTCAAGCTTTTACAAAAGCGACTAAACAGGCCAAATCTTTACCTCTACCAATACCTCTTGAAGAAATTCTTCAGGCTTTTAAAATCTGTAATCGGAAGTTCTTGGAGCTGAAACTCAAGGAGGCAGATGCAGCCATATACAACAACCAAACTGCAAAGATAATTCACAGCACAATGGCAGGAGAACATATAGCAGCATACAATGCGACCAGTGGTTTCGTTATGTTGGGGCAAAGACGAAGCGAACAGGCAAATCCAGATATACGACGCCATCTAACGACCCAATTGTTGTCACGGCCCAATGCACCAAGATTATGCTAGAGGATATGATCCTAGACAAAGCTAGCATATTAACGAACTTCGAAGCTTGGACCGTTCCAATACTAAACTGGGTCAACGGGGTTCCAGGATGTGGCAAAAACAATAATATCGCACTTCGACGCGGAGAAGGACGTCATCGTTACAACCACAACTGAGGCGGCTAAAGATCTAAGAGAGAAGATCTCTCAGCGTATAGGTGACAAATCAAAGAATCGAGTGCGTACGATGGCCTCTGTATTAGTAAATGGATTCAAAGTGTCAGAAATCTATCAACGTTTGGTGGTAGACGAGGCTTTTATGAAATATTTCAGATCCATAGCAATGGTTACGCGGTTGTCCGGCGCTGCCGAAATTCTCCTCGTCGGTGACGTGAACCAGTTACCTTACATCGATAGAGATAATCTATTCGAGATGAGGTACTGTCGTCCCACCCTGATAACGTCCATCAGCCAAGAATTACTGTGCACACATCGGAATCCCTTAGATGTCGCGTATGCCTTAGAAGAGGTCTACTCCGGCATCTACTCCAGCAGGAAACTAGTGCAGTCCTTAACAATGCTCAATTACACAGGATCGAAAATACCCAGATCCCAACCTAATACCCTGTACTTAGTACACACCCAGGAAGAGAAGATAGCATTGTCTAACGAGGGTTATGGATCAGGCGAAGGGTCGCGTATCTTAACCATACACGAAGCACAAGGACTCTCTTTCAGTTCCGTTTTTATAATCAACACCAGGAGTAAGATGCAACTGCACGACAGCTTTCCCCACGCGGTTGTAGCAGTGTCGCGTCATACCGAGAGCTGTGTGTATTTTACCGACAGCGAGGACGAGGCGTCGGGCAGATTCATCAGGAGAGCGATGAAGGCGACAAAATATAACATCAAAGAATATAATACCAAGATGGCTATAAAAGACAGAAACTTCGCTATCGTGGAAACCTTGCTCGTGATGAGTGAAAAAAATAAAAATAACAGTAGGTCACAACAATAGTGTTTTCGTAGGAAGGTGTTAATGAAAAAATATAAGAATTTTAATGCATACTAACTTTAATAATATTTTTTTTATTATATATCAAATACTTATACTATACTTCACATTATAACATTGTATAATAAAAAAATAAATAAATAAAAATAAAATATATATATATAATATTTTCCAAGAAATAAATCATTTAAGTATGTAAGCATCCTTTTGGTCTGTTCTTCAATATTACGTACTCGCCTTCACTTTGCCTTATACTTAGCATACTATTAACTAGACAAACTTATTTAGAAAAGTATATTTTCGTTTCTTTCGATTAATAACTAATCAAACATTAATAACAT
The DNA here is from genome assembly GCA_959347405.1 of Napeogenes sylphis. NCBI lineage: Eukaryota > Metazoa > Arthropoda > Insecta > Lepidoptera > Nymphalidae > Napeogenes > Napeogenes sylphis. The sequence continues at coordinate 41,927,902 of OY365779.1, read as the reverse complement.
GTATGTTTAAGTTTATCGTTATGTCAACTATACTCTCAGTGACATTTGTCACCTGTCAGCGTTGCAGCCCTTCACTGCATATTCGTTTTTTAATTAATGTGCATAGATTATGTTATTGTTAGTATTTTGTTGATAATGTTATTTTTGGTGGTTGATGTAAGGCGTATTACTTTGTAGTCTTTTTAATAGTTACTTTTAGTCTTTTTTAATATTTAGTTGTAAATCCATGATTTGTAATAATTTCAATGTACTGTTTAACAAATTTTTACCTTAATGTAAACAGTAAACGGCTGGGTTGGTGTTGAATATGGTATATTCTTATTAGTTACTTTAGCAGCATTTGTTTTTTGTTTATAATTATTTTTATTTATTATATTATTTATTTTACTATATTATTTAATTTATTTATATATTACACATTATGTCTGATAATGATAACAGTGATTCTATACATTCAGATTATGACACATTCCATTCAATGCACGACACAAGTGGATCTTTTGATACTTGTGACGACTCCTCTATTGAGAATTTAACTACATTACATGTTCGGCTGATAGAAATTTTTGAGAAATCTGGTGAGAATAATTTTTTCAACGTTTGTCACTTAAATTCTCAAAGCATTCCTAGCCACTATTCAGAGCTTGAAACCACATTTTCTCTGGAGAGTACTGTTCATGCGGTGCTTGTTTCTGAAATCTGGTTAAAACCATCTCTGCACTCTGCACTTTATCATTTACCTGGATTTGTGTTAATTAGAAACGATCGCACAGATAAAAGAGGAGGTGGTGTAGCCATTTACTTGAAAGCTTGTTTTGCATACAAAGTAGTTTTAGCTTCTCCTTCTCAATATTCTGCCTCCTGTGAATATCTGTTTCTGGAGCTTGATTTCAAGGGTACCAAGGTATTACTGGGTGTTATTTACTGTCCCCCCTTAACCGATTATTTCGCGGACTTAGAAGCAGCCTTGGATAATTTTTCGACAAATTATGCACATTTTGTTATAATGGGTGACCTTGACACTGACCTACTCAAATCTTCTGCGCGCTCTCTTAGACTTCAATCTATCTTCGAGTCGGTAAACCTCTCAATTCTGCCTTTACATGCGACTCATCACAATATCGACTGCGAGGACTCTTGGATAGACCTTATAATAACAGGTTCGCCTGATTTTTTTAAGATCTACGGACAGCTGGAAGCTCCCGGTTTTTCACGACATGACCTCATTTACCTGTCCTATAAGTTAAAGCCACCCAAGCATAAGGCCACAGTTCTAAAAATACGCAGTTATTCACGTATTGACTTAGACCGTTTAACGATAGACGCTCTCAACTCTAACTTTTCTATGGTGAACGCAGTAGCAACAGTCGACGAGAAAGTTAGTATTTTGAATAACAGTGTTCTCACTTTGTATGACGTTCATGCCCCTTTAAAAACAGTAAAGCTGAAACGACCACCTGCTCCGTGGATGTCTCAGACTATCCGCGCTGCTATGGCAAAGCGGGATAGATTATTTAGAAATTTTAAAAAATGACGAACGCCTTAAAACTGGTCAGCTTACAAGGTCATGACAAATCGGTGTAACCAAATGATACGAACAGCTAAACGCCGCTTTAATATAACTAATTCTTCTTCTTCTGATATATTTAAATTTCTCAATTCTATTGGTGTATGCAAAACTACCACTTATGATTATAGCTCTTCTGTGCCCATAGATGACATTAACAATTATTTTATCTCTACTTCAAAGTTGGACTGCAAAATTCTTTCTGAAACACTTTCCTCTATTGCATCAATGCACAGTCCCTTGGTCCCATTTTTTCATTTCTCAACCATCCATGAGGATGAAGTAAAGAAAACCATTTCTTCAATTAAATCTAAAGCCGTGGGCTGCGACGACATAAGCAGTTCTATGATATTCAATATCTTAGATTGCCTCTTATCACCAATCACTCATATCATAAACTTTTCTCTGAGTTCTGGGGAGTACCCTCAAATTTGGAAAAAAGCTTTTGTGCACCCTTTACCTAAAATTCCTCAACCTACTCTCCCTAATCATTATAGGCCCATCTCTATTTTGCCATTCCTCTCTAAAATATTAGAAGCCTGTATATATAAGCAAATCTCCTCTCACATTGCAAAACATAACCTACTTAGTACTTATCAGTCTGGGTTTCGCTCTGGCCACAGCATCAACACTGCTCTCATTAAAGTAACTGATGATATTCGGTTTGGCATGGAGAATAAAAAATTGACAGTGTTGGTGCTTGTAGACTTTTCTAATGCTTTTAACACAGTTGACCATGAAATCCTGATTGCGATCCTATCTCTCCTTAAATTCAGCCCATCGGTTATCAAATGGTTTTCATCGTATCTTCGGGGACGCCAGTAGTCAGTTCGCACCGGGGATGCCTCTTCCAAATGGACTGATATGGAAACTGGTGTTCCACAAGGCGGTATACTTTCCCCATGCTGTTTTCTTTATTCATAAATACACTTTTTTCTAATTTCAGCTGTTCTTATCATTTGTATGCTGATGACCTCCAGATTTATGCACAATCCAAGGTCGATGACCTTACTAATGCCATTGGCTCTATCAATAACAACTTAAATAAGTTAAGTCAATGGTCACACCGATTTGGCGTATCAGTAAATCCCGATAAGTGTCAGGCTATAGTCATCGGAAGTTCTAGACTCTTAGCCAAAACGGATTTTACAAGCTTGCCAACCGTACAGTATAATGGCAACATAATACCTTTTTCCATGACTGTGAAGAATCTGGGATTATGCATGGACAATACTGACATGGACTGGACTGGCATGGACTGAGTTGGCACCAGCAGGTAAAAGAGTTATCTCGTAAAGTTATCTGTACTCTACGGTCGCTATATCGGACCAAAAATTTTTTGCCCCTTAAAACCAAAATTATTTTAGTTAACGCCCTCATCTTACCTATTATCGACTACGCAGATGTTTGCTATCCAAGCCTGAATAATGAACTTCTCGATAAATTAGAACGCCTCCTCAACAATTGCATTCGCTATATCTTCGGCTTGCGTAAATACGATCACGTCTCTCGATATCGGTATAAACTCAAATGGCTTACTATTGGTCAGAGGCGCAGCTGTAGGATTCTTCATCTCCTCTTCTCAATAATAAATGATCCAACCTCTCCTCCATACCTAAAAGAAAAATTCCAACTCCTCCATGACACACACGACCGAATACTTCGTTCCTCTGCCTTTTTCACAATCACTATTCCTTTTCATACCAGCGACTTCTTCCACAAATCCTTCACTATCCAAGCCTCACTTCTTTGGAACCAACTTCCTGAGAAGATAAGAAGAGCTCCATCCAAAAGTAAGAAACTTGTTAAAGAGCACTTTTTAAAGTCCCCATAATTAATTTGAAATGTGTACCTCATAATGTAAAACATGATGTTATAATAATAGTAATATGTATACTAGGTATGTATTTAGATATATGTATACGTTTATTCAATTTATATATCAGTATATATATGTATCAGTGTGTAAGTGTATATAGATAGATGTATATATTTAATGTTTACAATGTCCTTTTTTTTTTTTTTTTTTTTTTCTAACTTATTTTTTATTTTATTTTTAAACGCCTACCACAATTTTTCACCACACACAGAGGTTAACTGGGAGAGAATGCCATTAGGCATTAAGTTCGCCTTTTGTTGATTCAATAAAGTGTAAATAAATAAATAAAAATAAATAAATATTTATATAAGTATGTGTAATTGCTGTGCAAAGGACTTACCTTACTAAAATAGTTTTTTAAGGTACCTGTAGTAATAGACTCCTTTTTGAGTATGTTCTCTCAAAATTCAACAATTAATATGCAAAATACAAACCAAATGCGAAAAGTGAACGGGCGACGTGTCCGTGGATAAAAGTAGAAATTAAAAAAAAAAAAAAAAAAAAAAAAAACTACACTTAATACTTTTAATGCCTAACTTTTTAACATAATAATAATGTTTCACACTACTTAATCCTTTCGTTAACAAGTCAGCAGGCATTTCAGTAGTTGGCAGATGTACAATCTTTACTAATTTATTACCAACAGTTTCCATAATGAAATGGTGGCGTACATCTATGTGTTTAGATCCTTTATGGTATAATGGGTTTTCAGATAACTTCTGAGTCCCTTGGTTATCATTGTGTATAACAATAGTATAATTACAGCTTATAATTTTGTAGCAAATTTTTTAAATATATTGCCTCCTTAAAAGCTTCATTTATTACCATGTACTCAGCCTCTGTACAAGATAATGCCACTGTTGCTTGTTTTCTGCACTCGTATGATATTATAGGTAGTACCAGACAACTTAAAGCAGAAGCCTGTATAAGATCTCCTGTCAATAGTATTTGATGCCCAATCTGAGTCGACAAATCCTTCTAAGTTTTTACTATCATTTGTAAAAATTTAACCCTAAGACTTTGTTTTATTTAAATATTTTAACACTCTCTTTGCATGTTTCCAGTGACCTGCAGTATAGCAATTGTTAAATTGACTTAAATAGCAAACACTGTAACTGATATCGGAGCGTGTAAGTATGGACAAATACATAAGACTTCCTATCAGTTGCTGATAAGGATATTACATTCAATGGGAGTATCAACTACATTGCAGTTTGACATCTTAAACTTATTTAAAATAAATTCGACATAATGCTCCTGATCCAATGATAAACAAACATTTTTATATATTTTTATTTATTTATTTATTTAATTCTTTATTGCACGAAATAAAAAAAAAAGTACAAAAGGCGGGCTTAAAGCCACTTAGACATTCTCTACCAGCCAACCTTAGGAAGTACAGGAGAGGTTGTGGTAGGCGTGCAAAAACAATAATAATAATAAAAAAAACAGAAAAGCACAACAAAATTCTTAAGAAGAAAAAAAATATATATTAATAATAAAATATATAATTATTATAAAAATACGGATACAAATAAATATATTAATGCGTAAGAATAATTGATACGATACATTTTTCTAGCTATAATGGGATATATAATATATACGATTATAATACATATGATATATAGTACTTATGACATATATTGATACATAAATATAAATTATATTAATTATTTGAGATAAAGTTCTTTCACTCGGCGCTTGAACGACTCACGAGTTGGGGCTTTTCTTACATGCTCCGGTAATTCGTTCCACAGTCTGACAGCAGATACAGTAAATGAGTTGGACAAGAAACCAGTACGATGAAGAGGTGTATGAAGCAATAATTTTTTGGAAGAACGAAGCAATCTTTCATGTGTATCCGTTGTTACATAGAAATTTCATTTCTGTAGATAATTAAATATTTGTAATTTTAATATTATCGATTTATTATTATCTGTCAAATTCGTAGACAAGGTAAATTATTTATCTGTTGACAGCTAATTACAATTTCTTAATTAGTCTGTGACATTTCTTTTTGTTTAAAATATTGAATGTTGCCAGCTGAAGCTAACTTTATAGTCCCCGAAATGTTATTGAAAATATAAACATTTTATTAATAATTACTATTCTAAATTTCATTTATTAATCATTATTAAAGTTAGCACATCGCTAGATATTTATTTAAAAGTAGCTGTCATATTGTTTCAGAAGTTTAATAGCAGCCAACGTTGTTTTATTGTTATATTTATTAGTATAACAATTTGTTATAAATTTATTACACTCGTTTCATTCTTTAGTTAATTAGTGCATTGTTCTTAAATTATTTAAATATTGGTCTTCTTCCGATTAATATCAATTTTACCCACATTTCGTGTAGCGCGGCGTGCGCATAGCCACATTGTTTGCTTATTATGCATATTTTGACTATAAAATTCAATGCCGTGACCTTTATAGTCTTTTCTTTCGGAAGCACTTCCGAATTGAATATCTTATCAGCCTTCGGTGAGTGTTTTAGTTATTTGTGATCTTATTAACGCATTTGAAGCGTTGTTTCTTAAATTCATTAGCGTATTTAATTGCAGGGCTAATAATTTAATATGGAATCATTATAATTCCTATTGCCGGCACTTCCCGGGCAGTTTCAAAGTTTGTTGGAACAATATTTCTATTTGTCCTGATTCGACCCTGTGAGTCGACATAGGCTAATATTAGTGCTTGCGAGGCCTTTTTCCTCCATAAGGAGGTTTTAGTTTGTACCCTAGAAGATACGGGTAAATTTATAATTGGTTCGCGGGGGTAGACGTGAATCTTCGGAGCGTCGTCCTTTTGGTCCTGTATCCTGCTTCCTGACTAGCTGAGTTTAAGGAGCTCGTGTTTATCGTAATCCCGATATTATGGTGATGTACAAAATTTATTTATATCAATAATCAACACTTCCATTTTTGAAAGTTTTATAAAGAACATGTGTTTGACTGTGGTTCTCCAGTACTGACAAGCAGGAGGATCATATATATGTCTTCGCTTGTTATTTGTCAGTGGCGCCTAGGATATTACTATTTTAGTAATTAATATATATATAATTTAAAATAAAGTATTATCTCAAGTAACCCACCGCTGAATCTAGCTGGCATTTTTCTTGGCATTTTTTGTAACATTTATTTTGACATTATTATGTCATTATTTAAGACATTCCTGTATTTGTATAATTGTATGAATATTGAGGTTTAATGTTCTTTGTTTGTATTTAACTAAATAAATTTATTTAAAACCCACTTCTATTTAATTATTTTTTGTAACACCGTTAAAAAGGAGAAATTACATTTTAAATAAACAGGAGTGGAAGGATTAAACAAAATAGAGTATAGTAGACACAGGGTTCTTAGATTTCTCCGTTTACGAATGGGCAACCATTTTAGTTTTGACCTAAAGTCAGGGATATGGTCAAACTTACGAAGTCCGAAAATGAAGCGGATACAAGTGTTAAGCAGGCGGTCTAATTTATTTAGAAGTACTTCATTGGCGTCGACATAGCACACATCAGCATAGTCAAGGATAGGTAGCAATAACAAATTAACTAACTGTAATTTAGCCCGAAGGGATAGGAAGTTTTTGAGCCTTAACAATGGGTGAAATATGCTATAAAATTTACGTGACAGTTCTTTAACTTGATGCTGCCAACTAAGAGAGCTGTCTTAAAATATTCCTAAATTTTTAACTTGCGAAGAAAAGGGTATTACAATGTTGTCATATATTACATTTGGTAATGAATGTTGGTCAATATGCGCTAACTGACGGTAGCTACCAATAATAATTGCTTGACATTTACTAGGGTTAACTTCTATTCCAAAGTTATTAGACCAATGCAATATTCGCTGAAGAGCAGCATTTACGGAGTAAATAGCTTGGTCTACTAAATTTTTTTCTGTATGCGTATAAAGCTGCAAGTCATCGGCGTAAAGGTGGTAATGACAATTTAAGTCAGAAGTGATAGAATTTATGAAAAGAGAAAATAATAAGGGAGATAAAATACCGCCTTGAGGGACTCCAGCAACCACATCACACCAATCAGAGAGACAGGACAGTGCGAATGGCCTGCTGGCGTCCCCGAAGGTATGAGGAGAACCACCTGATAGAAGAAGCCGAGATGTTGTAACTGGACAGCAACGCAAGCAAGAGGTAATGATCAACAGTACTAAAAGCATTACTAAAGTCAATCAGTACAAGAATGGTAACACATTTATTTTCCATTACTTGACGAATGTCCTCGGTAACCATTAATAGAGCTGTACTTGTGCTGTGTCCAGTGCGGAAGCCTGATTGCAACGGGTCCAGCAGGTTATACTTTAAAAGGAATCAGGAGAGTTGAAAGTGAACAATGGATTCAATTATCTTGGATAAAAAAGGTAATATTGAAATGGGACGGTAGTGAGAAGATAATGAAGGATTAGAAATCTTTGGAAGTGGGAGAATGTGCGCTTTGCGCCACAGATGTGGAAAACTACCACAGGAAAAGGAAAAGTTAATTATTTTGGACAAGGGATCAATAAGCGCGTCTATGATGAACATTCATAGTCCGGTTAATACCGTCACAACCAGTAGCCTTTGATGTTATGGCTAGAAGGTGCTTCTTAACCTCGACTTCATCAACAGGCGCGAAGGAAAATGGTGGAATGTCAGGCCTGGGAAAAGAGTGAATAGCTGAAAGGGTTTCAGATCTTTTTTGGTAGTCAAGAGTTTTGGTGATAGAAAAGTGGCGGTTAAGACAGTTGATGTCCACAGAAGAACTTTCAAAATTTCGAGTTTTGCTTACACCCAGGGTCTTAAGGAATTTTAAAGTTTCAGCTGCAGATGAGCAGGTTTTCTTGAGAAAATATTGGCGTTTGAGTTTACGACATAGTTGGTTACACCGATTTCTAGCAGCCTTATACGCAGACCAGTTGATTGGTGTACAGTCATTTTTAAATTTACGAAATGCACGATCCCTATTTGTCATGGCTTTTTTCACATCATCATTGAACCACGGTGCTGAACGATGACTTACTTTCGTTTTACGTAGAGGGGCATGTCGTTCAAAGAGATCTAAAATATTATTGTTTAAAAGTTGAACCATCTCTTCGACTATTCCCAAAGACTCCATCGCATCCCAATTCATAACAGATGCCTCTAATGCAATCGCATGCTTGTCAATGTTGCAATAATTACGAAGCAGTATGTATTTAGGTTTGCTTTTAGGCACTCTAGCTTGGTACGAAATAAAGATCAAGTCGTGGTGTGAAAAAGCAGAAGCAGGTATCTGACCAAAGTTACAAATACTTTGGGTGTTCCAGCACATATATAGTAGTGACTGCATATATTGTAGTACATACTTAACACAATTAATATTAACAATTATTTAGTATGAAATGTAAACAACTAACTGACAACTTATTTATAACTATGTTAAATTATCGTAGTAGATAAACACAATAAACAACTGTTAGCTTTTATACATGTAGTAGTTTGGTTTTGACTAAAAATAAAGATATAATTTGTTGATTTGACTAAAACAATTGAATGTCTGTATAGAAGGTTAATTGATAAAATAAATGTAATATTGGATACTGATTTGACTAAGAATAAGAAGTATATAAATCGCAGCTCGGTTAAGAGAAGGCAATTGTGTGAAATTGGGAGTACAAGTTGTGGGGTGGTATTATTGTGATAAAAGTGTAACAGTTATAATAAACCGCTGAGTGTGAGATCGAGAAACTAAGTTGTGTAACAGTGATAATTAAGTGTTTAAATGGTAAACAGTTTAGTGTATTTGTGAACAGTGTCATAAAGTGCTTTAAAGAATAGAACGACTGTCGTTGGCGATTCTTTGCGGTAAGAGAGCTCTAATACAACCATTTTCAAAATCTCAGAAATTGTGAAGCTGTGAACTATTGACATAACATAAGTCATAACATGCTTGTCGACTTGACAGTTGTCGGATACATTTCATACCAATGTTTTGTTTATAAAACTGGTGAAATATTAGAATACGACATTCTTATATGTACTTATATTAAAACAAAAGTGCTACTGAGACGTACGAGAATATTAAGAATACAAAAAAAAAAATATAATATATATATGACAAAAAGAAAAAGATGACTGAGCTGTAATATTGACAATTTTTATACAAACAGAGAATATTTAAGGTTTTTTTATGACCTGTTTGCGAGTGACTGGGCGAGTGTTGAGCCTCGATGAGGATGTTGGTCACCTTGCGCTGCAGCATCGCAGAATCATCCGTCTCGGACTGATGTGCAATTGGGATGGGAGGAGAATGCGACAGAATGTTCGGATGTTTCAATATCAAGGCTTCAAGATGTGTCGAATCGACGACACGCTGCACTTCGTTGTTCGGCAATTTAATAAACACAGCACCATAACGTGTCCAACATTTAATTAAACCAAAATGTTTTTGGCCCTTGCAAATAGATCCTGACGTGGTTTGGTCAGGAACTCACTTATTACCACTGGCGATGCCTTGAGAGCCTTTTTGTGGTTGAAAACGATGTTTCTGACAATGATGTTATTAAACCAAACAAGTATGGGACGATGCCTTTTGTCAGATCGCGCTCCAAGCCTATGGCAATGTTGAATGGCAGTGGATTGGACATCTGACAGACCCATACCTGGACAGTACTCAGAATGGTTGAAATTAAATTTTCACCCTCCTTTTCTTCAATGCCATTGAACAACAAGACGTTTCTACGCATCTGGTTATCCACATCATCAACTTGAGGGGCTACATTCTGTATTAGTGATTTAAGTAATTCTAATATATTCCACACTGATGATTTAAAATCGTTGTAATCTTTTTGCAAGTTCTCCAAATTGGGTTTACCGATGTTACTAGGTGATGTTGATTTCAATTTTTCCTCGAAGTCTGTTATTCGCTTACCCATTGATTCAGCAATGTTTTTGTGCATTTCAACAATATCTTGAACCTTTGCCATAATAACTTGTTGTGTATTATGAAGTGAAGTGATGGGATATAATAATGTGGGGCCAGCAGGTTGGTGCAATTTTTAAAATAAACTACACATCCAAATGTAAACTAAGAAAATTAAAACTTTGGAAGTTTGTAAATAGAAAATGAACACTAATTACACTTAAATATGATAATTACTATTTTATTTCTTGAAAATATGGGAGGAGATAACTTTTTTGATGTCTATAGTTTCTGCACCTACCGCCAAAAAAGTCTTACTTAGTTTTACTCTACTACCTAAGCATTTTTTTATTTGCCCTAAATCTTTAGTTTTGAAATTTGACATTAGACTACATTTCAGCTCATCTGTCAATGCCTTGCTACTGGAAAATATAAAAAAATCATCGACAAACACAGTTATTAAAATTTGTTCCTTATTTACCTTTTTACTATGTAAACATGGTTCAAATTTAGATTTAATATAGGCCTTTTTTTTCCATTGGAAATCCGTTATGGATACACCACGGCCCGGGGGAGCCGTGGGTTATATCGGACTCACACCGACTAAAACCACTGGGGTGTTCCTTCGTCACGCTTACTGTGGGATCGCGGGGACGCTGTTGCACTTCCGCAATCCCGTTTGCTCTAAGGTTCAGGGCTCAACGTACTTAGTGACTCCTGAGAGGCTTCCTCGAACACTAAGGAGCCTCTCTCCGTAGGACCGTGTAATAGGGTGCGATAGATCCCCCGATCTATCGCCCGCAGGTCGAGCGTTATGGCGGCAGGTTGGCCAAGTAGGCCCTGCGTCGCCGTCCGCGCCGTCCGCGGCGAACCGGGTGTGAGTTTATGTGTTTTTCTCGTTCCCGTTCGGCCGCTTCCTTCTGAAGCATCACGGAACTACAGAAGCAGGACACTGCGTTCCATTTTTCTTCACTCCCAACCATGGCCCTGATTAAAGCAGGGAGTGAGATGTCCTCTCCGACAGTTTCTTTCAGAACAGCTCGTTCCGCGCTCCATGCAGGACAAAATATGCGCGTGTGTTCCGCCGTATCTTCGGCACAGTCACAATGGTGACACTCCGACATCATTTCCAGGCCCAGGACTCGGTGCAAATAGCGGCCGAAGCACCCGTGGCCGGTTAGTAGTTGTGTCGAATGGAACGACACCGCACCGTGTTTTTGTTCGACCCAGCCACGCAGGCATGGCCGAATCGCTGCCACCAGATCCCGGCTTACATTCGTATTCTCCAGTCTCGCCGACAACTTCTGAGATTTAATATAGCCCTGCCTTAACAAACAATGATCTATTCTTTTATTCCACTGCCTTGCAGATTGTTTAAGACCATAAATTGCACGTTTTAATTTGAGTACACTGTTATTCTGACATTCTAAATTGTGTTAGTGTGGTAGTGGTACTTGCATGTAAACTGTCTCTTCAAGGTAGCCATTTAAAAAGGCAGTGGATACATCAAGATGAGTAATTTTAAAATTTAACTTTACACTTAAAGCAAATAACATTCTCAAAGTTGAGTGCCTTAACACAGGTGAGTATGTCTCTTTATAGTCCACACCTTCTTCTTGGGTAAAGCCCTTAGCGAATAAAAGACCCCTATATCTCACTTTGTTATCACTTTCAAATTGTAGAAAAAGTACATAGATAGCAAATACATAGACAACCAAATTCTATGAAATTACATTATGGTATAAATGCTTGTAGTATTAAGAATAGATTATATTTGAAATATTGTAACAGATATTTTAAAGAATTATGACAAATTAAAAATAAAACTTTCTAAGTTACATGTTAAATATAATGATGTTGAAGAGGAGCGTAACAGGCTACAGTTATTAGTTGCTAGGTTTGATGAGTGTCGTCTTTAGTATGAGCTGGCCCTTCGGCATACCGATACTCTGGAGCTGGAGCTGAGAGATGCCCACCAACAAATATTGGAACTGGAGGAGGCCGCTCAAAACTCAACTAACATTCACACTCACAGCCTGTATGAAGAGTTAATTGGCAGCGCTTCTCAGTTGGTCAACTCCCCGACTTCTGCAACTAAAAACCCCTGTATCACTATAGATTTAACAAATGACACATTGAACTCACAAAGGCTGGGTAGTTGCAGCAATAAGAAACTTAAAAAATATATTAGAATTAAAAGATATATAAAGAAAATCCAAAAATTAACTAAAAATAACAAGTTTTTCACAAAACCAATTATTAATAAAAATATATTATTAAAAAAAAACCTTTTGTAATATAGAATTAGAAAATAGAAATAGAAGATATGAATCTGACACACAATTATTAGAAACACACTTAGCCCGTTTGCAGACTACTTTAAGAAGTCTAACAAAAAAATATGAAAACACACAAAACATGCTAAGTGAACAAAAGTCAAAAGTAGATGAACTGTTAAAAAAATCACAAATTAGTTTGGAATGTATTAACTCACATACTAACAGTTGTTCATGTGAGTGTAAAAATAAGTTATTATCTGTAAAACCATCATTTTCCTCTCTTGCTAGAATATTGTGTGACAAGCAAATTAACTCATGTATATGAGACTTATATGTTTAGCGATAATATTGGAAAAGCAATGGGTTCTGTAGTAAATTCTTATTTTGAAAAACAAAATGTATTCAACAGCTGTTCACTTGACAACAATTTAATGAATATTACTAGACAAATTAAGAATTCAAGTAAACAATTTACTAAGTCAACAAATATAATATTTTTTGCAGGAAATGGAGATAATTTAAATCATTTGGAATTTAAAAAATGTTTTGAAACTATAAGTAACTTAGTACTATAAGTAACTTAGATGTATAAGTAACTTTGCAGTATAGATAAACATTGAAAAGATGCCACTACCGAAATTAATGATTGAAACATGTATAGCCAAAGTTAGAAACATTGGTTAGGATTTTCGAAAGAAACCTAATAGATGTCACCTCCGTCCCGATAAAGACGATCACATATAGAATGCTTAATTCACCGAGGCGGACAGCGATACGGTAGCTCAGTTGGTAGAGCGACGGGACGGTTTTCCAGTAGTCGCGGGTTCGAATCCCTGCCCGTATCGGTTTATTTTTCATTCTATATTTATATAAATTTAAATAAGCTTAACATGGCTATACATGTTTAAAGATATTTTCTATAACCATCAGGTTGGTAATTCATTCAACAGAGTTAATTCCATATTTGGTGGCTCTTTAATTATTTTAAATAAACAGATAAAATTCAAAGAACGCAAGGACATAGTGAGCCACTCTGTTGAGCGGTCAACTGAACTTGCTTCAGTTGAATTAGAAGAGTTCATAATTGTAAATGTTTTTAGGCCACCGTCATCTAAGTTTGAACATTTTGAAAAGATTATGGATGAGGTATTGTTTAAACTATCACAGTAAAAAGGTAATTATTTGTGGTTAATATTCTTGAAAAAAATTCAATAAGAATAAAGTTTTTAAATTTGTTCAAATCTTATAATCTTTTACACATGTTTATGGAGCCTACTAGAGTCACAACCACTAGTGCCACTTGTATTGATAACATTTTTACAAGTGTTATTCCAAATTTTAAATTTTTAATCAATACATTAGATTCTGACCATTATGGCCAATTTATTAAATTCAGTTGTAGCGAGAGAGAAAAATCAAAACAGAAAATAAGTTTTATACCAGTGACTGTAGATCGTATCAAACAAATTAAAAATGGATTAGTACGCTATTTGCCCTTGATGAAAAATTCAAACCCCAATATTATGTATAATGACTTTTAACTACTTTCATTAAATTATTTAACTTTGTATTTACTCCAAAAACAGTGGTTGTTAATGATAAGTTAGTGTTTAGTGATTGGGCATCTGCTGAGTTACACAAAAATAGAGAAAAATTATATAATATGTTTAATACTAGTAATGAGTTTAGGGATGAGGTAAAATTATTTTCCAAATCTTTTAAAAAACAATGTAAAATAGCAAAAAATCAACATATTCAAAATAAAATAGGAAATAGCATTAATAAAATAAAAACAACTTGGAAAATAATTAATGAGGAAACTGGAAGAGCTAAATCCCAGAGGATCGACTTTAAATTAAATATAGATAATAAATATGTCACGTCTGACCTCGAGGTTGCTACTGCTTTTGAAACCTTTTTTACTAATATTCCAGTGACTACAACGTTATCTTTAAATTCTTCTACCGCTGCAGCTATGGGTTTACTTAGAGATAATGTAGATCAATGTGTTAGCAGTTTTAAGCTTGAAAAAGTTAATGCTCAAGAAGTAATCAAAGTATTTAGATCAACTAGCGTTAAAAGACTATTGATCTTTGGGGGTTTTCGGTTGACATACTTAAGTCCATAATTGACATTGTAGCGCCAGACTTAGCACTAATAATTAATAATTATAAGTTTTTAGAATATGGTATATTTCCTGATCTAATGAAACAAAGTAAAATAACTCCATTATTCAAATCCGGCTGTTCATTAGATCCTAGTAACTATAGACCTATTTCAGTCTTACCCACATTTTGTAAGATTTTTGAGATTTTTGTTGCATATTACAGTAAAAACAATCTCTTACACAAAAACCAGTTTGGTTTCACTGCCGGTCGCTCTACTACAGATACTGGTGTTGAGCTAATACTAAACATATTTGAAGCCTGGGAAGGATCACAGGATGCACTTGGCATTTTCTGTAATCTATCTAAGGCGTTCGACTGCGTTTAACATGAAACCCTTATAAAAAAGTTAAAACATTATGGAGTTAAAACGAAGTACCTAGATTTAATTAATTCATATTCTAAGGATAGAATTCAAAAAGTTGATGTAAATGGAAAACGTTCCCCTGGTTCTTTGGTAAAAATAGATGTGCCACAGGGCTCTATCTTAGAGCCTTTCTTGTTCCTCATTTACATAAATAACTTAACTCACCTAGTGAGGGAAAAACATGGGGTAGTGTTGTTTGCTGATGATACTTCTCTTACTTTTAAAGTTAATAGACGGCAATCTGTTATTGACGATGTAAACAATGCTCTCTCATATGTTGTACAATGGTTTAACGCCAATATCTTGTTGCTTAGTAAAAAAAAGACAAAATGTGTCAAATTTAGTTTACCAAATGTTAAAAATGTTAGAACCAATGTACAATTAAATAATGAGGATTTGGACTTGGTCAAATCTACTACTTTCTTGGGCATTACTTTAGATGAAAAATTGTAATGGGGTCCTCATATATTTGATTTATCAAGCAGACTTAGTTCTACTGCATACGCGGAGACAAATATGGAAACTGCTCGATTAGTTTACTTTAGTTACTTTCATAGCTTAATGTCATACGGTATACTCTTATGGGGCAATGCGGCTGACATTGATACAATATTTACATTGTAGAAGAGGGCTGTTCGCGCAATATATAATATGAGACCAAGAGACTCTTTAAGAAACAAATTTAAAGAATTTAAAATTATGACTGTTTATAATCAATATATTTATGAAAATTTGATTTACGTTCATAAAAATATTTCAAAGTTCAAGAAAAATTGTGATTTACATAAAATTATTACAAGACAAAAATAAAATCGCTATACCCGGCACTAGGCTCCATAAAATAGGTAAATCCTTTATGGGTAATTCTATACGTTTTTATGATAATCTCTCAAATGGATCCTTAAGTTTATCATTAAATAAATTTAAATGATATATAAAAATTATTTTTTTTAACAAAATCCTACTATAGTGTATAGGATTACATGAACGAAGGTATGGGAATGAATTGTATTGTATTGCGAATAGCTAGTAATCTCCGCAATTTATTTTTTGTTGTAAATTAATTTTGCTTTATCGACCACAGCTCTACCACAATATTTTATGTGTAGAAAAATAAGGAAGCGTTACCTTTTAATAAACGAATTAATTTCATAAGTTGGAATATCATTTGGTTTTAGATTATTATAAGATTTGGCATGACTCAGATCCTTTTTGGATAACTGAGGTAAAATAGATTAAGTAAGAGTTATAGTTTTACTCAGATCCTCTTGGGGTAACTGAGTTAAAATAGATTTAGATTTACTCAAACCCTCTTTGGGTAACCGAGATAAAATAGATTTAGTAAGAAATTTAGTTTTACTCAGATCCTCTTTGGGTAACTGAGGTTTAAAAGATTTATAATAAGATTTAGTATGACTCAGATGAATATAGCATTCCTGAGGTATATAAGAATTGGAAGATTATAAGATTCCTTGGTGGTAGACCATAACATCCGGTCGCCGGCAAAGTTACCACCCATCGGGCAGAGTCGTGCCGCAAAGCGACCTAGTCGTGTTCCGGCACGTTGCTCGATGAAGCCGTTTATGGGAAATGGGTCTGAATAGTTGCGGTGCGTTGGCGAACCGGTTTGACGTCGGGTTGGTGTTTGTTTTGTCGGGTGTCTAGTCGAGGAGGGTAGCGGGATCCGAAGCGACGGCTTTCCGCTGGCCGCCCGCAGATAGTTGGGGGCCCAATTAGTGGGTTAGCCACCCACGAAAGGCTGCCCCGCCAGCTGCGAAAAATCCCAGGGTGGCTCCATCGTGCTGGTTGGCGACCAGACGAGGAGGCCCGATGGCGATCCCTGGGGGGGTTCGGGCGTCCCCGCAGTCTCCAGACTAGCCTCCCAGTGGCAAGACATCACCAATTTCGACGTCGGGTTCGATATGTACCGCCTCGTTCAACTGCCATTTCCCATCCCTATTCACTTTTATATTTATTTTTTTTATGAAAAAGTTTAAAAAAGGGAACAAGTTAAAGCAGCGGTTGCACTCCTCCTCATATAAAGTGCACCTCACTAATATAAGGGGTTTGCACTCAAATCTTTTAGCTGTCCACCACCACCTGGAGACAGAGCAGCCGCACTTGCTCTTTTTGACGGAGACGCAGATACAATGTCCTTTGAGCGCTGCATACTTGGATTATCCCGGTTACTCGTTAGAGCACAACTTTCGCTCACGGGCCGGAGTCAGTGTGTATGCGCGGAACGACCTCTGTATTCAGCGTCTCCGTCACCTTGAAGACCCCACTTTTTCTTCCCTATGGGTTTTAGTGGACACAGGAAACGAAAAAATCCTGTATTCCTGTGTCTACCGTTCGCACAGCGGTGACCAGGAGACAACTCGTTTATTTGAGTATCTCAGTGAGGCTGCAGATATGGCTCTGTATCAGTACCCTTCGGCGCAGCTCGTCTTTCTGGGGGACTTTAATGCCTGTCATCAGGACTGGCTGTTCCCGTACCAGAAGACCGACCATGCTGGAAGAGAAGCGCGGAACTTTGCGTTGTCCTTGGACCTCTTTCAGCTGGTGAGGCAAGCGACAAGGGTACCAGATGTGGTAGGCCATACAGCCAATTGCCTGGACCTTCTGCTGACAACTGATCCGGACAGGTATCGTGTAGAGGTCACGTCCCCCTTGGGAACCTCCGATCACTGTCTGGTGAAATCTGTATTTACATATTCCCCACCAGCTTTCGAACCACATGGTGTTAGGCGAGTATGGAAATACAAGTCAGCAGAATGGGATGAGATGCGGCACTTTTTTGCGTCTTATCCTTGGCGGCAGATCTGCTTCTCTTCTTTGGATCCGTCGAGTTGCGCGGATGCTATAACTGATGTGGTGCATCAGGCAATGGAGTATTTTATTCCTTTTGCTGACGTACCCATCGGTGGCAAAGCTCGCCCATGGTTTAATGCCGAATGTCGTCATGCACATGACCGAAAACATTCGGCATACCTTATTTGGGCTGATGCTCGAAGCCGCAAAACTCCGGATGTAAGTATAAAGAAGAGAGCCTTTAACCAAGCTGCCAAGTCCTACAAAAAGGCATTGCGGAAGGCTCGTCTCGATCGAATCGCTAAGAATGGCGAAAAGCTCTCTGCCAGACCAACTGGCAGTCGAGCTTTCTGGTCTCTGGCGAAAGCGATCGAGTCGAATTTCTGCCAGCCCTCACTGCCTGCTCTGCTGAAGCCGGATGGATCCCTGGCCCACACAGCAACAGAGAAAGCGAATGTATTTGCTTCTCTGTTTGCTGATAATTCGCATCTAGACACTGGCAATGCTTCTCCAGCACATCTTCCTCACTGCGGTATTTCGATGCCTGAAATCCGCATCACTAACAAAGAGGTATGGAGAACATTGTGTCGTTTAGATGTGAATAAAGCCAGTGGTCCTGATGGTATACCAGCCATTCTGCTCAAGACATGCGCAGCTGAGTTGTCTCCTGTACTGACACGTCTGTATCGTCTCTCTTTCATGACTGGAATAGTGCCGAAATCCTGGAAGCTTGCTAATGTGCAACCCGTGCCCAAAAAAGGCAGCCGTGCCGACCCTGTCAATTACAGACCGATTTCAATCACCTCCATACTCTGCAAGATTATGGAGCGTGTATTGAACTCGCGCCTACTAGCATACCTAGAAGGTAACGATCTCCTCAGTGACCGACAATACGGGTTTCGCCGTAATAGGTCTACTGGGGACCTCCTAGTGTATGCTACACACATTTTAGGCGAGGCCATCGAGAAGAACGGAGAAGCGGTCGCCGTCTCTCTGGACGTCTCGAGGGCATTTGACAGGGTCTGGCATGCGAGCCTTATATGCAAGCTTTCAGCGTACGGTATATCTCCTGGTCTGATCGGCTGGGTAACGGACTTTCTGAGCCACAGATCTCTCCGAGTAGTTGTCGACGGGTGTTCCTCGGAACCCTTGACAATAAATGCCGGAGTGCCTCAGGGGTCCGTTCTTTCTGCAACTCTGTTTCTGCTGCACATTAATGATCTGTTGAAGCCCGGTATCTATGGGTATGCAGACGACAGCACAGTTGTAGAAAGATATCTGCCGAGTACTCGGGCTGGTCGAGATCAAGTACAGTCTGAAAGAGAAGCCATGGTGCAACGTTTGAATGACAAACTTCAGGCAGTCTCCGCATGGAGCAATGCCAATCTTGTCAAGTTCAACGCCACCAAAACGCAGACGTGTCTGTTCACTGCCAAAAAGAGCCCTTTCACCTTGGCTCCTACTTTCCAGAATGTATCCTTGGAATACAGTGACAGGCTTCAGTTGTTAGGCTTAGAGATTTCCTCGAACCTCAACTTTGGTCGGTTCATTGAGTCCAGAGCAAGAGCAGCAGCAGCAAAGCTTGCCGTTCTTGCGAAGGTTCGGCAGTACTTTACACCGGGGCAGCTTCTTGTTTTATACAAAGCACAGATCCGGTCGTGTGTAGAGTACTGTGGACACATATTTGCTGGTGCCGCAAAGTCTCATCTTGCGGTTCTGGACTCAATTGAGAGGCGAGCAAAGAGGCTTATCGGCGATACCGAATTGGTCGAAGCCGATCTCCATAGCCTTGAACACAGGCGTAAAATTGCTAGCCTCTCAGTATTCTATAGGATGCATTTTGGTGAGTGTGCTCAGGAACTACACGACTTAGTTCCCCCGTCCCCCTTCCATCACCGGACGTCCCGACGCACGGCAGGTATCCATCCTTTTGTTGTGGACATTCCACCTGTCCGAACGAAGCGCTTTGCTTCCTCATTTTTAGTGCGTACAGCGAAGGACTGGAACAATTTGCCTGCGTCGGTATTTCCGGCCAAATATAATGTGGGTGTCTTCAAGAGAAGAGTGAATAGGTTGCTAGGGCAATGCGCCTTACCATCTAAGACTACATTCCACTTACCATCAGGTGGAATGTAGTCAAGCATTGCCCTAGATTGTATAAAAAAAAAAAAAAAAAAAAAAAAAAAAGATGTTGTACTATGTTTTAAATTTGGGGATTCCGACCGGTACTTCATCGAAATCCGATTTAGTTAAAATTGTCGATATCATTAGAATAATTATTTTAAGATATATAATACTGTTGGAAACAAAAAAATTGTCTTGAATTGCCTCTGGAGGCTTTGTTAGTCTGTGCTTGATTAAAAATACTCGGTAAGGTATCATGTTGCGCATTGTTGCGGCGTTGATTGTTATATTGTCTCCTGCGACATTCGTTTATCATATGACCAAGCTTTTTACAATATGAACAAATAATTATTTTATTGCGTGGAAAATTATTACTTGTTGTATTATTTATGTGAATTACAATTATTCCTTATTCTTGATCGTACACTACAAAAAAAATACAATAAAAACAAATACATAGACAATTATATATTATGTTGTGCACAGGCGAACTTATCGCCTAACAGAGCTAAATCCCAGAGGATCGACTCTAAATTAAATATAGATAGTAAATATGTTACGTCTTACCCCGAGGTTGCTACTGCTTTTGAAACCTTTTTTACTAATATTAGAGTGACTACAACGTTATTTTTAAATTCTTCTACCGCTGCAGCTATGGGTTTACTTAGAGATAATGTAGATCAATGTGTTAGCAGTTTTAAGCTTGAAAAAGTTAATGCTCAAGAAGTAATCAAAGTATTTAGATCAACTAGCGTTAAAAGACTATTGATCTTTGGGGGTTTTCGGTTGACATACTTAAGTCCATAATTGACATTGTAGCGCCAGACTTAGCACTAATAATTAATAATTATAAGTTTTTAGAATATGGTATATTTCCTGATCTAATGAAACAAAGTAAAATAACTCCATTATTCAAATCCGGCTGTTCATTAGATCCTAGTAACTATAGACCTATTTCAGTCTTACCCACATTTTGTAAGATTTTTGAGATTTTTGTTGCATATTACAGTAAAAACAATCTCTTACACAAAAACCAGTTTGGTTTCACTGCCGGTCGCTCTACTACAGATACTGGTGTTGAGCTAATACTAAACATATTTGAAGCCTGGGAAGGATCACAGGATGCACTTGGCATTTTCTGTAATCTATCTAAGGCGTTCGACTGCGTTTAACATGAAACCCTTATAAAAAAGTTAAAACATTATGGAGTTAAAACGAAGTCCCTAGATTTAATTAATTCATATTCTAAGGATAGAATTCAAAAAGTTGATGTAAATGGAAAACGTTCCCCTGGTTCTTTGGTAAAAATAGATGTGCCACAGGGCTCTATCTTAGAGCCTTTCTTGTTCCTCATTTACATAAATAACTTAACTCACCTAGTGAGGGAAAAACATGGGGTAGTGTTGTTTGCTGATGATACTTCTCTTACTTTTAAAGTTAATAGACGGCAATCTGTTATTGACGATGTAAACAATGCTCTCTCATATGTTGTACAATGGTTTAACGCCAATATCTTGTTGCTTAGTAAAAAAAAGACAAAATGTGTCAAATTTAGTTTACCAAATGTTAAAAATGTTAGAACCAATGTACAATTAAATAATGAGGATTTGGACTTGGTCAAATCTACTACTTTCTTGGGCATTACTTTAGATGAAAAATTGTAATGGGGTCCTCATATATTTGATTTATCAAGCAGACTTAGTTCTACTGCATACGCGGAGACAAATATGGAAACTGCTCGATTAGTTTACTTTAGTTACTTTCATAGCTTAATGTCATACGGTATACTCTTATGGGGCAATGCGGCTGACATTGATACAATATTTACATTGTAGAAGAGGGCTGTTCGCGCAATATATAATATGAGACCAAGAGACTCTTTAAGAAACAAATTTAAAGAATTTAAAATTATGACTGTTTATAATCAATATATTTATGAAAATTTGATTTACGTTCATAAAAATATTTCAAAGTTCAAGAAAAATTGTGATTTACATAAAATTATTACAAGACAAAAATAAAATCGCTATACCCGGCACTAGGCTCCATAAAATAGGTAAATCCTTTATGGGTAATTCTATACGTTTTTATGATAATCTCTCAAATGGATCCTTAAGTTTATCATTAAATAAATTTAAATGATATATAAAAATTATTTTTTTTAACAAAATCCTACTATAGTGTATAGGATTACATGAACGAAGGTATGGGAATGAATTGTATTGTATTGCGAATAGCTAGTAATCTCCGCAATTTATTTTTTGTTGTAAATTAATTTTGCTTTATCGACCACAGCTCTACCACAATATTTTATGTGTAGAAAAATAAGGAAGCGTTACCTTTTAATAAACGAATTAATTTCATAAGTTGGAATATCATTTGGTTTTAGATTATTATAAGATTTGGCATGACTCAGATCCTTTTTGGATAACTGAGGTAAAATAGATTAAGTAAGAGTTATAGTTTTACTCAGATCCTCTTGGGGTAACTGAGTTAAAATAGATTTAGATTTACTCAAACCCTCTTTGGGTAACCGAGATAAAATAGATTTAGTAAGAAATTTAGTTTTACTCAGATCCTCTTTGGGTAACTGAGGTTTAAAAGATTTATAATAAGATTTAGTATGACTCAGATGAATATAGCATTCCTGAGGTATATAAGAATTGGAAGATGTTGTACTATGTTTTAAATTTGGGGATTCCGACCGGTACTTCATCGAAATCCGATTTAGTTAAAATTGTCGATATCATTAGAATAATTATTTTAAGATATATAATACTGTTGGAAATAAAAAAATTGTCTTGAATTGCCTCTGGAGGCTTTGTTAGTCTGTGCTTGATTAAAAATACTCGGTAAGGTATCATGTTGCGCATTGTTGCGGCGTTGATTGTTATATTGTCTCCTGCGACATTCGTTTATCATATGACCAAGCTTTTTACAATATGAACAAATAATTATTTTATTGCGTGGAAAATTATTACTTGTTGTATTATTTATGTGAATTACAATTATTCCTTATTCTTGATCGTACACTACAAAAAAAATACAATAAAAACAAATACATAGACAATTATATATTATGTTGTGCACAGGCGAACTTATCGCCTAACAGAGCTAAATCCCAGAGGATCGACTCTAAATTAAATATAGATAGTAAATATGTTACGTCTTACCTCGAGGTTGCTACTGCTTTTGAAACCTTTTTTACTAATATTAGAGTGACTACAACGTTATCTTTAAATTCTTCTACCGCTGCAGCTATGGGTTTACTTAGAGATAATGTAGATCAATGTGTTAGCAGTTTTAAGCTTGAAAAAGTTAATGCTCAAGAAGTAATCAAAGTATTTAGATCAACTAGCGTTAAAAGACTATTGATCTTTGGGGGTTTTCGGTTGACATACTTAAGTCCATAATTGACATTGTAGCGCCAGACTTAGCACTAATAATTAATAATTATAAGTTTTTAGAATATGGTATATTTCCTGATCTAATGAAACAAAGTAAAATAACTCCATTATTCAAATCCGGCTGTTCATTAGATCCTAGTAACTATAGACCTATTTCAGTCTTACCCACATTTTGTAAGATTTTTGAGATTTTTGTTGCATATTACAGTAAAAACAATCTCTTACACAAAAACCAGTTTGGTTTCACTGCCGGTCGCTCTACTACAGATACTGGTGTTGAGCTAATACTAAACATATTTGAAGCCTGGGAAGGATCACAGGATGCACTTGGCATTTTCTGTAATCTATCTAAGGCGTTCGACTGCGTTTAACATGAAACCCTTATAAAAAAGTTAAAACATTATGGAGTTAAAACGAAGTCCCTAGATTTAATTAATTCATATTCTAAGGATAGAATTCAAAAAGTTGATGTAAATGGAAAACGTTCCCCTGGTTCTTTGGTAAAAATAGATGTGCCACAGGGCTCTATCTTAGAGCCTTTCTTGTTCCTCATTTACATAAATAACTTAACTCACCTAGTGAGGGAAAAACATGGGGTAGTGTTGTTTGCTGATGATACTTCTCTTACTTTTAAAGTTAATAGACGGCAATCTGTTATTGACGATGTAAACAATGCTCTCTCATATGTTGTACAATGGTTTAACGCCAATATCTTGTTGCTTAGTAAAAAAAAGACAAAATGTGTCAAATTTAGTTTACCAAATGTTAAAAATGTTAGAACCAATGTACAATTAAATAATGAGGATTTGGACTTGGTCAAATCTACTACTTTCTTGGGCATTACTTTAGATGAAAAATTGTAATGGGGTCCTCATATATTTGATTTATCAAGCAGAATTAGTTCTACTGCATACGCGGAGACAAATATGGAAACTGCTCGATTAGTTTACTTTAGTTACTTTCATAGCTTAATGTCATACGGTATACTCTTATGGGGCAATGCGGCTGACATTGATACAATATTTACATTGTAGAAGAGGGCTGTTCGCGCAATATATAATATGAGACCAAGAGACTCTTTAAGAAACAAATTTAAAGAATTTAAAATTATGACTGTTTATAATCAATATATTTATGAAAATTTGATTTACGTTCATAAAAATATTTCAAAGTTCAAGAAAAATTGTGATTTACATAAAATTATTACAAGACAAAAATAAAATCGCTATACCCGGCACTAGGCTCCATAAAATATGTAAATCCTTTATGGGTAATTCTATACGTTTTTATGATAATCTCTCAAATGGATCCTTAAGTTTATCATTAAATAAATTTAAATGATACTGATCAGGTACTCGATGCGCAAGTAGAGACTTTCCAAAATACTATTTACGACTACTTTAATGAGCACTATCCACCTACGAATCGTTATGCTCACAAAAATAAAGAAAACGGTTTTAAATTGAAAATGAGGAGGAAAAAAAGAGATCTTATAAAGAAACTTCGTATAGCAAAAGCCTTAGGCGATAATCAACTTAGTCACCAACTGTCTAGGGCATTGCGATCAATTCTTAAACTTTTCCAAGGTATAACAAATCAAATAACGAAAAATCGTGATAGCTTTGATCGGGCAAAACATGAAGTAGACTTTGATAAAAATCCTTTTAAATACTCAAAAAACATTTTCAAAGATCAAAAAGGTAAGCTTCTCTTGACCAACGAGCAAATTTTCGACCATTATAAAAGCACATACGAAGTGCCAGAAAACCAAAGACTATATGGGGATCCAAACGAACACAAACCTGAGACTCCTACTGAAGATTTTCAAGCCAACCCACCAACTTTGGAGGAAATCAATAAAATAATTAAAATGAAACCATCTAAGTCAGCACCAGGTCCGGATGGTATCCCTTATATAGTTTACAAAAAATGTCCGTCGCTCCATAAACATCTTTTAAATATATTCGGTAAAATCTGGTCAAGAAAGCAAATACCGGTATCGTTCGGAAAAGCCCTTTTTGTCCTCATTCCGAAAAACGACAATGTCAATAATCCCAAGGATACTAGACCGATAGCCCTAACAAATACAATTTCCAAAATGTTTTTCTCTTTTTTACAAACTAAAATGACGCAATTCATGATTAACAATAGATATTTCAGGCCTAATCACCAGAAAGGGTTTTTGCCCGGAATTTCTGGATGCCTGGAACATAATACGTTAATATCGGAAAGCCTTAAAGATGCTAGAACTAGCGAGAGACAAATTACGGTTTGTTGGATAGACTTAGAAAACGCCTTTGGGTCGGTACGACATGAACTAATGATGTTCGCGCTTAAATGGTATAACTTTCCTATGGTAGTTCGCGACATTATTGCATCATATTATTCAAAATTAAAATTCTCAATAATTTTTAATGAAAACCATTCAAAACCACTTAATTATAACGTTGGTTTATTTCAGGGCTGTTGTATTTCTCCTATTATATTTAATATAGTTATTAATATTTTAATAGACAAATTAATTAGAAATGAAAAAAAGTGGGGCTATCGGTTTAAGTTCAACAACAAATACACAGAATCCATACTAGCTTTTGCAGATGATCTCGCGATACTGACACGTAATCCGAAACAATGTCAGGTACTTTTAAATGTAGTTGAGGATTTCTGTACGTGGACGGGCGGATTGAGGACAAAACCAAGTAAATGTTTTAGTCTGTGTCTGGGTAGACGGAATACTAAATATACCTCTTACGATCCGGGTCTTATAATAGGCGGTCAGTGCGTTAGTACGGTTACGGAAGCAGCTCCGTTTAAATTTTTAGGTAAAAAAATCGATTACCAAGGCCGTACTCCATCGTTGGATGTAATAGTCGATAGCTTTTTAAACGATCTCAAAAAGGTAGACAACCAACCAATAAGTAACGTCAAAAAAGCTTGGATTTACGATAATTATTTAACATCACGTCTAAATTGGCCTTTCCTCGTGTATGATATAAATAAAACCCTTTTGTCAAAGTTAGATGCAAGCGTCATAAAGACATTGAAGTTATGGCTCGGGTTAGCGCACTCAGCGGACTCTTCAACCTTATTTAGAGACCGTAACAACTTTGGATTAAAATTAAAGAAACCATCGGAGCTCTACAAACATCTAAGAGTTACCAAAAGACATATCATCGGAAAATCTAAAGATGATACTGTAACTTCTCTCCCAAAAGACAAAGTTGCCTCAGAGCTCGAGTCACGACTTCAATTCCATAAAAAGTTTATGATAGGTGCTCAAACAAATAAAGTAGGGCTAGGATCAAGTAGGAAAGTTCAAGACATAGACATAACAAAATCTTTTATTCGACAAGACGAAAACGATAATGAGCCTAGAAATTCAAAACGAATGGGTGACCATAGGAGATTTTTGTATTCCACTAGCTTTGAAGTGGCGCACCTTAATTTATGATTGGTCCCCAGCATTATTAAAATTCTATCTTAATGCATTCCAAATGACTCTCCCAGATCGAAGTAATTTAGTAAGATGGAGCAAAGCCACCGAAAAGTCATGCAACATCTGTGGGGAGGCAATAGGAACCGCGAAACACCTATTAGTAGGGTGTAGGGTACTTCTAGATAAAGGTCAATACTCGCGTCGCCACGACAAGGTATTAGAAATTATACGGGAAGCGGTTAGTCTTTCAGTAGCAAGAGCGCGGAAGGGTATAACAACCACCGAACGATCTATAGAATTCGTAAAAGAAGGCTCCTCCAAAAAATCAAAAGCGAAGCCTTATTCAATATTAGGCGCTGCTCCTGATTGGATTCTCATGACGGACACGTATGAAAAGCATTACAAAATCCCTGGGGATGTTGGTGTTTCGTCATCCAGACTGGACTTATTCCTGTATTCGAAACATCTGAGGCGCGTGATACTTGTGGAGCTTACTGTTCCTTGGGAAACAAACATCCCAAGGGATCACACATTCAAGCTCAATAAGTATTACGAACTAACCAACGAACTGATCAGGAATAAATTTATAGTTAGTTTGTACGCGGTAGAAGTGGGAGCGAGAGGTATAACAGCAAAATCTCTCTATAGCCTACTTAAAGATCTTGGCCTTTCTAGAACAAGCATCGGTTCATTTCTAGAACGTACTTCAAAGGCGGCATTAGTAGGTTCTTTCCAAATTTGGTTAGGTAGGGAGAGGAGTGTGGAGGGTGAAGGTGAGCGTTTTTGCGCATAATAAAGGGGTCCCTTAAACCTACTCCTGGGTCGCAAGTCCCAGGCACTGCTTGCACTCCTCTCCTTGCAACGCGATTAGCCCGGCACCCGCACGGTGAATCCATGGATTGCTAAGAAGCTTCGTCTAAAAATTAATTTGTTAACAAAATCCTACTATAGTGTATAGGATTACATGAACGAAGGTATGGGAATGAATTGTATTGTATTGCGAATAGCTAGTAATCTCCTCAATTTATTTTTTGTTGTAAATTAATTTTGCTTTATCGACCACAGCTCTACCACAATATTTTATGTGTAGAAAAATAAGGAAGCGTTACCTTTTAATAAACGAATTAATTTCATAAGTTGGAATATCATTTGGTTTTAGATTATTATAAGATTTGGCATGACTCAGATCCTTTTTGGATAACTGAGGTAAAATAGATTAAGTAAGAGTTATAGTTTTACTCAGATCCTCTTGGGGTAACTGAGTTAAAATAGATTTAGATTTACTCAAACCCTCTTTGGGTAACCGAGATAAAATAGATTTAGTAAGAAATTTAGTTTTACTCAGATCCTCTTTGGGTAACTGAGGTTTAAAAGATTTATAATAAGATTTAGTATGACTCAGATGAATATAGCATTCCTGAGGTATATAAGAATTGGAAGATGTTGTACTATGTTTTAAATTTGGGGATTCCGACCGGTACTTCATCGAAATCCGATTTAGTTAAAATTGTCGATATCATTAGAATAATTATTTTAAGATATATAATACTGTTGGAAATAAAAAAATTGTCTTGAATTGCCTCTGGAGGCTTTGTTAGTCTGTGCTTGATTAAAAATACTCGGTAAGGTATCATGTTGCGCATTGTTGCGGCGTTGATTGTTATATTGTCTCCTGCGACTTTCGTTTATCATATGACCTAGCTTTTTACAATATGAACAAATAATTATTTTATTGCGTGGAAAATTATTACTTGTTGTATTATTTATGTGAATTACAATTATTCCTTATTCTTGATCGTACTCTACAAAAAAAATACAATAAAAACAAATACATAGACAATTATATATTATGTTGTGCACAGGCGAACTTATCGCCTAACAGAGCTAAATCCCAGAGGATCGACTCTAAATTAAATATAGATAGTAAATATGTTACGTCTTACCCCGAGGTTGCTACTGCTTTTGAAACCTTTTTTACTAATATTAGAGTGACTACAACGTTATCTTTAAATTCTTCTACCGCTGCAGCTATGGGTTTACTTAGAGATAATGTAGATCAATGTGTTAGCAGTTTTAAGCTTGAAAAAGTTAATGCTCAAGAAGTAATCAAAGTATTTAGATCAACTAGCGTTAAAAGACTATTGATCTTTGGGGGTTTTCGGTTGACATACTTAAGTCCATAATTGACATTGTAGCGCCAGACTTAGCACTAATAATTAATAATTATAAGTTTTTAGAATATGGTATATTTCCTGATCTAATGAAACAAAGTAAAATAACTCCATTATTCAAATCCGGCTGTTCATTAGATCCTAGTAACTATAGACCTATTTCAGTCTTACCCACATTTTGTAAGATTTTTGAGATTTTTGTTGCATATTACAGTAAAAACAATCTCTTACACAAAAACCAGTTTGGTTTCACTGCCGGTCGCTCTACTACAGATACTGGTGTTGAGCTAATACTAAACATATTTGAAGCCTGGGAAGGATCACAGGATGCACTTGGCATTTTCTGTAATCTATCTAAGGCGTTCGACTGCGTTTAACATGAAACCCTTATAAAAAAGTTAAAACATTATGGAGTTAAAACGAAGTACCTAGATTTAATTAATTCATATTCTAAGGATAGAATTCAAAAAGTTGATGTAAATGGAAAACGTTCCCCTGGTTCTTTGGTAAAAATAGATGTGCCACAGGGCTCTATCTTAGAGCCTTTCTTGTTCCTCATTTACATAAATAACTTAACTCACCTAGTGAGGGAAAAACATGGGGTAGTGTTGTTTGCTGATGATACTTCTCTTACTTTTAAAGTTAATAGACGGCAATCTGTTATTGACGATGTAAACAATGCTCTCTCATATGTTGTACAATGGTTTAACGCCAATATCTTGTTGCTTAGTAAAAAAAAGACAAAATGTGTCAAATTTAGTTTACCAAATGTTAAAAATGTTAGAACCAATGTACAATTAAATAATGAGGATTTGGACTTGGTCAAATCTACTACTTTCTTGGGCATTACTTTAGATGAAAAATTGTAATGGGGTCCTCATATATTTGATTTATCAAGCAGACTTAGTTCTACTGCATACGCGGAGACAAATATGGAAACTGCTCGATTAGTTTACTTTAGTTACTTTCATAGCTTAATGTCATACGGTATACTCTTATGGGGCAATGCGGCTGACATTGATACAATATTTACATTGTAGAAGAGGGCTGTTCGCGCAATATATAATATGAGACCAAGAGACTCTTTAAGAAACAAATTTAAAGAATTTAAAATTATGACTGTTTATAATCAATATATTTATGAAAATTTGATTTACGTTCATAAAAATATTTCAAAGTTCAAGAAAAATTGTGATTTACATAAAATTATTACAAGACAAAAATAAAATCGCTATACCCGGCACTAGGCTCCATAAAATAGGTAAATCCTTTATGGGTAATTCTATACGTTTTTATGATAATCTCTCAAATGGATTCTTAAGTTTATCATTAAATAAATTTAAATGATATATAAAAATTATTTTTTTTAACAAAATCCTACTATAGTGTATAGGATTACATGAACGAAGGTATGGGAATGAATTGTATTGTATTGCGAATAGCTAGTAATCTCCGCAATTTATTTTTTGTTGTAAATTAATTTTGCTTTATCGACCACAGCTCTACCACAATATTTTATGTGTAGAAAAATAAGGAAGCGTTACCTTTTAATAAACGAATTAATTTCATAAGTTGGAATATCATTTGGTTTTAGATTATTATAAGATTTGGCATGACTCAGATCCTTTTTGGATAACTGAGGTAAAATAGATTAAGTAAGAGTTATAGTTTTACTCAGATCCTCTTGGGGTAACTGAGTTAAAATAGATTTAGATTTACTCAAACCCTCTTTGGGTAACCGAGATAAAATAGATTTAGTAAGAAATTTAGTTTTACTCAGATCCTCTTTGGGTAACTGAGGTTTAAAAGATTTATAATAAGATTTAGTATGACTCAGATGAATATAGCATTCCTGAGGTATATAAGAATTGGAAGATGTTGTACTATGTTTTAAATTTGGGGATTCCGACCGGTACTTCATCGAAATCCGATTTAGTTAAAATTGTCGATATCATTAGAATAATTATTTTAAGATATATAATACTGTTGGAAACAAAAAAATTGTCTTGAATTGCCTCTGGAGGCTTTGTTAGTCTGTGCTTGATTAAAAATACTCGGTAAGGTATCATGTTGCGCATTGTTGCGGCGTTGATTGTTATATTGTCTCCTGCGACATTCGTTTATCATATGACCAAGCTTTTTACAATATGAACAAATAATTATTTTATTGCGTGGAAAATTATTACTTGTTGTATTATTTATGTGAATTACAATTATTCCTTATTCTTGATCGTACACTACAAAAAAAATACAATAAAAACAAATACATAGACAATTATATATTATGTTGTGCACAGGCGAACTTATCGCCTAACAGAGCTAAATCCCAGAGGATCGACTCTAAATTAAATATAGATAGTAAATATGTTACGTCTTACCCCGAGGTTGCTACTGCTTTTGAAACCTTTTTTACTAATATTAGAGTGACTACAACGTTATCTTTAAATTCTTCTACCGCTGCAGCTATGGGTTTACTTAGAGATAATGTAGATCAATGTGTTAGCAGTTTTAAGCTTGAAAAAGTTAATGCTCAAGAAGTAATCAAAGTATTTAGATCAACTAGCGTTAAAAGACTATTGATCTTTGGGGGTTTTCGGTTGACATACTTAAGTCCATAATTGACATTGTAGCGCCAGACTTAGCACTAATAATTAATAATTATAAGTTTTTAGAATATGGTATATTTCCTGATCTAATGAAACAAAGTAAAATAACTCCATTATTCAAATCCGGCTGTTCATTAGATCCTAGTAACTATAGACCTATTTCAGTCTTACCCACATTTTGTAAGATTTTTGAGATTTTTGTTGCATATTACAGTAAAAACAATCTCTTACACAAAAACCAGTTTGGTTTCACTGCCGGTCGCTCTACTACAGATACTGGTGTTGAGCTAATACTAAACATATTTGAAGCCTGGGAAGGATCACAGGATGCACTTGGCATTTTCTGTAATCTATCTAAGGCGTTCGACTGCGTTTAACATGAAACCCTTATAAAAAAGTTAAAACATTATGGAGTTAAAACGAAGTCCCTAGATTTAATTAATTCATATTCTAAGGATAGAATTCAAAAAGTTGATGTAAATGGAAAACGTTCCCCTGGTTCTTTGGTAAAAATAGATGTGCCACAGGGCTCTATCTTAGAGCCTTTCTTGTTCCTCATTTACATAAATAACTTAACTCACCTAGTGAGGGAAAAACATGGGGTAGTGTTGTTTGCTGATGATACTTCTCTTACTTTTAAAGTTAATAGACGGCAATCTGTTATTGACGATGTAAACAATGCTCTCTCATATGTTGTACAATGGTTTAACGCCAATATCTTGTTGCTTAGTAAAAAAAAGACAAAATGTGTCAAATTTAGTTTACCAAATGTTAAAAATGTTAGAACCAATGTACAATTAAATAATGAGGATTTGGACTTGGTCAAATCTACTACTTTCTTGGGCATTACTTTAGATGAAAAATTGTAATGGGGTCCTCATATATTTGATTTATCAAGCAGACTTAGTTCTACTGCATACGCGGAGACAAATATGGAAACTGCTCGATTAGTTTACTTTAGTTACTTTCATAGCTTAATGTCATACGGTATACTCTTATGGGGCAATGCGGCTGACATTGATACAATATTTACATTGTAGAAGAGGGCTGTTCGCGCAATATGTAATATGAGACCAAGAGACTCTTTAAGAAACAAATTTAAAGAATTTAAAATTATGACTGTTTATAATCAATATATTTATGAAAATTTGATTTACGTTCATAAAAATATTTCAAAGTTCAAGAAAAATTGTGATTTACATAAAATTATTACAAGACAAAAATAAAATCGCTATACCCGGCACTAGGCTCCATAAAATAGGTAAATCCTTTATGGGTAATTCTATACGTTTTTATGATAATCTCTCAAATGGATCCTTAAGTTTATCATTAAATAAATTTAAATGATATATAAAAATTATTTTTTTTAACAAAATCCTACTATAGTGTATAGGATTACATGAACGAAGGTATGGGAATGAATTGTATTGTATTGCGAATAGCTAGTAATCTCCGCAATTTATTTTTTGTTGTAAATTAATTTTGCTTTATCGACCACAGCTCTACCACAATATTTTATGTGTAGAAAAATAAGGAAGCGTTACCTTTTAATAAACGAATTAATTTCATAAGTTGGAATATCATTTGGTTTTAGATTATTATAAGATTTGGCATGACTCAGATCCTTTTTGGATAACTGAGGTAAAATAGATTAAGTAAGAGTTATAGTTTTACTCAGATCCTCTTGGGGTAACTGAGTTAAAATAGATTTAGATTTACTCAAACCCTCTTTGGGTAACCGAGATAAAATAGATTTAGTAAGAAATTTAGTTTTACTCAGATCCTCTTTGGGTAACTGAGGTTTAAAAGATTTATAATAAGATTTAGTATGACTCAGATGAATATAGCATTCCTGAGGTATATAAGAATTGGAAGATGTTGTACTATGTTTTAAATTTGGGGATTCCGACCGGTACTTCATCGAAATCCGATTTAGTTAAAATTGTCGATATCATTAGAATAATTATTTTAAGATATATAATACTGTTGGAAACAAAAAAATTGTCTTGAATTGCCTCTGGAGGCTTTGTTAGTCTGTGCTTGATTAAAAATACTCGGTAAGGTATCATGTTGCGCATTGTTGCGGCGTTGATTGTTATATTGTCTCCTGCGACATTCGTTTATCATATGACCAAGCTTTTTACAATATGAACAAATAATTATTTTATTGCGTGGAAAATTATTACTTGTTGTATTATTTATGTGAATTACAATTATTCCTTATTCTTGATCGTACACTACAAAAAAAATACAATAAAAACAAATACATAGACAATTATATATTATGTTGTGCACAGGCGAACTTATCGCCTAACAGAGCTAAATCCCAGAGGATCGACTCTAAATTAAATATAGATAGTAAATATGTTACGTCTTAC
Source organism: Napeogenes sylphis (assembly GCA_959347405.1). Classification (NCBI taxonomy): domain Eukaryota; kingdom Metazoa; phylum Arthropoda; class Insecta; order Lepidoptera; family Nymphalidae; genus Napeogenes; species Napeogenes sylphis. The sequence goes on along the minus strand of OY365779.1, from coordinate 41,893,805 downwards.
CCCGAGGTTGCTACTGCTTTTGAAACCTTTTTTACTAATATTAGAGTGACTACAACGTTATCTTTAAATTCTTCTACTGCTGCAGCTATGGGTTTACTTAGAGATAATGTAGATCAATGTGTTAGCAGTTTTAAGCTTGAAAAAGTTAATGCTCAAGAAGTAATCAAAGTATTTAGATCAACTAGCGTTAAAAGACTATTGATCTTTGGGGGTTTTCGGTTGACATACTTAAGTCCATAATTGACATTGTAGCGCCAGACTTAGCACTAATAATTAATAATTATAAGTTTTTAGAATATGGTATATTTCCTGATCTAATGAAACAAAGTAAAATAACTCCATTATTCAAATCCGGCTGTTCATTAGATCCTAGTAACTATAGACCTATTTCAGTCTTACCCACATTTTGTAAGATTTTTGAGATTTTTGTTGCATATTACAGTAAAAACAATCTCTTACACAAAAACCAGTTTGGTTTCACTGCCGGTCGCTCTACTACAGATACTGGTGTTGAGCTAATACTAAACATATTTGAAGCCTGGGAAGGATCACAGGATGCACTTGGCATTTTCTGTAATCTATCTAAGGCGTTCGACTGCGTTTAACATGAAACCCTTATAAAAAAGTTAAAACATTATGGAGTTAAAACGAAGTCCCTAGATTTAATTAATTCATATTCTAAGGATAGAATTCAAAAAGTTGATGTAAATGGAAAACGTTCCCCTGGTTCTTTGGTAAAAATAGATGTGCCACAGGGCTCTATCTTAGAGCCTTTCTTGTTCCTCATTTACATAAATAACTTAACTCACCTAGTGAGGGAAAAACATGGGGTAGTGTTGTTTGCTGATGATACTTCTCTTACTTTTAAAGTTAATAGACGGCAATCTGTTATTGACGATGTAAACAATGCTCTCTCATATGTTGTACAATGGTTTAACGCCAATATCTTGTTGCTTAGTAAAAAAAAGACAAAATGTGTCAAATTTAGTTTACCAAATGTTAAAAATGTTAGAACCAATGTACAATTAAATAATGAGGATTTGGACTTGGTCAAATCTACTACTTTCTTGGGCATTACTTTAGATGAAAAATTGTAATGGGGTCCTCATATATTTGATTTATCAAGCAGACTTAGTTCTACTGCATACGCGGAGACAAATATGGAAACTGCTCGATTAGTTTACTTTAGTTACTTTCATAGCTTAATGTCATACGGTATACTCTTATGGGGCAATGCGGCTGACATTGATACAATATTTACATTGTAGAAGAGGGCTGTTCGCGCAATATATAATATGAGACCAAGAGACTCTTTAAGAAACAAATTTAAAGAATTTAAAATTATGACTGTTTATAATCAATATATTTATGAAAATTTGATTTACGTTCATAAAAATATTTCAAAGTTCAAGAAAAATTGTGATTTACATAAAATTATTACAAGACAAAAATAAAATCGCTATACCCGGCACTAGGCTCCATAAAATAGGTAAATCCTTTATGGGTAATTCTATACGTTTTTATGATAATCTCTCAAATGGATCCTTAAGTTTATCATTAAATAAATTTAAATGATATATAAAAATTATTTTTTTTAACAAAATCCTACTATAGTGTATAGGATTACATGAACGAAGGTATGGGAATGAATTGTATTGTATTGCGAATAGCTAGTAATCTCCGCAATTTATTTTTTGTTGTAAATTAATTTTGCTTTATCGACCACAGCTCTACCACAATATTTTATGTGTAGAAAAATAAGGAAGCGTTACCTTTTAATAAACGAATTAATTTCATAAGTTGGAATATCATTTGGTTTTAGATTATTATAAGATTTGGCATGACTCAGATCCTTTTTGGATAACTGAGGTAAAATAAATTAAGTAAGAGTTATAGTTTTACTCAGATCCTCTTTGGGTAACTGAGGTTTAAAAGATTTATAATAAGATTTAGTATGACTCAGATGAATATAGCATTCCTGAAGTATATAAGAATTGGAAGATGTTGTACTATGTTTTAAATTTGGGGATTCCGACCGGTACTTCATCGAAATCCGATTTAGTTAAAATTGTCGATATCATTAGAATAATTATTTTAAGATATATAATACTGTTGGAAACAAAAAAATTGTCTTGAATTGCCTCTGGAGGCTTTGTTAGTCTGTGCTTGATTAAAAATACTCGGTAAGGTATCATGTTGCGCATTGTTGCGGCGTTGATTGTTATATTGTCTCCTGCGACATTCGTTTATCATATGACCAAGCTTTTTACAATATGAACAAATAATTATTTTATTGCGTGGAAAATTATTACTTGTTGTATTATTTATGTGAATTACAATTATTCCTTATTCTTGATCGTACACTACAAAAAAAATACAATAAAAACAAATACATAGACAATTATATATTATGTTGTGCACAGGCGAACTTATCGCCTAACAGAGCTAAATCCCAGAGGATCGACTCTAAATTAAATATAGATAGTAAATATGTTACGTCTTACCCCGAGGTTGCTACTGCTTTTGAAACCTTTTTTACTAATATTAGAGTGACTACAACGTTATCTTTAAATTCTTCTACCGCTGCAGCTATGGGTTTACTTAGAGATAATGTAGATCAATGTGTTAGCAGTTTTAAGCTTGAAAAAGTTAATGCTCAAGAAGTAATCAAAGTATTTAGATCAACTAGCGTTAAAAGACTATTGATCTTTGGGGGTTTTCGGTTGACATACTTAAGTCCATAATTGACATTGTAGCGCCAGACTTAGCACTAATAATTAATAATTATAAGTTTTTAGAATATGGTATATTTCCTGATCTAATGAAACAAAGTAAAATAACTCCATTATTCAAATCCGGCTGTTCATTAGATCCTAGTAACTATAGACCTATTTCAGTCTTACCCACATTTTGTAAGATTTTTGAGATTTTTGTTGCATATTACAGTAAAAACAATCTCTTACACAAAAACCAGTTTGGTTTCACTGCCGGTCGCTCTACTACAGATACTGGTGTTGAGCTAATACTAAACATATTTGAAGCCTGGGAAGGATCACAGGATGCACTTGGCATTTTCTGTAATCTATCTAAGGCGTTCGACTGCGTTTAACATGAAACCCTTATAAAAAAGTTAAAACATTATGGAGTTAAAACGAAGTCCCTAGATTTAATTAATTCATATTCTAAGGATAGAATTCAAAAAGTTGACGTAAATGGAAAACGTTCCCCTGGTTCTTTGGTAAAAATAGATGTGCCACAGGGCTCTATCTTAGAGCCTTTCTTGTTCCTCATTTACATAAATAACTTAACTCACCTAGTGAGGGAAAAACATGGGGTAGTGTTGTTTGCTGATGATACTTCTCTTACTTTTAAAGTTAATAGACGGCAATCTGTTATTGACGATGTAAACAATGCTCTCTCATATGTTGTACAATGGTTTAACGCCAATATCTTGTTGCTTAGTAAAAAAAAAGACAAAATGTGTCAAATTTAGTTTACCAAATGTTAAAAATGTTAGAACCAATGTACAATTAAATAATGAGGATTTGGACTTGGTCAAACCTACTACTTTCTTGGGCATTACTTTAGATGAAAAATTGTAATGGGGTCCTCATATATTTGATTTATCAAGCAGACTTAGTTCTACTGCATACGCGGAGACAAATATGGAAACTGCTCGATTAGTTTACTTTAGTTACTTTCATAGCTTAATGTCATACGGTATACTCTTATGGGGCAATGCGGCTGACATTGATACAATATTTACATTGTAGAAGAGGGCTGTTCGCGCAATATATAATATGAGACCAAGAGACTCTTTAAGAAACAAATTTAAAGAATTTAAAATTATGACTGTTTATAATCAATATATTTATGAAAATTTGATTTACGTTCATAAAAATATTTCAAAGTTCAAGAAAAATTGTGATTTACATAAAATTATTACAAGACAAAAATAAAATCGCTATACCCGGCACTAGGCTCCATAAAATAGGTAAATCCTTTATGGGTAATTCTATACGTTTTTATGATAATCTCTCAAATGGATCCTTAAGTTTATCATTAAATAAATTTAAATGATATATAAAAATTATTTTTTTTAACAAAATCCTACTATAGTGTATAGGATTACATGAACGAAGGTATGGGAATGAATTGTATTGTATTGCGAATAGCTAGTAATCTCCGCAATTTATTTTTTGTTGTAAATTAATTTTGCTTTATCGACCACAGCTCTACCACAATATTTTATGTGTAGAAAAATAAGGAAGCGTTACCTTTTAATAAACGAATTAATTTCATAAGTTGGAATATCATTTGGTTTTAGATTATTATAAGATTTGGCATGACTCAGATCCTTTTTGGATAACTGAGGTAAAATAGATTAAGTAAGAGTTATAGTTTTACTCAGATCCTCTTGGGGTAACTGAGTTAAAATAGATTTAGATTTACTCAAACCCTCTTTGGGTAACCGAGATAAAATAGATTTAGTAAGAAATTTAGTTTTACTCAGATCCTCTTTGGGTAACTGAGGTTTAAAAGATTTATAATAAGATTTAGTATGACTCAGATGAATATAGCATTCCTGAGGTATATAAGAATTGGAAGATGTTGTACTATGTTTTAAATTTGGGGATTCCGACCGGTACTTCATCGAAATCCGATTTAGTTAAAATTGTCGATATCATTAGAATAATTATTTTAAGATATATAATACTGTTGGAAACAAAAAAATTGTCTTGAATTGCCTCTGGAGGCTTTGTTAGTCTGTGCTTGATTAAAAATACTCGGTAAGGTATCATGTTGCGCATTGTTGCGGCGTTGATTGTTATATTGTCTCCTGCGACATTCGTTTATCATATGACCAAGCTTTTTACAATATGAACAAATAATTATTTTATTGCGTGGAAAATTATTACTTGTTGTATTATTTATGTGAATTACAATTATTCCTTATTCTTGATCGTACACTACAAAAAAAATACAATAAAAACAAATACATAGACAATTATATATTATGTTGTGCACAGGCGAACTTATCGCCTAACAGAGCTAAATCCCAGAGGATCGACTCTAAATTAAATATAGATAGTAAATATGTTACGTCTTACCCCGAGGTTGCTACTGCTTTTGAAACCTTTTTTACTAATATTAGAGTGACTACAACGTTATTTTTAAATTCTTCTACCGCTGCAGCTATGGGTTTACTTAGAGATAATGTAGATCAATGTGTTAGCAGTTTTAAGCTTGAAAAAGTTAATGCTCAAGAAGTAATCAAAGTATTTAGATCAACTAGCGTTAAAAGACTATTGATCTTTGGGGGTTTTCGGTTGACATACTTAAGTCCATAATTGACATTGTAGCGCCAGACTTAGCACTAATAATTAATAATTATAAGTTTTTAGAATATGGTATATTTCCTGATCTAATGAAACAAAGTAAAATAACTCCATTATTCAAATCCGGCTGTTCATTAGATCCTAGTAACTATAGACCTATTTCAGTCTTACCCACATTTTGTAAGATTTTTGAGATTTTTGTTGCATATTACAGTAAAAACAATCTCTTACACAAAAACCAGTTTGGTTTCACTGCCGGTCGCTCTACTACAGATACTGGTGTTGAGCTAATACTAAACATATTTGAAGCCTGGGAAGGATCACAGGATGCACTTGGCATTTTCTGTAATCTATCTAAGGCGTTCGACTGCGTTTAACATGAAACCCTTATAAAAAAGTTAAAACATTATGGAGTTAAAACGAAGTCCCTAGATTTAATTAATTCATATTCTAAGGATAGAATTCAAAAAGTTGATGTAAATGGAAAACGTTCCCCTGGTTCTTTGGTAAAAATAGATGTGCCACAGGGCTCTATCTTAGAGCCTTTCTTGTTCCTCATTTACATAAATAACTTAACTCACCTAGTGAGGGAAAAACATGGGGTAGTGTTGTTTGCTGATGATACTTCTCTTACTTTTAAAGTTAATAGACGGCAATCTGTTATTGACGATGTAAACAATGCTCTCTCATATGTTGTACAATGGTTTAACGCCAATATCTTGTTGCTTAGTAAAAAAAAGACAAAATGTGTCAAATTTAGTTTACCAAATGTTAAAAATGTTAGAACCAATGTACAATTAAATAATGAGGATTTGGACTTGGTCAAATCTACTACTTTCTTGGGCATTACTTTAGATGAAAAATTGTAATGGGGTCCTCATATATTTGATTTATCAAGCAGACTTAGTTCTACTGCATACGCGGAGACAAATATGGAAACTGCTCGATTAGTTTACTTTAGTTACTTTCATAGCTTAATGTCATACGGTATACTCTTATGGGGCAATGCGGCTGACATTGATACAATATTTACATTGTAGAAGAGGGCTGTTCGCGCAATATATAATATGAGACCAAGAGACTCTTTAAGAAACAAATTTAAAGAATTTAAAATTATGACTGTTTATAATCAATATATTTATGAAAATTTGATTTACGTTCATAAAAATATTTCAAAGTTCAAGAAAAATTGTGATTTACATAAAATTATTACAAGACAAAAATAAAATCGCTATACCCGGCACTAGGCTCCATAAAATAGGTAAATCCTTTATGGGTAATTCTATACGTTTTTATGATAATCTCTCAAATGGATCCTTAAGTTTATCATTAAATAAATTTAAATGATATATAAAAATTATTTTTTTTAACAAAATCCTACTATAGTGTATAGGATTACATGAACGAAGGTATGGGAATGAATTGTATTGTATTGCGAATAGCTAGTAATCTCCGCAATTTATTTTTTGTTGTAAATTAATTTTGCTTTATCGACCACAGCTCTACCACAATATTTTATGTGTAGAAAAATAAGGAAGCGTTACCTTTTAATAAACGAATTAATTTCATAAGTTGGAATATCATTTGGTTTTAGATTATTATAAGATTTGGCATGACTCAGATCCTTTTTGGATAACTGAGGTAAAATAGATTAAGTAAGAGTTATAGTTTTACTCAGATCCTCTTGGGGTAACTGAGTTAAAATAGATTTAGATTTACTCAAACCCTCTTTGGGTAACCGAGATAAAATAGATTTAGTAAGAAATTTAGTTTTACTCAGATCCTCTTTGGGTAACTGAGGTTTAAAAGATTTATAATAAGATTTAGTATGACTCAGATGAATATAGCATTCCTGAGGTATATAAGAATTGGAAGATGTTGTACTATGTTTTAAATTTGGGGATTCCGACCGGTACTTCATCGAAATCCGATTTAGTTAAAATTGTCGATATCATTAGAATAATTATTTTAAGATATATAATACTGTTGGAAATAAAAAAATTGTCTTGAATTGCCTCTGGAGGCTTTGTTAGTCTGTGCTTGATTAAAAATACTCGGTAAGGTATCATGTTGCGCATTGTTGCGGCGTTGATTGTTATATTGTCTCCTGCGACATTCGTTTATCATATGACCAAGCTTTTTACAATATGAACAAATAATTATTTTATTGCGTGGAAAATTATTACTTGTTGTATTATTTATGTGAATTACAATTATTCCTTATTCTTGATCGTACACTACAAAAAAAATACAATAAAAACAAATACATAGACAATTATATATTATGTTGTGCACAGGCGAACTTATCGCCTAACAGAGCTAAATCCCAGAGGATCGACTCTAAATTAAATATAGATAGTAAATATGTTACGTCTTACCTCGAGGTTGCTACTGCTTTTGAAACCTTTTTTACTAATATTAGAGTGACTACAACGTTATCTTTAAATTCTTCTACCGCTGCAGCTATGGGTTTACTTAGAGATAATGTAGATCAATGTGTTAGCAGTTTTAAGCTTGAAAAAGTTAATGCTCAAGAAGTAATCAAAGTATTTAGATCAACTAGCGTTAAAAGACTATTGATCTTTGGGGGTTTTCGGTTGACATACTTAAGTCCATAATTGACATTGTAGCGCCAGACTTAGCACTAATAATTAATAATTATAAGTTTTTAGAATATGGTATATTTCCTGATCTAATGAAACAAAGTAAAATAACTCCATTATTCAAATCCGGCTGTTCATTAGATCCTAGTAACTATAGACCTATTTCAGTCTTACCCACATTTTGTAAGATTTTTGAGATTTTTGTTGCATATTACAGTAAAAACAATCTCTTACACAAAAACCAGTTTGGTTTCACTGCCGGTCGCTCTACTACAGATACTGGTGTTGAGCTAATACTAAACATATTTGAAGCCTGGGAAGGATCACAGGATGCACTTGGCATTTTCTGTAATCTATCTAAGGCGTTCGACTGCGTTTAACATGAAACCCTTATAAAAAAGTTAAAACATTATGGAGTTAAAACGAAGTCCCTAGATTTAATTAATTCATATTCTAAGGATAGAATTCAAAAAGTTGATGTAAATGGAAAACGTTCCCCTGGTTCTTTGGTAAAAATAGATGTGCCACAGGGCTCTATCTTAGAGCCTTTCTTGTTCCTCATTTACATAAATAACTTAACTCACCTAGTGAGGGAAAAACATGGGGTAGTGTTGTTTGCTGATGATACTTCTCTTACTTTTAAAGTTAATAGACGGCAATCTGTTATTGACGATGTAAACAATGCTCTCTCATATGTTGTACAATGGTTTAACGCCAATATCTTGTTGCTTAGTAAAAAAAAGACAAAATGTGTCAAATTTAGTTTACCAAATGTTAAAAATGTTAGAACCAATGTACAATTAAATAATGAGGATTTGGACTTGGTCAAATCTACTACTTTCTTGGGCATTACTTTAGATGAAAAATTGTAATGGGGTCCTCATATATTTGATTTATCAAGCAGAATTAGTTCTACTGCATACGCGGAGACAAATATGGAAACTGCTCGATTAGTTTACTTTAGTTACTTTCATAGCTTAATGTCATACGGTATACTCTTATGGGGCAATGCGGCTGACATTGATACAATATTTACATTGTAGAAGAGGGCTGTTCGCGCAATATATAATATGAGACCAAGAGACTCTTTAAGAAACAAATTTAAAGAATTTAAAATTATGACTGTTTATAATCAATATATTTATGAAAATTTGATTTACGTTCATAAAAATATTTCAAAGTTCAAGAAAAATTGTGATTTACATAAAATTATTACAAGACAAAAATAAAATCGCTATACCCGGCACTAGGCTCCATAAAATATGTAAATCCTTTATCGGTAATTCTATACGTTTTTATGATAATCTCTCAAATGGATCCTTAAGTTTATCATTAAATAAATTTAAATGATACTGATCAGGTACTCGATGCGCAAGTAGAGACTTTCCAAAATACTATTTACGACTACTTTAATGAGCACTATCCACCTACGAATCGTTATGCTCACAAAAATAAAGAAAACGGTTTTAAATTGAAAATGAGGAGGAAAAAAAGAGATCTTATAAAGAAACTTCGTATAGCAAAAGCCTTAGGCGATAATCAACTTAGTCACCAACTGTCTAGGGCATTGCGATCAATTCTTAAACTTTTCCAAGGTATAACAAATCAAATAACGAAAAATCGTGATAGCTTTGATCGGGCAAAACATGAAGTAGACTTTGATAAAAATCCTTTTAAATACTCAAAAAACATTTTCAAAGATCAAAAAGGTAAGCTTCTCTTGACCAACGAGCAAATTTTCGACCATTATAAAAGCACATACGAAGTGCCAGAAAACCAAAGACTATATGGGGATCCAAACGAACACAAACCTGAGACTCCTACTGAAGATTTTCAAGCCAACCCACCAACTTTGGAGGAAATCAATAAAATAATTAAAATGAAACCATCTAAGTCAGCACCAGGTCCGGATGGTATCCCTTATATAGTTTACAAAAAATGTCCGTCGCTCCATAAACATCTTTTAAATATATTCGGTAAAATCTGGTCAAGAAAGCAAATACCGGTATCGTTCGGAAAAGCCCTTTTTGTCCTCATTCCGAAAAACGACAATGTCAATAATCCCAAGGATACTAGACCGATAGCCCTAACAAATACAATTTCCAAAATGTTTTTCTCTTTTTTACAAACTAAAATGACGCAATTCATGATTAACAATAGATATTTCAGGCCTAATCACCAGAAAGGGTTTTTGCCCGGAATTTCTGGATGCCTGGAACATAATACGTTAATATCGGAAAGCCTTAAAGATGCTAGAACTAGCGAGAGACAAATTACGGTTTGTTGGATAGACTTAGAAAACGCCTTTGGGTCGGTACGACATGAACTAATGATGTTCGCGCTTAAATGGTATAACTTTCCTATGGTAGTTCGCGACATTATTGCATCATATTATTCAAAATTAAAATTCTCAATAATTTTTAATGAAAACCATTCAAAACCACTTAATTATAACGTTGGTTTATTTCAGGGCTGTTGTATTTCTCCTATTATATTTAATATAGTTATTAATATTTTAATAGACAAATTAATTAGAAATGAAAAAAAGTGGGGCTATCGGTTTAAGTTCAACAACAAATACACAGAATCCATACTAGCTTTTGCAGATGATCTCGCGATACTGACACGTAATCCGAAACAATGTCAGGTACTTTTAAATGTAGTTGAGGATTTCTGTACGTGGACGGGCGGATTGAGGACAAAACCAAGTAAATGTTTTAGTCTGTGTCTGGGTAGACGGAATACTAAATATACCTCTTACGATCCGGGTCTTATAATAGGCGGTCAGTGCGTTAGTACGGTTACGGAAGCAGCTCCGTTTAAATTTTTAGGTAAAAAAATCGATTACCAAGGCCGTACTCCATCGTTGGATGTAATAGTCGATAGCTTTTTAAACGATCTCAAAAAGGTAGACAACCAACCAATAAGTAACGTCAAAAAAGCTTGGATTTACGATAATTATTTAACATCACGTCTAAATTGGCCTTTCCTCGTGTATGATATAAATAAAACCCTTTTGTCAAAGTTAGATGCAAGCGTCATAAAGACATTGAAGTTATGGCTCGGGTTAGCGCACTCAGCGGACTCTTCAACCTTATTTAGAGACCGCAACAACTTTGGATTAAAATTAAAGAAACCATCGGAGCTCTACAAACATCTAAGAGTTACCAAAAGACATATCATCGGAAAATCTAAAGATGATACTGTAACTTCTCTCCCAAAAGACAAAGTTGCCTCAGAGCTCGAGTCACGACTTCAATTCCATAAAAAGTTTATGATAGGTGCTCAAACAAATAAAGTAGGGCTAGGATCAAGTAGGAAAGTTCAAGACATAGACATAACAAAATCTTTTATTCGACAAGACGAAAACGATAATGAGCCTAGAAATTCAAAACGAATGGGTGACCATAGGAGATTTTTGTATTCCACTAGCTTTGAAGTGGCGCACCTTAATTTATGATTGGTCCCCAGCATTATTAAAATTCTATCTTAATGCATTCCAAATGACTCTCCCAGATCGAAGTAATTTAGTAAGATGGAGCAAAGCCACCGAAAAGTCATGCAACATCTGTGGGGAGGCAATAGGAACCGCGAAACACCTATTAGTAGGGTGTAGGGTACTTCTAGATAAAGGTCAATACTCGCGTCGCCACGACAAGGTATTAGAAATTATACGGGAAGCGGTTAGTCTTTCAGTAGCAAGAGCGCGGAAGGGTATAACAACCACCGAACGATCTATAGAATTCGTAAAAGAAGGCTCCTCCAAAAAATCAAAAGCGAAGCCTTATTCAATATTAGGCGCTGCTCCTGATTGGATTCTCATGACGGACACGTATGAAAAGCATTACAAAATCCCTGGGGATGTTGGTGTTTCGTCATCCAGACTGGACTTATTCCTGTATTCGAAACATCTGAGGCGCGTGATACTTGTGGAGCTTACTGTTCCTTGGGAAACAAACATCCCAAGGGATCACACATTCAAGCTCAATAAGTATTACGAACTAACCAACGAACTGATCAGGAATAAATTTATAGTTAGTTTGTACGCGGTAGAAGTGGGAGCGAGAGGTATAACAGCAAAATCTCTCTATAGCCTACTTAAAGATCTTGGCCTTTCTAGAACAAGCATCGGTTCATTTCTAGAACGTACTTCAAAGGCGGCATTAGTAGGTTCTTTCCAAATTTGGTTAGGTAGGGAGAGGAGTGTGGAGGGTGAAGGTGAGCGTTTTTGCGCATAATAAAGGGGCCCCTTAAACCTACTCCTGGGTCGCAAGTCCCAGGCACTGCTTGCACTCCTCTCCTTGCAACGCGATGGGCCCGGCACCCGCACGGTGAATCCATGGATTGCTAAGAAGCTTCGTCTAAAAATTAATTTGTTAACAAAATCCTACTATAGTGTATAGGATTACATGAACGAAGGTATGGGAATGAATTGTATTGTATTGCGAATAGCTAGTAATCTCCTCAATTTATTTTTTGTTGTAAATTAATTTTGCTTTATCGACCACAGCTCTACCACAATATTTTATGTGTAGAAAAATAAGGAAGCGTTACCTTTTAATAAACGAATTAATTTCATAAGTTGGAATATCATTTGGTTTTAGATTATTATAAGATTTGGCATGACTCAGATCCTTTTTGGATAACTGAGGTAAAATAGATTAAGTAAGAGTTATAGTTTTACTCAGATCCTCTTGGGGTAACTGAGTTAAAATAGATTTAGATTTACTCAAACCCTCTTTGGGTAACCGAGATAAAATAGATTTAGTAAGAAATTTAGTTTTACTCAGATCCTCTTTGGGTAACTGAGGTTTAAAAGATTTATAATAAGATTTAGTATGACTCAGATGAATATAGCATTCCTGAGGTATATAAGAATTGGAAGATGTTGTACTATGTTTTAAATTTGGGGATTCCGACCGGTACTTCATCGAAATCCGATTTAGTTAAAATTGTCGATATCATTAGAATAATTATTTTAAGATATATAATACTGTTGGAAACAAAAAAATTGTCTTGAATTGCCTCTGGAGGCTTTGTTAGTCTGTGCTTGATTAAAAATACTCGGTAAGGTATCATGTTGCGCATTGTTGCGGCGTTGATTGTTATATTGTCTCCTGCGACATTCGTTTATCATATGACCAAGCTTTTTACAATATGAACAAATAATTATTTTATTGCGTGGAAAATTATTACTTGTTGTATTATTTATGTGAATTACAATTATTCCTTATTCTTGATCGTACACTACAAAAAAAATACAATAAAAACAAATACATAGACAATTATATATTATGTTGTGCACAGGCGAACTTATCGCCTAACAGAGCTAAATCCCAGAGGATCGACTCTAAATTAAATATAGATAGTAAATATGTTACGTCTTACCCCGAGGTTGCTACTGCTTTTGAAACCTTTTTTACTAATATTAGAGTGACTACAACGTTATCTTTAAATTCTTCTACCGCTGCAGCTATGGGTTTACTTAGAGATAATGTAGATCAATGTGTTAGCAGTTTTAAGCTTGAAAAAGTTAATGCTCAAGAAGTAATCAAAGTATTTAGATCAACTAGCGTTAAAAGACTATTGATCTTTGGGGGTTTTCGGTTGACATACTTAAGTCCATAATTGACATTGTAGCGCCAGACTTAGCACTAATAATTAATAATTATAAGTTTTTAGAATATGGTATATTTCCTGATCTAATGAAACAAAGTAAAATAACTCCATTATTCAAATCCGGCTGTTCATTAGATCCTAGTAACTATAGACCTATTTCAGTCTTACCCACATTTTGTAAGATTTTTGAGATTTTTGTTGCATATTACAGTAAAAACAATCTCTTACACAAAAACCAGTTTGGTTTCACTGCCGGTCGCTCTACTACAGATACTGGTGTTGAGCTAATACTAAACATATTTGAAGCCTGGGAAGGATCACAGGATGCACTTGGCATTTTCTGTAATCTATCTAAGGCGTTCGACTGCGTTTAACATGAAACCCTTATAAAAAAGTTAAAACATTATGGAGTTAAAACGAAGTCCCTAGATTTAATTAATTCATATTCTAAGGATAGAATTCAAAAAGTTGATGTAAATGGAAAACGTTCCCCTGGTTCTTTGGTAAAAATAGATGTGCCACAGGGCTCTATCTTAGAGCCTTTCTTGTTCCTCATTTACATAAATAACTTAACTCACCTAGTGAGGGAAAAACATGGGGTAGTGTTGTTTGCTGATGATACTTCTCTTACTTTTAAAGTTAATAGACGGCAATCTGTTATTGACGATGTAAACAATGCTCTCTCATATGTTGTACAATGGTTTAACGCCAATATCTTGTTGCTTAGTAAAAAAAAGACAAAATGTGTCAAATTTAGTTTACCAAATGTTAAAAATGTTAGAACCAATGTACAATTAAATAATGAGGATTTGGACTTGGTCAAATCTACTACTTTCTTGGGCATTACTTTAGATGAAAAATTGTAATGGGGTCCTCATATATTTGATTTATCAAGCAGACTTAGTTCTACTGCATACGCGGAGACAAATATGGAAACTGCTCGATTAGTTTACTTTAGTTACTTTCATAGCTTAATGTCATACGGTATACTCTTATGGGGCAATGCGGCTGACATTGATACAATATTTACATTGTAGAAGAGGGCTGTTCGCGCAATATATAATATGAGACCAAGAGACTCTTTAAGAAACAAATTTAAAGAATTTAAAATTATGACTGTTTATAATCAATATATTTATGAAAATTTGATTTACGTTCATAAAAATATTTCAAAGTTCAAGAAAAATTGTGATTTACATAAAATTATTACAAGACAAAAATAAAATCGCTATACCCGGCACTAGGCTCCATAAAATAGGTAAATCCTTTATGGGTAATTCTATACGTTTTTATGATAATCTCTCAAATGGATTCTTAAGTTTATCATTAAATAAATTTAAATGATATATAAAAATTATTTTTTTTAACAAAATCCTACTATAGTGTATAGGATTACATGAACGAAGGTATGGGAATGAATTGTATTGTATTGCGAATAGCTAGTAATCTCCGCAATTTATTTTTTGTTGTAAATTAATTTTGCTTTATCGACCACAGCTCTACCACAATATTTTATGTGTAGAAAAATAAGGAAGCGTTACCTTTTAATAAACGAATTAATTTCATAAGTTGGAATATCATTTGGTTTTAGATTATTATAAGATTTGGCATGACTCAGATCCTTTTTGGATAACTGAGGTAAAATAGATTAAGTAAGAGTTATAGTTTTACTCAGATCCTCTTGGGGTAACTGAGTTAAAATAGATTTAGATTTACTCAAACCCTCTTTGGGTAACCGAGATAAAATAGATTTAGTAAGAAATTTAGTTTTACTCAGATCCTCTTTGGGTAACTGAGGTTTAAAAGATTTATAATAAGATTTAGTATGACTCAGATGAATATAGCATTCCTGAGGTATATAAGAATTGGAAGATGTTGTACTATGTTTTAAATTTGGGGATTCCGACCGGTACTTCATCGAAATCCGATTTAGTTAAAATTGTCGATATCATTAGAATAATTATTTTAAGATATATAATACTGTTGGAAATAAAAAAATTGTCTTGAATTGCCTCTGGAGGCTTTGTTAGTCTGTGCTTGATTAAAAATACTCGGTAAGGTATCATGTTGCGCATTGTTGCGGCGTTGATTGTTATATTGTCTCCTGCGACATTCGTTTATCATATGACCAAGCTTTTTACAATATGAACAAATAATTATTTTATTGCGTGGAAAATTATTACTTGTTGTATTATTTATGTGAATTACAATTATTCCTTATTCTTGATCGTACACTACAAAAAAAATACAATAAAAACAAATACATAGACAATTATATATTATGTTGTGCACAGGCGAACTTATCGCCTAACAGAGCTAAATCCCAGAGGATCGACTCTAAATTAAATATAGATAGTAAATATATTACGTCTTACCCCGAGGTTGCTACTGCTTTTGAAACCTTTTTTACTAATATTAGAGTGACTACAACGTTATCTTTAAATTCTTCTACCGCTGCAGCTATGGGTTTACTTAGAGATAATGTAGATCAATGTGTTAGCAGTTTTAAGCTTGAAAAAGTTAATGCTCAAGAAGTAATCAAAGTATTTAGATCAACTAGCGTTAAAAGACTATTGATCTTTGGGGGTTTTCGGTTGACATACTTAAGTCCATAATTGACATTGTAGCGCCAGACTTAGCACTAATAATTAATAATTATAAGTTTTTAGAATATGGTATATTTCCTGATCTAATGAAACAAAGTAAAATAACTCCATTATTCAAATCCGGCTGTTCATGAGATCCTAGTAACTATAGACCTATTTCAGTCTTACCCACATTTTGTAAGATTTTTGAGATTTTTGTTGCATATTACAGTAAAAACAATCTCTTACACAAAAACCAGTTTGGTTTCACTGCCGGTCGCTCTACTACAGATACTGGTGTTGAGCTAATACTAAACATATTTGAAGCCTGGGAAGGATCACAGGATGCACTTGGCATTTTCTGTAATCTATCTAAGGCGTTCGACTGCGTTTAACATGAAACCCTTATAAAAAAGTTAAAACATTATGGAGTTAAAACGAAGTCCCTAGATTTAATTAATTCATATTCTAAGGATAGAATTCAAAAAGTTGATGTAAATGGAAAACGTTCCCCTGGTTCTTTGGTAAAAATAGATGTGCCACAGGGCTCTATCTTAGAGCCTTTCTTGTTCCTCATTTACATAAATAACTTAACTCACCTAGTGAGGGAAAAACATGGGGTAGTGTTGTTTGCTGATGATACTTCTCTTACTTTTAAAGTTAATAGACGGCAATCTGTTATTGACGATGTAAACAATGCTCTCTCATATGTTGTACAATGGTTTAACGCCAATATCTTGTTGCTTAGTAAAAAAAAGACAAAATGTGTCAAATTTAGTTTACCAAATGTTAAAAATGTTAGAACCAATGTACAATTAAATAATGAGGATTTGGACTTGGTCAAATCTACTACTTTCTTGGGCATTACTTTAGATGAAAAATTGTAATGGGGTCCTCATATATTTGATTTATCAAGCAGACTTAGTTCTACTGCATACGCGGAGACAAATATGGAAACTGCTCGATTAGTTTACTTTAGTTACTTTCATAGCTTAATGTCATACGGTATACTCTTATGGGGCAATGCGGCTGACATTGATACAATATTTACATTGTAGAAGAGGGCTGTTCGCGCAATATATAATATGAGACCAAGAGACTCTTTAAGAAACAAATTTAAAGAATTTAAAATTATGACTGTTTATAATCAATATATTTATGAAAATTTGATTTACGTTCATAAAAATATTTCAAAGTTCAAGAAAAATTGTGATTTACATAAAATTATTACAAGACAAAAATAAAATCGCTATACCCGGCACTAGGCTCCATAAAATAGGTAAATCCTTTATGGGTAATTCTATACGTTTTTATGATAATCTCTCAAATGGATTCTTAAGTTTATCATTAAATAAATTTAAATGATATATAAAAATTATTTTTTTTAACAAAATCCTACTATAGTGTATAGGATTACATGAACGAAGGTATGGGAATGAATTGTATTGTATTGCGAATAGCTAGTAATCTCCGCAATTTATTTTTTGTTGTAAATTAATTTTGCTTTATCGACCACAGCTCTACCACAATATTTTATGTGTAGAAAAATAAGGAAGCGTTACCTTTTAATAAACGAATTAATTTCATAAGTTGGAATATCATTTGGTTTTAGATTATTATAAGATTTGGCATGACTCAGATCCTTTTTGGATAACTGAGGTAAAATAGATTAAGTAAGAGTTATAGTTTTACTCAGATCCTCTTGGGGTAACTGAGTTAAAATAGATTTAGATTTACTCAAACCCTCTTTGGGTAACCGAGATAAAATAGATTTAGTAAGAAATTTAGTTTTACTCAGATCCTCTTTGGGTAACTGAGGTTTAAAAGATTTATAATAAGATTTAGTATGACTCAGATGAATATAGCATTCCTGAGGTATATAAGAATTGGAAGATGTTGTACTATGTTTTAAATTTGGGGATTCCGACCGGTACTTCATCGAAATCCGATTTAGTTAAAATTGTCGATATCATTAGAATAATTATTTTAAGATATATAATACTGTTGGAAATAAAAAAATTGTCTTGAATTGCCTCTGGAGGCTTTGTTAGTCTGTGCTTGATTAAAAATACTCGGTAAGGTATCATGTTGCGCATTGTTGCGGCGTTGATTGTTATATTGTCTCCTGCGACATTCGTTTATCATATGACCAAGCTTTTTACAATATGAACAAATAATTATTTTATTGCGTGGAAAATTATTACTTGTTGTATTATTTATGTGAATTACAATTATTCCTTATTCTTGATCGTACACTACAAAAAAAATACAATAAAAACAAATACATAGACAATTATATATTATGTTGTGCACAGGCGAACTTATCGCCTAACAGAGCTAAATCCCAGAGGATCGACTCTAAATTAAATATAGATAGTAAATATGTTACGTCTTACCCCGAGGTTGCTACTGCTTTTGAAACCTTTTTTACTAATATTAGAGTGACTACAACGTTATCTTTAAATTCTTCTACCGCTGCAGCTATGGGTTTACTTAGAGATAATGTAGATCAATGTGTTAGCAGTTTTAAGCTTGAAAAAGTTAATGCTCAAGAAGTAATCAAAGTATTTAGATCAACTAGCGTTAAAAGACTATTGATCTTTGGGGGTTTTCGGTTGACATACTTAAGTCCATAATTGACATTGTAGCGCCAGACTTAGCACTAATAATTAATAATTATAAGTTTTTAGAATATGGTATATTTCCTGATCTAATGAAACAAAGTAAAATAACTCCATTATTCAAATCCGGCTGTTCATTAGATCCTAGTAACTATAGACCTATTTCAGTCTTACCCACATTTTGTAAGATTTTTGAGATTTTTGTTGCATATTACAGTAAAAACAATCTCTTACACAAAAACCAGTTTGGTTTCACTGCCGGTCGCTCTACTACAGATACTGGTGTTGAGCTAATACTAAACATATTTGAAGCCTGGGAAGGATCACAGGATGCACTTGGCATTTTCTGTAATCTATCTAAGGCGTTCGACTGCGTTTAACATGAAACCCTTATAAAAAAGTTAAAACATTATGGAGTTAAAACGAAGTCCCTAGATTTAATTAATTCATATTCTAAGGATAGAATTCAAAAAGTTGATGTAAATGGAAAACGTTCCCCTGGTTCTTTGGTAAAAATAGATGTGCCACAGGGCTCTATCTTAGAGCCTTTCTTGTTCCTCATTTACATAAATAACTTAACTCACCTAGTGAGGGAAAAACATGGGGTAGTGTTGTTTGCTGATGATACTTCTCTTACTTTTAAAGTTAATAGACGGCAATCTGTTATTGACGATGTAAACAATGCTCTCTCATATGTTGTACAATGGTTTAACGCCAATATCTTGTTGCTTAGTAAAAAAAAGACAAAATGTGTCAAATTTAGTTTACCAAATGTTAAAAATGTTAGAACCAATGTACAATTAAATAATGAGGATTTGGACTTGGTCAAATCTACTACTTTCTTGGGCATTACTTTAGATGAAAAATTGTAATGGGGTCCTCATATATTTGATTTATCAAGCAGACTTAGTTCTACTGCATACGCGGAGACAAATATGGAAACTGCTCGATTAGTTTACTTTAGTTACTTTCATAGCTTAATGTCATACGGTATACTCTTATGGGGCAATGCGGCTGACATTGATACAATATTTACATTGTAGAAGAGGGCTGTTCGCGCAATATATAATATGAGACCAAGAGACTCTTTAAGAAACAAATTTAAAGAATTTAAAATTATGACTGTTTATAATCAATATATTTATGAAAATTTGATTTACGTTCATAAAAATATTTCAAAGTTCAAGAAAAATTGTGATTTACATAAAATTATTACAAGACAAAAATAAAATCGCTATACCCGGCACTAGGCTCCATAAAATAGGTAAATCCTTTATGGGTAATTCTATACGTTTTTATGATAATCTCTCAAATGGATCCTTAAGTTTATCATTAAATAAATTTAAATGATATATAAAAATTATTTTTTTTAACAAAATCCTACTATAGTGTATAGGATTACATGAACGAAGGTATGGGAATGAATTGTATTGTATTGCGAATAGCTAGTAATCTCCGCAATTTATTTTTTGTTGTAAATTAATTTTGCTTTATCGACCACAGCTCTACCACAATATTTTATGTGTAGAAAAATAAGGAAGCGTTACCTTTTAATAAACGAATTAATTTCATAAGTTGGAATATCATTTGGTTTTAGATTATTATAAGATTTGGCATGACTCAGATCCTTTTTGGATAACTGAGGTAAAATAGATTAAGTAAGAGTTATAGTTTTACTCAGATCCTCTTGGGGTAACTGAGTTAAAATAGATTTAGATTTACTCAAACCCTCTTTGGGTAACCGACATAAAATAGATTTAGTAAGAAATTTAGTTTTACTCAGATCCTCTTTGGGTAACTGAGGTTTAAAAGATTTATAATAAGATTTAGTATGACTCAGATGAATATAGCATTCCTGAGGTATATAAGAATTGGAAGATGTTGTACTATGTTTTAAATTTGGGGATTCCGACCGGTACTTCATCGAAATCCGATTTAGTTAAAATTGTCGATATCATTAGAATAATTATTTTAAGATATATAATACTGTTGGAAACAAAAAAATTGTCTTGAATTGCCTCTGGAGGCTTTGTTAGTCTGTGCTTGATTAAAAATACTCGGTAAGGTATCATGTTGCGCATTGTTGCGGCGTTGATTGTTATATTGTCTCCTGCGACATTCGTTTATCATATGACCAAGCTTTTTACAATATGAACAAATAATTATTTTATTGCGTGGAAAATTATTACTTGTTGTATTATTTATGTGAATTACAATTATTCCTTATTCTTGATCGTACACTACAAAAAAAATACAATAAAAACAAATACATAGACAATTATATATTATGTTGTGCACAGGCGAACTTATCGCCTAACAGAGCTAAATCCCAGAGGATCGACTCTAAATTAAATATAGATAGTAAATATGTTACGTCTTACCCCGAGGTTGCTACTGCTTTTGAAACCTTTTTTACTAATATTAGAGTGACTACAACGTTATCTTTAAATTCTTCTACCGCTGCAGCTATGGGTTTACTTAGAGATAATGTAGATCAATGTGTTAGCAGTTTTAAGCTTGAAAAAGTTAATGCTCAAGAAGTAATCAAAGTATTTAGATCAACTAGCGTTAAAAGACTATTGATCTTTGGGGGTTTTCGGTTGACATACTTAAGTCCATAATTGACATTGTAGCGCCAGACTTAGCACTAATAATTAATAATTATAAGTTTTTAGAATATGGTATATTTCCTGATCTAATGAAACAAAGTAAAATAACTCCATTATTCAAATCCGGCTGTTCATTAGATCCTAGTAACTATAGACCTATTTCAGTCTTACCCACATTTTGTAAGATTTTTGAGATTTTTGTTGCATATTACAGTAAAAACAATCTCTTACACAAAAACCAGTTTGGTTTCACTGCCGGTCGCTCTACTACAGATACTGGTGTTGAGCTAATACTAAACATATTTGAAGCCTGGGAAGGATCACAGGATGCACTTGTCATTTTCTGTAATCTATCTAAGGCGTTCGACTGCGTTTAACATGAAACCCTTATAAAAAAGTTAAAACATTATGGAGTTAAAACGAAGTCCCTAGATTTAATTAATTCATATTCTAAGGATAGAATTCAAAAAGTTGATGTAAATGGAAAACGTTCCCCTGGTTCTTTGGTAAAAATAGATGTGCCACAGGGCTCTATCTTAGAGCCTTTCTTGTTCCTCATTTACATAAATAACTTAACTCACCTAGTGAGGGAAAAACATGGGGTAGTGTTGTTTGCTGATGATACTTCTCTTACTTTTAAAGTTAATAGACGGCAATCTGTTATTGACGATGTAAACAATGCTCTCTCATATGTTGTACAATGGTTTAACGCCAATATCTTGTTGCTTAGTAAAAAAAAGACAAAATGTGTCAAATTTAGTTTACCAAATGTTAAAAATGTTAGAACCAATGTACAATTAAATAATGAGGATTTGGACTTGGTCAAATCTACTACTTTCTTGGGCATTACTTTAGATGAAAAATTGTAATGGGGTCCTCATATATTTGATTTATCAAGCAGACTTAGTTCTACTGCATACGCGGAGACAAATATGGAAACTGCTCGATTAGTTTACTTTAGTTACTTTCATAGCTTAATGTCATACGGTATACTCTTATGGGGCAATGCGGCTGACATTGATACAATATTTACATTGTAGAAGAGGGCTGTTCGCGCAATATATAATATGAGACCAAGAGACTCTTTAAGAAACAAATTTAAAGAATTTAAAATTATGACTGTTTATAATCAATATATTTATGAAAATTTGATTTACGTTCATAAAAATATTTCAAAGTTCAAGAAAAATTGTGATTTACATAAAATTATTACAAGACAAAAATAAAATCGCTATACCCGGCACTAGGCTCCATAAAATAGGTAAATCCTTTATGGGTAATTCTATACGTTTTTATGATAATCTCTCAAATGGATCCTTAAGTTTATCATTAAATAAATTTAAATGATATATAAAAATTATTTTTTTTAACAAAATCCTACTATAGTGTATAGGATTACATGAACGAAGGTATGGGAATGAATTGTATTGTATTGCGAATAGCTAGTAATCTCCGCAATTTATTTTTTGTTGTAAATTAATTTTGCTTTATCGACCACAGCTCTACCACAATATTTTATGTGTAGAAAAATAAGGAAGCGTTACCTTTTAATAAACGAATTAATTTCATAAGTTGGAATATCATTTGGTTTTAGATTATTATAAGATTTGGCATGACTCAGATCCTTTTTGGATAACTGAGGTAAAATAGATTAAGTAAGAGTTATAGTTTTACTCAGATCCTCTTGGGGTAACTGAGTTAAAATAGATTTAGATTTACTCAAACCCTCTTTGGGTAACCGAGATAAAATAGATTTAGTAAGAAATTTAGTTTTACTCAGATCCTCTTTGGGTAACTGAGGTTTAAAAGATTTATAATAAGATTTAGTATGACTCAGATGAATATAGCATTCCTGAGGTATATAAGAATTGGAAGATGTTGTACTATGTTTTAAATTTGGGGATTCCGACCGGTACTTCATCGAAATCCGATTTAGTTAAAATTGTCGATATCATTAGAATAATTATTTTAAGATATATAATACTGTTGGAAACAAAAAAATTGTCTTGAATTGCCTCTGGAGGCTTTGTTAGTCTGTGCTTGATTAAAAATACTCGGTAAGGTATCATGTTGCGCATTGTTGCGGCGTTGATTGTTATATTGTCTCCTGCGACATTCGTTTATCATATGACCAAGCTTTTTACAATATGAACAAATAATTATTTTATTGCGTGGAAAATTATTACTTGTTGTATTATTTATGTGAATTACAATTATTCCTTATTCTTGATCGTACACTACAAAAAAAATACAATAAAAACAAATACATAGACAATTATATATTATGTTGTGCACAGGCGAACTTATCGCCTAACAGAGCTAAATCCCAGAGGATCGACTCTAAATTAAATATAGATAGTAAATATGTTACGTCTTACCCCGAGGTTGCTACTGCTTTTGAAACCTTTTTTACTAATATTAGAGTGACTACAACGTTATCTTTAAATTCTTCTACTGCTGCAGCTATGGGTTTACTTAGAGATAATGTAGATCAATGTGTTAGCAGTTTTAAGCTTGAAAAAGTTAATGCTCAAGAAGTAATCAAAGTATTTAGATCAACTAGCGTTAAAAGACTATTGATCTTTGGGGGTTTTCGGTTGACATACTTAAGTCCATAATTGACATTGTAGCGCCAGACTTAGCACTAATAATTAATAATTATAAGTTTTTAGAATATGGTATATTTCCTGATCTAATGAAACAAAGTAAAATAACTCCATTATTCAAATCCGGCTGTTCATTAGATCCTAGTAACTATAGACCTATTTCAGTCTTACCCACATTTTGTAAGATTTTTGAGATTTTTGTTGCATATTACAGTAAAAACAATCTCTTACACAAAAACCAGTTTGGTTTCACTGCCGGTCGCTCTACTACAGATACTGGTGTTGAGCTAATACTAAACATATTTGAAGCCTGGGAAGGATCACAGGATGCACTTGGCATTTTCTGTAATCTATCTAAGGCGTTCGACTGCGTTTAACATGAAACCCTTATAAAAAAGTTAAAACATTATGGAGTTAAAACGAAGTCCCTAGATTTAATTAATTCATATTCTAAGGATAGAATTCAAAAAGTTGATGTAAATGGAAAACGTTCCCCTGGTTCTTTGGTAAAAATAGATGTGCCACAGGGCTCTATCTTAGAGCCTTTCTTGTTCCTCATTTACATAAATAACTTAACTCACCTAGTGAGGGAAAAACATGGGGTAGTGTTGTTTGCTGATGATACTTCTCTTACTTTTAAAGTTAATAGACGGCAATCTGTTATTGACGATGTAAACAATGCTCTCTCATATGTTGTACAATGGTTTAACGCCAATATCTTGTTGCTTAGTAAAAAAAAGACAAAATGTGTCAAATTTAGTTTACCAAATGTTAAAAATGTTAGAACCAATGTACAATTAAATAATGAGGATTTGGACTTGGTCAAATCTACTACTTTCTTGGGCATTACTTTAGATGAAAAATTGTAATGGGGTCCTCATATATTTGATTTATCAAGCAGACTTAGTTCTACTGCATACGCGGAGACAAATATGGAAACTGCTCGATTAGTTTACTTTAGTTACTTTCATAGCTTAATGTCATACGGTATACTCTTATGGGGCAATGCGGCTGACATTGATACAATATTTACATTGTAGAAGAGGGCTGTTCGCGCAATATATAATATGAGACCAAGAGACTCTTTAAGAAACAAATTTAAAGAATTTAAAATTATGACTGTTTATAATCAATATATTTATGAAAATTTGATTTACGTTCATAAAAATATTTCAAAGTTCAAGAAAAATTGTGATTTACATAAAATTATTACAAGACAAAAATAAAATCGCTATACCCGGCACTAGGCTCCATAAAATAGGTAAATCCTTTATGGGTAATTCTATACGTTTTTATGATAATCTCTCAAATGGATCCTTAAGTTTATCATTAAATAAATTTAAATGATATATAAAAATTATTTTTTTTAACAAAATCCTACTATAGTGTATAGGATTACATGAACGAAGGTATGGGAATGAATTGTATTGTATTGCGAATAGCTAGTAATCTCCGCAATTTATTTTTTGTTGTAAATTAATTTTGCTTTATCGACCACAGCTCTACCACAATATTTTATGTGTAGAAAAATAAGGAAGCGTTACCTTTTAATAAACGAATTAATTTCATAAGTTGGAATATCATTTGGTTTTAGATTATTATAAGATTTGGCATGACTCAGATCCTTTTTGGATAACTGAGGTAAAATAGATTAAGTAAGAGTTATAGTTTTACTCAGATCCTCTTGGGGTAACTGAGTTAAAATAGATTTAGATTTACTCAAACCCTCTTTGGGTAACCGAGATAAAATAGATTTAGTAAGAAATTTAGTTTTACTCAGATCCTCTTTGGGTAACTGAGGTTTAAAAGATTTATAATAAGATTTAGTATGACTCAGATGAATATAGCATTCCTGAGGTATATAAGAATTGGAAGATGTTGTACTATGTTTTAAATTTGGGGATTCCGACCGGTACTTCATCGAAATCCGATTTAGTTAAAATTGTCGATATCATTAGAATAATTATTTTAAGATATATAATACTGTTGGAAATAAAAAAATTGTCTTGAATTGCCTCTGGAGGCTTTGTTAGTCTGTGCTTGATTAAAAATACTCGGTAAGGTATCATGTTGCGCATTGTTGCGGCGTTGATTGTTATATTGTCTCCTGCGACATTCGTTTATCATATGACCAAGCTTTTTACAATATGAACAAATAATTATTTTATTGCGTGGAAAATTATTACTTGTTGTATTATTTATGTGAATTACAATTATTCCTTATTCTTGATCGTACACTACAAAAAAAATACAATAAAAACAAATACATAGACAATTATATATTATGTTGTGCACAGGCGAACTTATCGCCTAACAGAGCTAAATCCCAGAGGATCGACTCTAAATTAAATATAGATAGTAAATATGTTACGTCTTACCCCGAGGTTGCTACTGCTTTTGAAACCTTTTTTACTAATATTAGAGTGACTACAACGTTATCTTTAAATTCTTCTACCGCTGCAGCTATGGGTTTACTAAGAGATAATGTAGATCAATGTGTTAGCAGTTTTAAGCTTGAAAAAGTTAATGCTCAAGAAGTAATCAAAGTATTTAGATCAACTAGCGTTAAAAGACTATTGATCTTTGGGGGTTTTCGGTTGACATACTTAAGTCCATAATTGACATTGTAGCGCCAGACTTAGCACTAATAATTAATAATTATAAGTTTTTAGAATATGGTATATTTCCTGATCTAATGAAACAAAGTAAAATAACTCCATTATTCAAATCCGGCTGTTCATTAGATCCTAGTAACTATAGACCTATTTCAGTCTTACCCACATTTTGTAAGATTTTTGAGATTTTTGTTGCATATTACAGTAAAAACAATCTCTTACACAAAAACCAGTTTGGTTTCACTGCCGGTCGCTCTACTACAGATACTGGTGTTGAGCTAATACTAAACATATTTGAAGCCTGGGAAGGATCACAGGATGCACTTGGCATTTTCTGTAATCTATCTAAGGCGTTCGACTGCGTTTAACATGAAACCCTTATAAAAAAGTTAAAACATTATGGAGTTAAAACGAAGTCCCTAGATTTAATTAATTCATATTCTAAGGATAGAATTCAAAAAGTTGATGTAAATGGAAAACGTTCCCCTGGTTCTTTGGTAAAAATAGATGTGCCACAGGGCTCTATCTTAGAGCCTTTCTTGTTCCTCATTTACATAAATAACTTAACTCACCTAGTGAGGGAAAAACATGGGGTAGTGTTGTTTGCTGATGATACTTCTCTTACTTTTAAAGTTAATAGACGGCAATCTGTTATTGACGATGTAAACAATGCTCTCTCATATGTTGTACAATGGTTTAACGCCAATATCTTGTTGCTTAGTAAAAAAAAGACAAAATGTGTCAAATTTAGTTTACCAAATGTTAAAAATGTTAGAACCAATGTACAATTAAATAATGAGGATTTGGACTTGGTCAAATCTACTACTTTCTTGGGCATTACTTTAGATGAAAAATTGTAATGGGGTCCTCATATATTTGATTTATCAAGCAGACTTAGTTCTACTGCATACGCGGAGACAAATATGGAAACTGCTCGATTAGTTTACTTTAGTTACTTTCATAGCTTAATGTCATACGGTATACTCTTATGGGGCAATGCGGCTGACATTGATACAATATTTACATTGTAGAAGAGGGCTGTTCGCGCAATATATAATATGAGACCAAGAGACTCTTTAAGAAACAAATTTAAAGAATTTAAAATTATGACTGTTTATAATCAATATATTTATGAAAATTTGATTTACGTTCATAAAAATATTTCAAAGTTCAAGAAAAATTGTGATTTACATAAAATTATTACAAGACAAAAATAAAATCGCTATACCCGGCACTAGGCTCCATAAAATAGGTAAATCCTTTATGGGTAATTCTATACGTTTTTATGATAATCTCTCAAATGGATCCTTAAGTTTATCATTAAATAAATTTAAATGATTTATAAAAATTATTTTTTTTAACAAAATCCTACTATAGTGTATAGGATTACATGAACGAAGGTATGGGAATGAATTGTATTGTATTGCGAATAGCTAGTAATCTCCGCAATTTATTTTTTGTTGTAAATTAATTTTGCTTTATCGACCACAGCTCTACCACAATATTTTATGTGTAGAAAAATAAGGAAGCGTTACCTTTTAATAAACGAATTAATTTCATAAGTTGGAATATCATTTGGTTTTAGATTATTATAAGATTTGGCATGACTCAGATCCTTTTTGGATAACTGAGGTAAAATAGATTAAGTAAGAGTTATAGTTTTACTCAGATCCTCTTGGGGTAACTGAGTTAAAATAGATTTAGATTTACTCAAACCCTCTTTGGGTAACCGAGATAAAATAGATTTAGTAAGAAATTTAGTTTTACTCAGATCCTCTTTGGGTAACTGAGGTTTAAAAGATTTATAATAAGATTTAGTATGACTCAGATGAATATAGCATTCCTGAGGTATATAAGAATTGGAAGATGTTGTACTATGTTTTAAATTTGGGGATTCCGACCGGTACTTCATCGAAATCCGATTTAGTTAAAATTGTCGATATCATTAGAATAATTATTTTAAGATATATAATACTGTTGGAAATAAAAAAATTGTCTTGAATTGCCTCTGGAGGCTTTGTTAGTCTGTGCTTGATTAAAAATACTCGGTAAGGTATCATGTTGCGCATTGTTGCGGCGTTGATTGTTATATTGTCTCCTGCGACATTCGTTTATCATATGACCAAGCTTTTTACAATATGAACAAATAATTATTTTATTGCGTGGAAAATTATTACTTGTTGTATTATTTATGTGAATTACAATTATTCCTTATTCTTGATCGTACACTACAAAAAAAATACAATAAAAACAAATACATAGACAATTATATATTATGTTGTGCACAGGCGAACTTATCGCCTAACAGAGCTAAATCCCAGAGGATCGACTCTAAATTAAATATAGATAGTAAATATGTTACGTCTTACCTCGAGGTTGCTACTGCTTTTGAAACCTTTTTTACTAATATTAGAGTGACTACAACGTTATCTTTAAATTCTTCTACCGCTGCAGCTATGGGTTTACTTAGAGATAATGTAGATCAATGTGTTAGCAGTTTTAAGCTTGAAAAAGTTAATGCTCAAGAAGTAATCAAAGTATTTAGATCAACTAGCGTTAAAAGACTATTGATCTTTGGGGGTTTTCGGTTGACATACTTAAGTCCATAATTGACATTGTAGCGCCAGACTTAGCACTAATAATTAATAATTATAAGTTTTTAGAATATGGTATATTTCCTGATCTAATGAAACAAAGTAAAATAACTCCATTATTCAAATCCGGCTGTTCATTAGATCCTAGTAACTATAGACCTATTTCAGTCTTACCCACATTTTGTAAGATTTTTGAGATTTTTGTTGCATATTACAGTAAAAACAATCTCTTACACAAAAACCAGTTTGGTTTCACTGCCGGTCGCTCTACTACAGATACTGGTGTTGAGCTAATACTAAACATATTTGAAGCCTGGGAAGGATCACAGGATGCACTTGGCATTTTCTGTAATCTATCTAAGGCGTTCGACTGCGTTTAACATGAAACCCTTATAAAAAAGTTAAAACATTATGGAGTTAAAACGAAGTCCCTAGATTTAATTAATTCATATTCTAAGGATAGAATTCAAAAAGTTGATGTAAATGGAAAACGTTCCCCTGGTTCTTTGGTAAAAATAGATGTGCCACAGGGCTCTATCTTAGAGCCTTTCTTGTTCCTCATTTACATAAATAACTTAACTCACCTAGTGAGGGAAAAACATGGGGTAGTGTTGTTTGCTGATGATACTTCTCTTACTTTTAAAGTTAATAGACGGCAATCTGTTATTGACGATGTAAACAATGCTCTCTCATATGTTGTACAATGGTTTAACGCCAATATCTTGTTGCTTAGTAAAAAAAAGACAAAATGTGTCAAATTTAGTTTACCAAATGTTAAAAATGTTAGAACCAATGTACAATTAAATAATGAGGATTTGGACTTGGTCAAATCTACTACTTTCTTGGGCATTACTTTAGATGAAAAATTGTAATGGGGTCCTCATATATTTGATTTATCAAGCAGACTTAGTTCTACTGCATACGCGGAGACAAATATGGAAACTGCTCGATTAGTTTACTTTAGTTACTTTCATAGCTTAATGTCATACGGTATACTCTTATGGGGCAATGCGGCTGACATTGATACAATATTTACATTGTAGAAGAGGGCTGTTCGCGCAATATATAATATGAGACCAAGAGACTCTTTAAGAAACAAATTTAAAGAATTTAAAATTATGACTGTTTATAATCAATATATTTATGAAAATTTGATTTACGTTCATAAAAATATTTCAAAGTTCAAGAAAAATTGTGATTTACATAAAATTATTACAAGACAAAAATAAAATCGCTATACCCGGCACTAGGCTCCATAAAATAGGTAAATCCTTTATGGGTAATTCTATACGTTTTTATGATAATCTCTCAAATGGATCCTTAAGTTTATCATTAAATAAATTTAAATGATATATAAAAATTATTTTTTTTAACAAAATCCTACTATAGTGTATAGGATTACATGAACGAAGGTATGGGAATGAATTGTATTGTATTGCGAATAGCTAGTAATCTCCGCAATTTATTTTTTGTTGTAAATTAATTTTGCTTTATCGACCACAGCTCTACCACAATATTTTATGTGTAGAAAAATAAGGAAGCGTTACCTTTTAATAAACGAATTAATTTCATAAGTTGGAATATCATTTGGTTTTAGATTATTATAAGATTTGGCATGACTCAGATCCTTTTTGGATAACTGAGGTAAAATAGATTAAGTAAGAGTTATAGTTTTACTCAGATCCTCTTGGGGTAACTGAGTTAAAATAGATTTAGATTTACTCAAACCCTCTTTGGGTAACCGAGATAAAATAGATTTAGTAAGAAATTTAGTTTTACTCAGATCCTCTTTGGGTAACTGAGGTTTAAAAGATTTATAATAAGATTTAGTATGACTCAGATGAATATAGCATTCCTGAGGTATATAAGAATTGGAAGATGTTGTACTATGTTTTAAATTTGGGGATTCCGACCGGTACTTCATCGAAATCCGATTTAGTTAAAATTGTCGATATCATTAGAATAATTATTTTAAGATATATAATACTGTTGGAAACAAAAAAATTGTCTTGAATTGCCTCTGGAGGCTTTGTTAGTCTGTGCTTGATTAAAAATACTCGGTAAGGTATCATGTTGCGCATTGTTGCGGCGTTGATTGTTATATTGTCTCCTGCGACATTCGTTTATCATATGACCAAGCTTTTTACAATATGAACAAATAATTATTTTATTGCGTGGAAAATTATTACTTGTTGTATTATTTATGTGAATTACAATTATTCCTTATTCTTGATCGTACACTACAAAAAAAATACAATAAAAACAAATACATAGACAATTATATATTATGTTGTGCACAGGCGAACTTATCGCCTAACAGAGCTAAATCCCAGAGGATCGACTCTAAATTAAATATAGATAGTAAATATGTTACGTCTTACCCCGAGGTTGCTACTGCTTTTGAAACCTTTTTTACTAATATTAGAGTGACTACAACGTTATCTTTAAATTCTTCTACCGCTGCAGCTATGGGTTTACTTAGAGATAATGTAGATCAATGTGTTAGCAGTTTTAAGCTTGAAAAAGTTAATGCTCAAGAAGTAATCAAAGTATTTAGATCAACTAGCGTTAAAAGACTATTGATCTTTGGGGGTTTTCGGTTGACATACTTAAGTCCATAATTGACATTGTAGCGCCAGACTTAGCACTAATAATTAATAATTATAAGTTTTTAGAATATGGTATATTTCCTGATCTAATGAAACAAAGTAAAATAACTCCATTATTCAAATCCGGCTGTTCATTAGATCCTAGTAACTATAGACCTATTTCAGTCTTACCCACATTTTGTAAGATTTTTGAGATTTTTGTTGCATATTACAGTAAAAACAATCTCTTACACAAAAACCAGTTTGGTTTCACTGCCGGTCGCTCTACTACAGATACTGGTGTTGAGCTAATACTAAACATATTTGAAGCCTGGGAAGGATCACAGGATGCACTTGGCATTTTCTGTAATCTATCTAAGGCGTTCGACTGCGTTTAACATGAAACCCTTATAAAAAAGTTAAAACATTATGGAGTTAAAACGAAGTCCCTAGATTTAATTAATTCATATTCTAAGGATAGAATTCAAAAAGTTGATGTAAATGGAAAACGTTCCCCTGGTTCTTTGGTAAAAATAGATGTGCCACAGGGCTCTATCTTAGAGCCTTTCTTGTTCCTCATTTACATAAATAACTTAACTCACCTAGTGAGGGAAAAACATGGGGTAGTGTTGTTTGCTGATGATACTTCTCTTACTTTTAAAGTTAATAGACGGCAATCTGTTATTGACGATGTAAACAATGCTCTCTCATATGTTGTACAATGGTTTAACGCCAATATCTTGTTGCTTAGTAAAAAAAAGACAAAATGTGTCAAATTTAGTTTACCAAATGTTAAAAATGTTAGAACCAATGTACAATTAAATAATGAGGATTTGGACTTGGTCAAATCTACTACTTTCTTGGGCATTACTTTAGATGAAAAATTGTAATGGGGTCCTCATATATTTGATTTATCAAGCAGACTTAGTTCTACTGCATACGCGGAGACAAATATGGAAACTGCTCGATTAGTTTACTTTAGTTACTTTCATAGCTTAATGTCATACGGTATACTCTTATGGGGCAATGCGGCTGACATTGATACAATATTTACATTGTAGAAGAGGGCTGTTCGCGCAATATATAATATGAGACCAAGAGACTCTTTAAGAAACAAATTTAAAGAATTTAAAATTATGACTGTTTATAATCAATATATTTATGAAAATTTGATTTACGTTCATAAAAATATTTCAAAGTTCAAGAAAAATTGTGATTTACATAAAATTATTACAAGACAAAAATAAAATCGCTATACCCGGCACTAGGCTCCATAAAATAGGTAAATCCTTTATGGGTAATTCTATACGTTTTTATGATAATCTCTCAAATGGATCCTTAAGTTTATCATTAAATAAATTTAAATGATATATAAAAATTATTTTTTTTAACAAAATCCTACTATAGTGTATAGGATTACATGAACGAAGGTATGGGAATGAATTGTATTGTATTGCGAATAGCTAGTAATCTCCGCAATTTATTTTTTGTTGTAAATTAATTTTGCTTTATCGACCACAGCTCTACCACAATATTTTATGTGTAGAAAAATAAGGAAGCGTTACCTTTTAATAAACGAATTAATTTCATAAGTTGGAATATCATTTGGTTTTAGATTATTATAAGATTTGGCATGACTCAGATCCTTTTTGGATAACTGAGGTAAAATAGATTAAGTAAGAGTTATAGTTTTACTCAGATCCTCTTGGGGTAACTGAGTTAAAATAGATTTAGATTTACTCAAACCCTCTTTGGGTAACCGAGATAAAATAGATTTAGTAAGAAATTTAGTTTTACTCAGATCCTCTTTGGGTAACTGAGGTTTAAAAGATTTATAATAAGATTTAGTATGACTCAGATGAATATAGCATTCCTGAGGTATATAAGAATTGGAAGATGTTGTACTATGTTTTAAATTTGGGGATTCCGACCGGTACTTCATCGAAATCCGATTTAGTTAAAATTGTCGATATCATTAGAATAATTATTTTAAGATATATAATACTGTTGGAAACAAAAAAATTGTCTTGAATTGCCTCTGGAGGCTTTGTTAGTCTGTGCTTGATTAAAAATACTCGGTAAGGTATCATGTTGCGCATTGTTGCGGCGTTGATTGTTATATTGTCTCCTGCGACATTCGTTTATCATATGACCAAGCTTTTTACAATATGAACAAATAATTATTTTATTGCGTGGAAAATTATTACTTGTTGTATTATTTATGTGAATTACAATTATTCCTTATTCTTGATCGTACACTACAAAAAAAATACAATAAAAACAAATACATAGACAATTATATATTATGTTGTGCACAGGCGAACTTATCGCCTAACAGAGCTAAATCCCAGAGGATCGACTCTAAATTAAATATAGATAGTAAATATGTTACGTCTTACCCCGAGGTTGCTACTGCTTTTGAAACCTTTTTTACTAATATTAGAGTGACTACAACGTTATCTTTAAATTCTTCTACCGCTGCAGCTATGGGTTTACTTAGAGATAATGTAGATCAATGTGTTAGCAGTTTTAAGCTTGAAAAAGTTAATGCTCAAGAAGTAATCAAAGTATTTAGATCAACTAGCGTTAAAAGACTATTGATCTTTGGGGGTTTTCGGTTGACATACTTAAGTCCATAATTGACATTGTAGCGCCAGACTTAGCACTAATAATTAATAATTATAAGTTTTTAGAATATGGTATATTTCCTGATCTAATGAAACAAAGTGAAATAACTCCATTATTCAAATCCGGCTGTTCATTAGATCCTAGTAACTATAGACCTATTTCAGTCTTACCCACATTTTGTAAGATTTTTGAGATTTTTGTTGCATATTACAGTAAAAACAATCTCTTACACAAAAACCAGTTTGGTTTCACTGCCGGTCGCTCTACTACAGATACTGGTGTTGAGCTAATACTAAACATATTTGAAGCCTGGGAAGGATCACAGGATGCACTTGGCATTTTCTGTAATCTATCTAAGGCGTTCGACTGCGTTTAACATGAAACCCTTATAAAAAAGTTAAAACATTATGGAGTTAAAACGAAGTCCCTAGATTTAATTAATTCATATTCTAAGGATAGAATTCAAAAAGTTGATGTAAATGGAAAACGTTCCCCTGGTTCTTTGGTAAAAATAGATGTGCCACAGGGCTCTATCTTAGAGCCTTTCTTGTTCCTCATTTACATAAATAACTTAACTCACCTAGTGAGGGAAAAACATGGGGTAGTGTTGTTTGCTGATGATACTTCTCTTACTTTTAAAGTTAATAGACGGCAATCTGTTATTGACGATGTAAACAATGCTCTCTCATATGTTGTACAATGGTTTAACGCCAATATCTTGTTGCTTAGTAAAAAAAAGACAAAATGTGTCAAATTTAGTTTACCAAATGTTAAAAATGTTAGAACCAATGTACAATTAAATAATGAGGATTTGGACTTGGTCAAATCTACTACTTTCTTGGGCATTACTTTAGATGAAAAATTGTAATGGGGTCCTCATATATTTGATTTATCAAGAAGACTTAGTTCTACTGCATACGCGGAGACAAATATGGAAACTGCTCGATTAGTTTACTTTAGTTACTTTCATAGCTTAATGTCATACGGTATACTCTTATGGGGCAATGCGGCTGACATTGATACAATATTTACATTGTAGAAGAGGGCTGTTCGCGCAATATATAATATGAGACCAAGAGACTCTTTAAGAAACAAATTTAAAGAATTTAAAATTATGACTGTTTATAATCAATATATTTATGAAAATTTGATTTACGTTCATAAAAATATTTCAAAGTTCAAGAAAAATTGTGATTTACATAAAATTATTACAAGACAAAAATAAAATCGCTATACCCGGCACTAGGCTCCATAAAATAGGTAAATCCTTTATGGGTAATTCTATACGTTTTTATGATAATCTCTCAAATGGATCCTTAAGTTTATCATTAAATAAATTTAAATGATATATAAAAAATATTTTTTTTAACAAAATCCTACTATAGTGTATAGGATTACATGAACGAAGGTATGGGAATGAATTGTATTGTATTGCGAATAGCTAGTAATCTCCGCAATTTATTTTTTGTTGTAAATTAATTTTGCTTTATCGACCACAGCTCTACCACAATATTTTATGTGTAGAAAAATAAGGAAGCGTTACCTTTTAATAAACGAATTAATTTCATAAGTTGGAATATCATTTGGTTTTAGATTATTATAAGATTTGGCATGACTCAGATCCTTTTTGGATAACTGAGGTAAAATAGATTAAGTAAGAGTTATAGTTTTACTCAGATCCTCTTGGGGTAACTGAGTTAAAATAGATTTAGATTTACTCAAACCCTCTTTGGGTAACCGAGATAAAATAGATTTAGTAAGAAATTTAGTTTTACTCAGATCCTCTTTGGGTAACTGAGGTTTAAAAGATTTATAATAAGATTTAGTATGACTCAGATGAATATAGCATTCCTGAGGTATATAAGAATTGGAAGATGTTGTACTATGTTTTAAATTTGGGGATTCCGACCGGTACTTCATCGAAATCCGATTTAGTTAAAATTGTCGATATCATTAGAATAATTATTTTAAGATATATAATACTGTTGGAAACAAAAAAATTGTCTTGAATTGCCTCTGGAGGCTTTGTTAGTCTGTGCTTGATTAAAAATACTCGGTAAGGTATCATGTTGCGCATTGTTGCGGCGTTGATTGTTATATTGTCTCCTGCGACATTCGTTTATCATATGACCAAGCTTTTTACAATATGAACAAATAATTATTTTATTGCGTGGAAAATTATTACTTGTTGTATTATTTATGTGAATTACAATTATTCCTTATTCTTGATCGTACACTACAAAAAAAAATACAATAAAAACAAATACATAGACAATTATATATTATGTTGTGCACAGGCGAACTTATCGCCTAACAGAGCTAAATCCCAGAGGATCGACTCTAAATTAAATATAGATAGTAAATATGTTACGTCTTACCCCGAGGTTGCTACTGCTTTTGAAACCTTTTTTACTAATATTAGAGTGACTACAACGTTATCTTTAAATTCTTCTACCGCTGCAGCTATGGGTTTACTTAGAGATAATGTAGATCAATGTGTTAGCAGTTTTAAGCTTGAAAAAGTTAATGCTCAAGAAGTAATCAAAGTATTTAGATCAACTAGCGTTAAAAGACTATTGATCTTTGGGGGTTTTCGGTTGACATACTTAAGTCCATAATTGACATTGTAGCGCCAGACTTAGCACTAATAATTAATAATTATAAGTTTTTAGAATATGGTATATTTCCTGATCTAATGAAACAAAGTAAAATAACTCCATTATTCAAATCCGGCTGTTCATTAGATCCTAGTAACTATAGACCTATTTCAGTCTTACCCACATTTTGTAAGATTTTTGAGATTTTTGTTGCATATTACAGTAAAAACAATCTCTTACACAAAAACCAGTTTGGTTTCACTGCCGGTCGCTCTACTACAGATACTGGTGTTGAGCTAATACTAAACATATTTGAAGCCTGGGAAGGATCACAGGATGCACTTGGCATTTTCTGTAATCTATCTAAGGCGTTCGACTGCGTTTAACATGAAACCCTTATAAAAAAGTTAAAACATTATGGAGTTAAAACGAAGTCCCTAGATTTAATTAATTCATATTCTAAGGATAGAATTCAAAAAGTTGATGTAAATGGAAAACGTTCCCCTGGTTCTTTGGTAAAAATAGATGTGCCACAGGGCTCTATCTTAGAGCCTTTCTTGTTCCTCATTTACATAAATAACTTAACTCACCTAGTGAGGGAAAAACATGGGGTAGTGTTGTTTGCTGATGATACTTCTCTTACTTTTAAAGTTAATAGACGGCAATCTGTTATTGACGATGTAAACAATGCTCTCTCATATGTTGTACAATGGTTTAACGCCAATATCTTGTTGCTTAGTAAAAAAAAGACAAAATGTGTCAAATTTAGTTTACCAAATGTTAAAAATGTTAGAACCAATGTACAATTAAATAATGAGGATTTGGACTTGGTCAAATCTACTACTTTCTTGGGCATTACTTTAGATGAAAAATTGTAATGGGGTCCTCATATATTTGATTTATCAAGCAGACTTAGTTCTACTGCATACGCGGAGACAAATATGGAAACTGCTCGATTAGTTTACTTTAGTTACTTTCATAGCTTAATGTCATACGGTATACTCTTATGGGGCAATGCGGCTGACATTGATACAATATTTACATTGTAGAAGAGGGCTGTTCGCGCAATATATAATATGAGACCAAGAGACTCTTTAAGAAACAAATTTAAAGAATTTAAAATTATGACTGTTTATAATCAATATATTTATGAAAATTTGATTTACGTTCATAAAA
This sequence comes from Napeogenes sylphis, assembly GCA_959347405.1. Classification (NCBI taxonomy): domain Eukaryota; kingdom Metazoa; phylum Arthropoda; class Insecta; order Lepidoptera; family Nymphalidae; genus Napeogenes; species Napeogenes sylphis. The sequence continues at coordinate 41,855,625 of OY365779.1, read as the reverse complement.
ATATTTCAAAGTTCAAGAAAAATTGTGATTTACATAAAATTATTACAAGACAAAAATAAAATCGCTATACCCGGCACTAGGCTCCATAAAATAGGTAAATCCTTTATGGGTAATTCTATACGTTTTTATGATAATCTCTCAAATGGATCCTTAAGTTTATCATTAAATAAATTTAAATGATATATAAAAATTATTTTTTTTAACAAAATCCTACTATAGTGTATAGGATTACATGAACGAAGGTATGGGAATGAATTGTATTGTATTGCGAATAGCTAGTAATCTCCGCAATTTATTTTTTGTTGTAAATTAATTTTGCTTTATCGACCACAGCTCTACCACAATATTTTATGTGTAGAAAAATAAGGAAGCGTTACCTTTTAATAAACGAATTAATTTCATAAGTTGGAATATCATTTGGTTTTAGATTATTATAAGATTTGGCATGACTCAGATCCTTTTTGGATAACTGAGGTAAAATAGATTAAGTAAGAGTTATAGTTTTACTCAGATCCTCTTGGGGTAACTGAGTTAAAATAGATTTAGATTTACTCAAACCCTCTTTGGGTAACCGACATAAAATAGATTTAGTAAGAAATTTAGTTTTACTCAGATCCTCTTTGGGTAACTGAGGTTTAAAAGATTTATAATAAGATTTAGTATGACTCAGATGAATATAGCATTCCTGAGGTATATAAGAATTGGAAGATGTTGTACTATGTTTTAAATTTGGGGATTCCGACCGGTACTTCATCGAAATCCGATTTAGTTAAAATTGTCGATATCATTAGAATAATTATTTTAAGATATATAATACTGTTGGAAACAAAAAAATTGTCTTGAATTGCCTCTGGAGGCTTTGTTAGTCTGTGCTTGATTAAAAATACTCGGTAAGGTATCATGTTGCGCATTGTTGCGGCGTTGATTGTTATATTGTCTCCTGCGACATTCGTTTATCATATGACCAAGCTTTTTACAATATGAACAAATAATTATTTTATTGCGTGGAAAATTATTACTTGTTGTATTATTTATGTGAATTACAATTATTCCTTATTCTTGATCGTACACTACAAAAAAAATACAATAAAAACAAATACATAGACAATTATATATTATGTTGTGCACAGGCGAACTTATCGCCTAACAGAGCTAAATCCCAGAGGATCGACTCTAAATTAAATATAGATAGTAAATATGTTACGTCTTACCCCGAGGTTGCTACTGCTTTTGAAACCTTTTTTACTAATATTAGAGTGACTACAACGTTATCTTTAAATTCTTCTACCGCTGCAGCTATGGGTTTACTTAGAGATAATGTAGATCAATGTGTTAGCAGTTTTAAGCTTGAAAAAGTTAATGCTCAAGAAGTAATCAAAGTATTTAGATCAACTAGCGTTAAAAGACTATTGATCTTTGGGGGTTTTCGGTTGACATACTTAAGTCCATAATTGACATTGTAGCGCCAGACTTAGCACTAATAATTAATAATTATAAGTTTTTAGAATATGGTATATTTCCTGATCTAATGAAACAAAGTAAAATAACTCCATTATTCAAATCCGGCTGTTCATTAGATCCTAGTAACTATAGACCTATTTCAGTCTTACCCACATTTTGTAAGATTTTTGAGATTTTTGTTGCATATTACAGTAAAAACAATCTCTTACACAAAAACCAGTTTGGTTTCACTGCCGGTCGCTCTACTACAGATACTGGTGTTGAGCTAATACTAAACATATTTGAAGCCTGGGAAGGATCACAGGATGCACTTGGCATTTTCTGTAATCTATCTAAGGCGTTCGACTGCGTTTAACATGAAACCCTTATAAAAAAGTTAAAACATTATGGAGTTAAAACGAAGTCCCTAGATTTAATTAATTCATATTCTAAGGATAGAATTCAAAAAGTTGATGTAAATGGAAAACGTTCCCCTGGTTCTTTGGTAAAAATAGATGTGCCACAGGGCTCTATCTTAGAGCCTTTCTTGTTCCTCATTTACATAAATAACTTAACTCACCTAGTGAGGGAAAAACATGGGGTAGTGTTGTTTGCTGATGATACTTCTCTTACTTTTAAAGTTAATAGACGGCAATCTGTTATTGACGATGTAAACAATGCTCTCTCATATGTTGTACAATGGTTTAACGCCAATATCTTGTTGCTTAGTAAAAAAAAGACAAAATGTGTCAAATTTAGTTTACCAAATGTTAAAAATGTTAGAACCAATGTACAATTAAATAATGAGGATTTGGACTTGGTCAAATCTACTACTTTCTTGGGCATTACTTTAGATGAAAAATTGTAATGGGGTCCTCATATATTTGATTTATCAAGCAGACTTAGTTCTACTGCATACGCGGAGACAAATATGGAAACTGCTCGATTAGTTTACTTTAGTTACTTTCATAGCTTAATGTCATACGGTATACTCTTATGGGGCAATGCGGCTGACATTGATACAATATTTACATTGTAGAAGAGGGCTGTTCGCGCAATATATAATATGAGACCAAGAGACTCTTTAAGAAACAAATTTAAAGAATTTAAAATTATGACTGTTTATAATCAATATATTTATGAAAATTTGATTTACGTTCATAAAAATATTTCAAAGTTCAAGAAAAATTGTGATTTACATAAAATTATTACAAGACAAAAATAAAATCGCTATACCCGGCACTAGGCTCCATAAAATAGGTAAATCCTTTATGGGTAATTCTATACGTTTTTATGATAATCTCTCAAATGGATCCTTAAGTTTATCATTAAATAAATTTAAATGATATATAAAAAATATTTTTTTTAACAAAATCCTACTATAGTGTATAGGATTACATGAACGAAGGTATGGGAATGAATTGTATTGTATTGCGAATAGCTAGTAATCTCCGCAATTTATTTTTTGTTGTAAATTAATTTTGCTTTATCGACCACAGCTCTACCACAATATTTTATGTGTAGAAAAATAAGGAAGCGTTACCTTTTAATAAACGAATTAATTTCATAAGTTGGAATATCATTTGGTTTTAGATTATTATAAGATTTGGCATGACTCAGATCCTTTTTGGATAACTGAGGTAAAATAGATTAAGTAAGAGTTATAGTTTTACTCAGATCCTCTTGGGGTAACTGAGTTAAAATAGATTTAGATTTACTCAAACCCTCTTTGGGTAACCGAGATAAAATAGATTTAGTAAGAAATTTAGTTTTACTCAGATCCTCTTTGGGTAACTGAGGTTTAAAAGATTTATAATAAGATTTAGTATGACTCAGATGAATATAGCATTCCTGAGGTATATAAGAATTGGAAGATGTTGTACTATGTTTTAAATTTGGGGATTCCGACCGGTACTTCATCGAAATCCGATTTAGTTAAAATTGTCGATATCATTAGAATAATTATTTTAAGATATATAATACTGTTGGAAATAAAAAAATTGTCTTGAATTGCCTCTGGAGGCTTTGTTAGTCTGTGCTTGATTAAAAATACTCGGTAAGATATCATGTTGCGCATTGTTGCGGCGTTGATTGTTATATTGTCTCCTGCGACATTCGTTTATCATATGACCAAGCTTTTTACAATATGAACAAATAATTATTTTATTGCGTGGAAAATTATTACTTGTTGTATTATTTATGTGAATTACAATTATTCCTTATTCTTGATCGTACACTACAAAAAAAATACAATAAAAACAAATACATAGACAATTATATATTATGTTGTGCACAGGCGAACTTATCGCCTAACAGAGCTAAATCCCAGAGGATCGACTCTAAATTAAATATAGATAGTAAATATGTTACGTCTTACCTCGAGGTTGCTACTGCTTTTGAAACCTTTTTTACTAATATTAGAGTGACTACAACGTTATCTTTAAATTCTTCTACCGCTGCAGCTATGGGTTTACTTAGAGATAATGTAGATCAATGTGTTAGCAGTTTTAAGCTTGAAAAAGTTAATGCTCAAGAAGTAATCAAAGTATTTAGATCAACTAGCGTTAAAAGACTATTGATCTTTGGGGGTTTTCGGTTGACATACTTAAGTCCATAATTGACATTGTAGCGCCAGACTTAGCACTAATAATTAATAATTATAAGTTTTTAGAATATGGTATATTTCCTGATCTAATGAAACAAAGTAAAATAACTCCATTATTCAAATCCGGCTGTTCATTAGATCCTAGTAACTATAGACCTATTTCAGTCTTACCCACATTTTGTAAGATTTTTGAGATTTTTGTTGCATATTACAGTAAAAACAATCTCTTACACAAAAACCAGTTTGGTTTCACTGCCGGTCGCTCTACTACAGATACTGGTGTTGAGCTAATACTAAACATATTTGAAGCCTGGGAAGGATCACAGGATGCACTTGGCATTTTCTGTAATCTATCTAAGGCGTTCGACTGCGTTTAACATGAAACCCTTATAAAAAAGTTAAAACATTATGGAGTTAAAACGAAGTCCCTAGATTTAATTAATTCATATTCTAAGGATAGAATTCAAAAAGTTGATGTAAATGGAAAACGTTCCCCTGGTTCTTTGGTAAAAATAGATGTGCCACAGGGCTCTATCTTAGAGCCTTTCTTGTTCCTCATTTACATAAATAACTTAACTCACCTAGTGAGGGAAAAACATGGGGTAGTGTTGTTTGCTGATGATACTTCTCTTACTTTTAAAGTTAATAGACGGCAATCTGTTATTGACGATGTAAACAATGCTCTCTCATATGTTGTACAATGGTTTAACGCCAATATCTTGTTGCTTAGTAAAAAAAAGACAAAATGTGTCAAATTTAGTTTACCAAATGTTAAAAATGTTAGAACCAATGTACAATTAAATAATGAGGATTTGGACTTGGTCAAATCTACTACTTTCTTGGGCATTACTTTAGATGAAAAATTGTAATGGGGTCCTCATATATTTGATTTATCAAGCAGACTTAGTTCTACTGCATACGCGGAGACAAATATAGAAACTGCTCGATTAGTTTACTTTAGTTACTTTCATAGCTTAATGTCATACGGTATACTCTTATGGGGCAATGCGGCTGACATTGATACAATATTTACATTGTAGAAGAGGGCTGTTCGCGCAATATATAATATGAGACCAAGAGACTCTTTAAGAAACAAATTTAAAGAATTTAAAATTATGACTGTTTATAATCAATATATTTATGAAAATTTGATTTACGTTCATAAAAATATTTCAAAGTTCAAGAAAAATTGTGATTTACATAAAATTATTACAAGACAAAAATAAAATCGCTATACCCGGCACTAGGCTCCATAAAATAGGTAAATCCTTTATGGGTAATTCTATACGTTTTTATGATAATCTCTCAAATGGATCCTTAAGTTTATCATTAAATAAATTTAAATGATATATAAAAATTATTTTTTTTTAACAAAATCCTACTATAGTGTATAGGATTACATGAACGAAGGTATGGGAATGAATTGTATTGTATTGCGAATAGCTAGTAATCTCCGCAATTTATTTTTTGTTGTAAATTAATTTTGCTTTATCGACCACAGCTCTACCACAATATTTTATGTGTAGAAAAATAAGGAAGCGTTACCTTTTAATAAACGAATTAATTTCATAAGTTGGAATATCATTTGGTTTTAGATTATTATAAGATTTGGCATGACTCAGATCCTTTTTGGATAACTGAGGTAAAATAGATTAAGTAAGAGTTATAGTTTTACTCAGATCCTCTTGGGGTAACTGAGTTAAAATAGATTTAGATTTACTCAAACCCTCTTTGGGTAACCGAGATAAAATAGATTTAGTAAGAAATTTAGTTTTACTCAGATCCTCTTTGGGTAACTGAGGTTTAAAAGATTTATAATAAGATTTAGTATGACTCAGATGAATATAGCATTCCTGAGGTATATAAGAATTGGAAGATGTTGTACTATGTTTTAAATTTGGGGATTCCGACCGGTACTTCATCGAAATCCGATTTAGTTAAAATTGTCGATATCATTAGAATAATTATTTTAAGATATATAATACTGTTGGAAACAAAAAAATTGTCTTGAATTGCCTCTGGAGGCTTTGTTAGTCTGTGCTTGATTAAAAATACTCGGTAAGGTATCATGTTGCGCATTGTTGCGGCGTTGATTGTTATATTGTCTCCTGCGACATTCGTTTATCATATGACCAAGCTTTTTACAATATGAACAAATAATTATTTTATTGCGTGGAAAATTATTACTTGTTGTATTATTTATGTGAATTACAATTATTCCTTATTCTTGATCGTACACTACAAAAAAAATACAATAAAAACAAATACATAGACAATTATATATTATGTTGTGCACAGGCGAACTTATCGCCTAACAGAGCTAAATCCCAGAGAATCGACTCTAAATTAAATATAGATAGTAAATATGTTACGTCTTACCCCGAGGTTGCTACTGCTTTTGAAACCTTTTTTACTAATATTAGAGTGACTACAACGTTATCTTTAAATTCTTCTACCGCTGCAGCTATGGGTTTACTTAGAGATAATGTAGATCAATGTGTTAGCAGTTTTAAGCTTGAAAAAGTTAATGCTCAAGAAGTAATCAAAGTATTTAGATCAACTAGCGTTAAAAGACTATTGATCTTTGGGGGTTTTCGGTTGACATACTTAAGTCCATAATTGACATTGTAGCGCCAGACTTAGCACTAATAATTAATAATTATAAGTTTTTAGAATATGGTATATTTCCTGATCTAATGAAACAAAGTAAAATAACTCCATTATTCAAATCCGGCTGTTCATTAGATCCTAGTAACTATAGACCTATTTCAGTCTTACCCACATTTTGTAAGATTTTTGAGATTTTTGTTGCATATTACAGTAAAAACAATCTCTTACACAAAAACCAGTTTGGTTTCACTGCCGGTCGCTCTACTACAGATACTGGTGTTGAGCTAATACTAAACATATTTGAAGCCTGGGAAGGATCACAGGATGCACTTGGCATTTTCTGTAATCTATCTAAGGCGTTCGACTGCGTTTAACATGAAACCCTTATAAAAAAGTTAAAACATTATGGAGTTAAAACGAAGTCCCTAGATTTAATTAATTCATATTCTAAGGATAGAATTCAAAAAGTTGATGTAAATGGAAAACGTTCCCCTGGTTCTTTGGTAAAAATAGATGTGCCACAGGGCTCTATCTTAGAGCCTTTCTTGTTCCTCATTTACATAAATAACTTAACTCACCTAGTGAGGGAAAAACATGGGGTAGTGTTGTTTGCTGATGATACTTCTCTTACTTTTAAAGTTAATAGACGGCAATCTGTTATTGACGATGTAAACAATGCTCTCTCATATGTTGTACAATGGTTTAACGCCAATATCTTGTTGCTTAGTAAAAAAAAGACAAAATGTGTCAAATTTAGTTTACCAAATGTTAAAAATGTTAGAACCAATGTACAATTAAATAATGAGGATTTGGACTTGGTCAAATCTACTACTTTCTTGGGCATTACTTTAGATGAAAAATTGTAATGGGGTCCTCATATATTTGATTTATCAAGCAGACTTAGTTCTACTGCATACGCGGAGACAAATATGGAAACTGCTCGATTAGTTTACTTTAGTTACTTTCATAGCTTAATGTCATACGGTATACTCTTATGGGGCAATGCGGCTGACATTGATACAATATTTACATTGTAGAAGAGGGCTGTTCGCGCAATATATAATATGAGACCAAGAGACTCTTTAAGAAACAAATTTAAAGAATTTAAAATTATGACTGTTTATAATCAATATATTTATGAAAATTTGATTTACGTTCATAAAAATATTTCAAAGTTCAAGAAAAATTGTGATTTACATAAAATTATTACAAGACAAAAATAAAATCGCTATACCCGGCACTAGGCTCCATAAAATAGGTAAATCCTTTATGGGTAATTCTATACGTTTTTATGATAATCTCTCAAATGGATCCTTAAGTTTATCATTAAATAAATTTAAATGATATATAAAAATTATTTTTTTTAACAAAATCCTACTATAGTGTATAGGATTACATGAACGAAGGTATGGGAATGAATTGTATTGTATTGCGAATAGCTAGTAATCTCCGCAATTTATTTTTTGTTGTAAATTAATTTTGCTTTATCGACCACAGCTCTACCACAATATTTTATGTGTAGAAAAATAAGGAAGCGTTACCTTTTAATAAACGAATTAATTTCATAAGTTGGAATATCATTTGGTTTTAGATTATTATAAGATTTGGCATGACTCAGATCCTTTTTGGATAACTGAGGTAAAATAGATTAAGTAAGAGTTATAGTTTTACTCAGATCCTCTTGGGGTAACTGAGTTAAAATAGATTTAGATTTACTCAAACCCTCTTTGGGTAACCGAGATAAAATAGATTTAGTAAGAAATTTAGTTTTACTCAGATCCTCTTTGGGTAACTGAGGTTTAAAAGATTTATAATAAGATTTAGTATGACTCAGATGAATATAGCATTCCTGAGGTATATAAGAATTGGAAGATGTTGTACTATGTTTTAAATTTGGGGATTCCGACCGGTACTTCATCGAAATCCGATTTAGTTAAAATTGTCGATATCATTAGAATAATTATTTTAAGATATATAATACTGTTGGAAACAAAAAAATTGTCTTGAATTGCCTCTGGAGGCTTTGTTAGTCTGTGCTTGATTAAAAATACTCGGTAAGGTATCATGTTGCGCATTGTTGCGGCGTTGATTGTTATATTGTCTCCTGCGACATTCGTTTATCATATGACCAAGCTTTTTACAATATGAACAAATAATTATTTTATTGCGTGGAAAATTATTACTTGTTGTATTATTTATGTGAATTACAATTATTCCTTATTCTTGATCGTACACTACAAAAAAAATACAATAAAAACAAATACATAGACAATTATATATTATGTTGTGCACAGGCGAACTTATCGCCTAACAGCGATTTCTTCCAGGCTTAGGGCTAGAGTAGACCTTAAAAGACTGATTGATATAGGTAAGGTGCCAAAAATTTCAAATAATATACATACAAACAAATAGCTACACACTAATATGTAAATTTATTATAAATATTAACTACAAGCAAAAAGATATAATAAACTAAACCATCATTACATAGTATGAAGCAAAGTCGCTTCCCGCGTCTGTCCCAATGTCTGTATATATGCTTAGATCTTTAAAACTACACACCGGATCTTGATATGATGTTTTTTTAATAGATAGAGTGATACAAGAGGAAGCTTTATGTGTTTAATTACATGCTTAATATAATAGAGAACCACTGATAGTTTAAATATTTCTAATGCAAAGTCTTAAACAAACACATTGTTTTGCGCTTACATTGCAAACGCTGGGCGAACTGAACGAGATAGATCAAACTAATGTACTAAGTATTGTTACCTTATACCTTAAAAAGTTTTACAGGAAAGTCTACGATGGTATATGTTTATCTCTTAAGGATAACTCATAATAGCCAATTCTTTACTTTTTACGAGAAATAATGGCTTATTTACGAAGCAATTCTGAGCAATACAGCTTTAATCCTTATCTAATTAAGTAACTTAAATACATTTTACATTTAATATGGAACAATATACTTTACTGTACTTTACAGCATGTAATTTAAATGAATATTTTCGAAGATATTAGAGATTTAAAATATACGGTCATCGCGTTTGCGCCGGTACGGTCGGAGCATGGTCGTGTTTCTGGGACGGGAACAGCCAGTCTTGATAACAGACAAACTTGATGAAGAGGAACTTTGAGACTAGAAAGACGAGCGTAGACAGGAATACAGGATTTTTTCGTCCCCTATGTCAACTAAAACTCATAGAGAAGAAAGTTAGGTCTTAAAAGTGGGGTCTTCAAGTTGACGGAGACGCCTACAGAGGTCTTCCCGACAGACTCCGACAGACTCCGACACGTGAGCGAAAGTTGTGCTCTAACGTGTATCTGGGATAATCCAGGTGAGCAGCGCTTAAAGGTCATTGTATCTGCGTCTCCGTCAAAAAGAACGGTTGCGGTTGCTCTGTTTCCAGGTGGTGATGAATAGGTAAGATATTAGAGTGCAAGCCCCTGATATTACTGAAGTGCACTTTAAATGAGGAGGACTGCAACCGCTGTAAAAACATTTTCTTTTTTTAGCCTAGCCTGGAGCCTAGTCTGGACCGAGGGGACGCCTGAACCCCCCCAGGGATCGCCATCGGGCCTTCTCATCTGGTCGCCAACCAGCACGATGGAGCCACCCTGGAATTTTTCGCAGCTGGCAGGGGCAGTCTTTCCTGGATGGCTAACCCACTAATTGGGCCCCCAACTACCTGCGGGTGGCCAACGGAAAGCCGTTGCTTCGGATTCCGCTACCCTCCTCGACTAGACCCGACAAAATAAACACTCAACGTCAACCGGTTCGCCAACGTACCGCAGCTGTACAGACCCATTTCCCATAAACGGCTTCATTGAGCAACGTGCCGGAACACGACTAGGTCGCTTTGTGGCACGACTTTGCCCGGTGGGTGGTAACTTTGCCGGCGACCCGATGTTATGGTCTACCACCAAGAACATTATTTTATATGCTTTTCCTTCTAATTGAGATATTTTATATCTACGCAAGGTGGTTTGTTGCTCACTTGAAACAAGATTCATGGCATTTTCACAATTTGTAAGGAAAGCCGAGAGAGTTTCTCGCTTGACGTCATAAGATTTATAAAAATTGGATTAAGAAATTTAAAGTGATAGAATTAGACATTTTTGAATTCTTTTTGCTACCGGCTTCGAATTTAATATAAGTTTCGGAATCCGATATTTACATTCAAAATAATGTAAAGCTGTTATTATAATAAAAAAATCTAAATTTAAAAAAAAATGTAAATATAATTGTACCTTTTAAAATGTAATATTGAACAAATAAACGATTTTGAATTTTAAATTAAGATCCAATTAGTAATACAGTATAATAATTTGTTACGTATTTTCGTAATAACAATAATAACATGTATTATGATCTAGGAACAAGATTTTTTTTATAAGATTTAGATATGACGTTAAAAAAAAATTTCGAGTTCTTATGAAAATTTGTTTATGACTATATTTTTTGTAGTGTCTCATTTGCACACACTAAAACATGTTTATAGCACATAACAAAACTGTAAGATGATTTAAGAATACTCACGCAGTTAACAGGAACACGGTGAAGACTACGACTACGACCTCTTAAAATTAATAGTTTTTTAAATTTAAATTTTCCCATAGAAAACTTATTTGTGGTCTCTGAACTGAATTAACTCTGAGCATCGGTATGGCGCCGAGGCGTTGACCTTTTAAGTTGTAGAACAAATGTTGTTGGGATTGATGTAAAGAGGCTGCCTGAAAGAGGTGGTCAACCAATTACAATTAACCCTGTATAAGAAAGTTATGAGATTCGAATGAGAGTAGAGTAAGTGTGTGAGTTTGATTCACGATATTCCTTTAAGAACAATGATTCTGATGAAGTTGAGACTGATCCAACTACGCGCGCAGTCACGGAAGTCGCTGTAGCTGCTGAGTGAGATGGTGCGAGCCAGTTTCTGGCTCTTAAGGCAAGAAAACACAAGCCGCCTCTGAACACATGCTTCAGTGGTGCGGTGAATTTTGATGTTATAATGTAAAAGTCAAACATTGTTAAATTTCATTTAAAAAGAGCAACTGTTGAGTTTATGGCCAGCTCTTCTCAGCAGAACAGCATTCCGAGCTGGTGGTAGCTTACTCACAAACCTGACCAATTTAATGTAATTGAAGATTCAAAAGTGCGTGTAAATGCCTACTTGAATAAAGATATTTGGAATTTGAATCTGAATTTGAATTAACGTTGGACATATGTGCTTCATTCTTTTCTGATGGAGTTCCTTACTCTGACGGCATGAAAATACAATCCGCCTCTGAACACATGTTTCAGTGGTACGGGGAATGAAAGCCGAATATATATTCCGCGTTCTTTAATACTGGTTAGTATACAGGGCCACGGTAAAGCATAGGTAATCAAAAGTGAAGCCTATGCCAACACATGCTTATCATACAAACCTCGACATTAATCATTGTTATATATGCGTTATCATCTTTGCTTGCAAATATATAACACATATGAGCGGTGTTCTATTTTCGTAGAAATGGGCGAGACAGATACGACGACGAATTGTATTTGTATTTGACGGAGATTGTATTTGACCAACCCGTCATTGGACGGATCGGTCAAATACAATATTACTATATATAACTAGGATCTGCCACAATGTGCTGCGGGAGTTGAGCTGAGCACCCTCCCCCTTTTTTGTGCTTATAAAGTCGGTTCATACCGCGCCCAAGGACTTCCAATGAAGTTGCTGGCACCGGAAAGGTTAAGAGTAACGATTGGCGAGCGCGCGCAGGTTCAGTTAAGCTTCAGTCTATGGGAGTTACAGTTTTTTTTTCCATATCTTCAAAACGAAACAATAATTTTTTATTATGTTTTTTGGGGTAGAAGCCCAGTCACGTCCTTGACATGCGTGCCAGTTTTGGTTAAAATTGGTCAAGTGGTTTTCCTGTGATGTGGCCTAAAAAAATTTATTTCCAAATCCCAAGTTTACGCTCAGCTCAATTAATTCGAAACAGATATGTATTATAAACTGAAATTAATATTGATATTAAAACAACCAAATGAACATGAAAAAAATGGCGTCAGATGATTCTTATTTAGATTCCAGGGCAGAAATGTGCTAAATATTTGCAAGATATTTTTATAACAAGCCAATTTACTATGATAACAACATTTTTGTATGTGATATCGAGATTCAGAAATACAATGGTCATGCACAGCGACCTCTGTTGAGATCTAGAAACTGTTAGCTTAAGTCTATGGGAGATTCAGTTTTTTGACCATATCTTTAAAACGAAACAATATTTTTTATTCTGTTTTTTGGAGAACAAGCCCAGTCACGTCCTTGACATGCGTTTTGGTTAAAATTGGTCAAGTGGTTTTCCTGTGAACATCACAGCCTCAAAAAATTGATTCCCAAACGGTTATGAGCTTCGCTTATGCTCAGCTCAATAATATTATTTTTATTCTTTTTAGAGGCATTGTGGTGTAGGGCTATTTTTATTTTTTTTTTTCCGCTTTTTAATGTTATGTTACTAGTTTATATATTATACTAACTGTACCGATGAATACACTAATTTTCACTTTTATATCTTTATATATTATATTTTATATCAATATTGCGTAGGAATCACCAGCAGCATTAAAAGCTGAATATCTTGGAGACGGCTGCTTTTATTTTAACCAAACATAGCTAAAAACTATCTCCGGCCAGCTTTTAAGAAAAAACCGCAATCAAATCCGTCCACACGTTTGGCTGCTTGGATGCCACAGACAGACACACAAATACATAGATACATACGTCAAACTTATAACACCCCTCTTTTTGGGTCGTAGGTTAAAAAATAATGGTACTCGCTTTTAACTCATTGGAATGTGTATAAATTGTTGCAAATCTGTGAAGTTATTGGTTGTGTTTATTAAGTATTCAAATACCTGCATAAAACTTACTGAGAACGATACTCTGAACATAGAACAACACCTTGTTATTTATTTTAGGGTTGTCTCATTAATAATTACAGAGGTTCTTACTGTGTGTGTCTCTATAATAAGTGCAAGATTTTAACAATTGTAATATTTCTTTTAACTTTGTAATTTTGAAAAGGTAATAGCCTATGACATTTTAGAAAAATAGCAAGGTAAATATTATTGCAAGTCACTTCCAAATTATTTTATTATAATATAGGGTAAAGTTTAACCTTGCCTTACCTTCGTTTGTTTTTGCTAACAAACGTTTAAAGTTGGGACGTTGAAGTGTTTCGATTGTAGATAATAAGATAAATGGTTTTATGTATTTCAAAATACTTTTTATATGATATAATTACTTAATTTTATTACATTATAATTATTATATTGAAGTATGACAATTTTAAGAGCACATTAATTGGTATAATGGAATTTTATTTAAAGTGAAATTAATTGAATTTATTTATTTGAAGAGACTATGAATTATATAGTTATTTTTTTCAGGGTAATATCAAAGTTATAATCAACAATTTTAAAATTTAGTGAGCACTTTAAAGCCTGCCGTTGAATTTATTATAAAAGCTGTTAAGTTGGTTCTAGTTCGTAACGGAATTTTATTTCTCATTCAAAGCAACTTTTGAAGTTTTTACTTCGAGGGAATTTCAAGTGAGCTGTAATTACTGTTATGGGACAAGCTTACTAAATGTGATGGGACTTTTTGGTTTAATCTATTTTTAAGTATTTCTAAGACTAATTTACATAAATTGACAATACTTACAATAATTACAGTGCAAGCCAAAAAAAATTATGCGTTTTTATATTTTTTTAAATTTTATTAAATTCACATTGCTCTTCAGAGGCGAAATTTAGATTAATAGACTTATAGTTTTAATTTTAAAATTCCAACAACTAAATTTTCGATTCAATTTAAAGATTCAATAACACAAAATATAAATAATATAAATTCACAAAGAAGTAAGTCTTACAGTTAAGACAGTTTTAATAATATCTTCCAAAATGATATTTTTTTAGATGTGTTGTGTGTGTGTTTGATTTACAATTTTGTAGCACATTTCCATACATAATAAATAATCAAATACTTTAATAAAGTTACTTAGTCCAGCAGGCTTTAGTTCATAAAATGTTTGTTTACAACCAAAAGTTTTCAACTAGTTGCAAAATAGGCTAACCTCAACTGAATTAGCAGAGGCAATTGTGTTACCCCGTTGACCTGAATTCAGAGCTCTACAGCCGAGGAGGAATTACTGCGAAAATATTCCCGTTGAAAAAATAAACATTATTTTATCTCAAACGAATATTTAAGGATTAGATGTTTTTTATTTATATTTTCTATTTGTTATTAGGAATTATTAGTATAAAATCTCTTAAATACTAGCGAACGTAATTTTGAAAATTAAATAATTTTATAAGTCGAAAGTCAAGTTTATCATTTTAAATTAGCATCGATAAAATAAAACCTTTAAAAATATTTTTAAAGGTTCCAATTTGTAGATTAAACATACATAGTGTTATTACTGCTTTAATTATTATAAATTTAATTAGAATAATATTTTATTATTATTATAGTAAGTAATAGAATTTATAATTATATTGTTATAATTATATTGTGTATATCGTATAAAACGAGATAGGTACTGTAAGAGTACCTATCTCGGTCGTAAGGTCAATGCACTATATTTTATTACAATCATAAATATATCATTAAGAATATATCGTACTCAATATAATTAATAGCGGGTAGTTGTTGAACACCATTAAAATTTATATTTGGCAGGACGAAATGCCCATACAATTCATGAGATACTGTCAGATACTGAAACTGTCAGAGAGCAAAGATAAGACAAACAAAAACAACACGATTTAACGTTCATATAAATATTGTAATAATAAGAACAACATTCTTAGGATTAAAGAATGTTCTTAAAGGGAAGGTTTTTATATTTTAAAAAAATATACAACCTACCTTATTATAAAGAAATATTACAATAATATTATTAATAATACAAGACAAATTACACACATTGATCTAACCCCTAAGTAAGCAACTTATACGCTTGTGTTAAGGGTGTTAGACAACGATACAAATACATAGAAATACACATTATAAATACTGAGAATATAATTAAAATACGACATCTATGTTCATCACATACATGGTTGTCCCTGTCGGGAATCGAACCCGAGCCCCATTGAGTCGCTATATGTTAGGCGTCTGCGCTAACCACTCGACCAACGAGACGGTTATAGCGTACGAGTATTTTACGAATATCTGTAATTAATTAACATTTCATTTTTAAAAATATATACAATATTCTAATTCTAGTTAATTATTTTTCATGTATCATTTTCAACAATTTTTTGAACTAGGTTTGCATACTAGAAGTGCATTACTAGGTATTACTATCATAGTATAAGAATACCTTTAACTATATGACTATAATAATATATCAAGTATTACGTTATATGTTTAATATTCATATGGTAGGTGTTATCTACGTACTGTTATATACTTGCCTTGTATATAATAATGCCTAATATGCCTAATATATTCACCTAGTCAGCCCTTTTGATTTCTCATAGTATTTATATTCAGATGAAAGCTTAGTTCGAATCCATCTTCCGCGCGTGACACTTGCTCTTTTAATTAAGTCCTTATATTGTATTCAATTCAAATAAAGTGTTTTGTGAATTAAACATTGTTTTTTAAAAAGGCTTTCTCCGAAACCTTATAACAATTTGGTGGCAGCGGTGGGATACCGACGGTGAAGGTATCCTTGGAACGTCTCCGTTGAAGTTCTTAAATAAAGTGATTATCAAAGTTATCGCGAGTGTCAAAAGTGCAATAATAATAATAATAATAACAATCTCGAACTGATTTCTACGATACAGAAATCGTCGTAATATTCTCGATAATATAATTTAGAAGTGAAACATCCGTAAATCAAATCCTAAAGAAGGCTGCAGGCTGCAGGCGTAAATCAATTTTGCACTGCGCTTTGAGACTTGTCTTTCAAAGCTCTTAACAGAAATAACTCTATCTAATAAAAAGAAATCTGAATTATCTGGTCGTACAGCACCTATGGAAGATTTGGCACTTCACACATTTTTACTTGGGTTAAAACCTGACTTATCTAATCTAGTTCGAAGCAAAAATCCGTCTTCGTTAAACGAAGCTATTAACATGGCAGTGACTGAGGAAAAAATTCTCAATTTATTTGCAAAACGCAATTTTCATACCCCATTACCGCCGGTCAAAATTCAAAATCTCAATATCCGTTTAGACCTTCTAATACAGCTGGGAATTCAAAATCTGTAGCACCGAGACAGTTTGACCGAAATAATCAAGATCAATTTTGTCGATATTGCAAAAAATCAGGACACACAATCGAAATATGTAGGAAACGTATGTATAACAATAATAAATTCAAGGTTCCCCAGACATCCCAATCTCAACAACGTACAAATCAAGAATATCTTCCTAAGCCTTATCCTGCCCGCGTTAACTGTGTGGTTGACGAAAATATATGTCAAAATCCCGAGTATCAACCAACTTGTAATGTCGAAAATTATGAATATTACAATGAAGAAAATCATTTAAACGAATAATGGGCTCACGGAGGTGTCTCGTGAAGCCCACAATACAACCTATAGTTACTACCTTCAATGATAATGACACCCTATCTGAAACCAAGGACCACACGGGTAATCAGCCCCAAGCAAGCGTTCAATCTTCCAAATCCAAGGACCACACGGATAACCAGCCCCAAGCAAGCGTCCAATTTTCCAAATCCAAAGACCACAAGGGTAACCAGAGCCAAACAAGCGTCCAATCTTCCAAGTCCAAGGACCACAAGGGTAATCAGCCCCAAACAAGTGTCCAATATTTTAAATCCAAAGATCATGAGAATAACCGACTCCTAAATAGTGACCTAAAAGTATATGAAATAGCATGTATACCTAACAAAATATCCTTACCTCATATCCTCGTTCAAACTTCTATCAATAAAAAACCTCTAACGTTACTTGTCGATACCGGATCTTCTGTGTGCCTCCTTCAGAAATCTGCTGTTCTGGAATTCTTTCTCCTGAAACTCAATAATAACATAATTAGATTAAAAGGTATTTTCTTGGTGGTAGACCATAACATCGGGTCGCCGGCAAAGTTACCACCCATCGGGCAAAGTCGTGCCGCAAAGCGACCTAGTCGTGTTCCGGCACGTTGAAGCCGTTAATGGAAAATGGGTCTGAACAGCTGCGGTGCGTTGGCGAACCGGTTTGACGTCGAGTTGGTGTTTGTTTTGTCGGGTGTCTAGTCGAGGAGGGTAGCGGAATCCGAAGCAACGGCTTTCCGCTGGCCGCCCGCAGATAGTTGGGGGCCCAAATAGTGGGTAAGCCACCCACGAAATGCTGCCCCGCCAGCTGCGAAAAATCCCAGGGTGGCTCCATCGTGCTGGTTGGTGACCAGACGAGGAGGCCCGATGGCGATCCCTGGGATGGTTCGGGCGTCCCCGCAATCTCCAGACTAGCCTCCCAGTGTCAAGACATCACCAATTTCAACGTCGGGTTCGATACGTACATCGTTCAACTACCATTTCTCATCCCTATTCACTTTTATTTCATTTTTTTTATGAGGAAAGTTAAAAAGAAGAAAATGTTTTTACAGCGGTTGCAATCCTCCTCATTTAAAGTGCACCTAACTAATATTAGGGGTTTTCACTCTAATATCCTAGCTGTCCATGACCACCTGGAGACAGAGCAGCCGCACTTGCTCTTTTTAACGGAGACGCAGATACAATGTCCTTTGAGCGCTACATACTTAGATTATCCCGGTTACTCGTTGGAGCACAACTTTCGCTCACGGGCCGGAGTCAGTATGTACGCGCGGAACGACCTCTGTATTCAGCGTCTTCGTCACCTTGAAGACCCCACTTTTTCTTCCCTATGGGTTTTAGTGGACACAAGAAACGAAAAAATCCTGTATTCCTGTGTCTACTGTTCGCACAGCGGTGACCAGGAAACAACTCGATTATTTGAGTATCTCGGCGAGGCTGCTGATATGGCTTTGCATCAGTACCCTTCAGCGCAGCTCGTCTTTCTGGGGGACTTTAATGCTTGTCATCAGGACTGGCTGTTCCCGTACCAGAAGACCGACTATGCTGGAAGAGAAGCGCGGAACTTTGCGTTGTCCTTAGACCTCTTTCAGCTGGTGAGGCAAGCGACAAGGGTAACAGATGTGGATGGCCATACAGCGAATTGCCTGGACCTTCTGCTGACAACTTATCCTGACAGGTATCGTGTTGAGGTCACCTCCCCCTTGGGAACCTCCGATCACTGTCTGGTGAAATCTGTGTTTACATATTCCCCACCAACTCTCGAACCACATGGTGTTAGGCGAGTATGGAAATACAAGTCAGCAGATTGGGATGAGATGCGGCACTTTTTTGCGTCTTATCCTTGGCGGCAGGTCTGCTTTTCTTCTTTGGATCCGTCGAGTTGCGCGGATGCTATAACCGATGTGGTGCATCAGGCAATGGAGTATTTTATTCCTTTTGCTGAAGTTCCCGTCGGTGGCAAAGCTCGCCCATGGTTTAATGCCGATTGTGGTCATGCTCAAGACCAAAAACATTCAGCATACCTCATTTGGGCTGATGCTTGAAGTCGCAAAACTCCGGATGTAAGTACAAAGAAGAGAGCCTTTAACCTAGCTGCCAAGTCCTACAAAAAGGCATTGCGGAAGGCTCGTCTCGTTCGAATCGCTAAGAATGGCGAAAAGCTCTCTGTCAGACCAACTGGCAGTCGAGCTTTCTGGTCTCTTGCGAAAGCAATCGAGTCGAATTTCTGCCAACCCTCACTACCTGCTCTGCTGAAGCCGGATGGATCCCTGGTCCATACAGCAACAGAGAAAGCGAATGTATTTGCTTCTCTGTTTGCTGATAATTCGCATCTAGACACTGGCAATGCTTCTCCAGCACATCTTCCTCACTGCGGTATCTCGATGCCTGAAATCCGCATCACTAACAAAGAGGTATGGAGAACAATGTGTCGTTTAGATGTAAATAAAGCCAGTGGTCCTGATGGTATACCAGCCATTCCGCTCAAGACATGTGCAACTGAGTTGTCTCCTTTACTGACACGTCTGTATCGCCTCTCTTTCAAGACTGGAATAGTGCCGAAATCCTGGAAGGTTGCCAACGTTCAACCCGTGCCCAAAAAAGGCAGCCGTGCTGATCCTGTCAACTACAGACCGATTTCAATCACCTCCATACTCTGCAAGATTATGGAGCGTGTATTGAACTCGTGCCTTTTAGCATACCTAGAAGGTAACGATCTCCTCAGTGACCGACAGTACGGGTTTCGCCGTAATAGGTCTACTGGGGACCTCCTAGTGTATGCTACACACATTCTAGGCGAGGCCATCGAGAAGAACGGAAAAGTGGTCGCCGTCTCTCTGGACGTCTCGAGGGCATTTGACAGGATCTGGCATGCGAGCTTTATAAGCATTGAGTCCAGAGCAAGAGCAGCAGCAGCAAAGCTTGCCGTTCTTGCAAAGGTTCGGGAGTACTTAACACCGGGACAACTTTTTGTTTTATACAAAGCACAGATCCGGTCGTGTGTAGAGTACTGTGGCCACATATTTGCTGGTGCCGCAAAGTCTCATCTTGCGGTTCTGGACTCAATTGAGAGGCGAGCAAAGAGGCTTATAGGCGATCCCGAATTGGTCGAAGCCGACCTCCAAAGCCTTGAACACAGGCGTAGAATTGCTAGCCTCTCAGTATTCTATAGGATACATTTTGGTGAGTGTGCGCAGGAATTACACGATCTAATTCCCCCAGCCCCCTTCCATCATCGGACTTACCGACGCACGGCAGGAGTCCATCCTTTTGTTGTGGACATTCCACCTATCCGAACGAAGCGCTTCGCTTCGTCTTTTTTACTGCGTACAGCAAAGGATTGGAACAGCTTGCCTGCGTCGGCATTTCCGACCGAATACAATGTGGATACATTCAAGAGAAGAGTGAATAGGCTGCTAGGGTAATGCGCCTTACCACGTAAGACTACATTCCACTTACCACCAGGTGGAATGTAGTCAAGCATTGCCCTAGATTATATAAAAAAAAATTGTTCTGAAGACTCGGTACCTACCCTAGGTGACTTTAATATGTACCTGATATTTTATAAAAAATCTATTTCATGTAGTTGATCAAATAAACTAACGTTATGATGGAATAATAGGAAATGATTTACTTACTCATTTTCAATGTTCCATTGATTACAACCGACAAATACTTAATATAGATAAAAATAAAATTAAACTAAATTTTTCTGACCCAACTTACCAAATCCCAGCTCGCTCTGAAATTACTGTGGAATGTTCAGTCATTAACCCTGAAATAAAAGAAGGTCTTATCCTTGATCTACACATAATTAAAACACTATTTATTTCTAATTGTTTAGTCCATGTAAAAAAAAAATAATCGCATAAATCTTACCATTCTGAATACTTGTGAAAAACCTGTAACTTTAAATTCCAACTTACCATAATTTACAACTTACCATAGTTCCAGTTGATTATAGATCATGCCAGTCATATAACACAAATAAAACATGTTTAGATAGAACTAATGAAGTTTTGAAACTTCTTCGCGTTACACATTTAAATTCTGAAGAAAGTGAAGCCCTTTATGATATATGTTCTAATTACACAGATACATTTCACTTACCTGACGATTTACTTACTTCAACTGATAGTATCCATCACGAAATTCGAAATCTTTTGACCAGCCTATTAATGTGAAATCCTATAGATTTCCCGAAGTACACAAACAAGAAGTGAACTCCCAAATTCAAAAGATGCTCAATCAGAAAATTATCCAACCCTCTTTATCTCCTTGGTCTTCCCCAATATGGATTGTTCCAAAGAAAATCAACGCTTCTGGCCAAAAGAAATGGCGTGTCGTGATAGATTATAGAAAACTAAATGACAATACCATCGGTGAAACCTATCCTATTCCCAACATTATGGAAATTCATGATCAAATAAATCTTGGTAATTCCAAATATTTTTCAACCCTCGACCTTGCTTCCGGGTTCCACCAGATTAAGATGGCACCACTAGGCGCTTGTAAAACAGCATTTAGCGTCCCTCAAGGGCATTTTGAATTTAATAGAATGCCTTTTGGTTTAAAGAATGCTTCATCTACTTTTCAACGCTTAATGAATAATGTCCTTACGGGTCTCCAAGGAGAAAGGTGTTTCGTATATTTAGATGATATTGTCACATATTCTCATGATCTTCCTACCCACATAAAGAATCTAACTGCAGTGTTTGAAAAACTTCGTAAATTGAATTTAAAATTACAACCAGACAAATGCGAATTCTTGCGGAAAGAAGTTGGTTACTTAGGACACTTTATCACTGAAAACGGCTTAAAACCAGATCCCAATAAAATATAATCCGTTCAAGAATTCCCTATCCCAAAATGTTCCAAAGATATAAAATCCTTTTTAGGCTTAATATCTTACTATAAATGATTTATCCCAGAGTTTTCAAAATTATCCAAACCTCTTACAACACTCTTAAAAAAAGATACTCCTTTTAATTGGACAAATGAACAACAGTTAAGCTTTGAAATATTAAAAAATAAACTGGTCACTGCCCCAGTTCTTATTTACCCAGACTTTATCAAAACCTTTAACCTCATTTGTGACGCATCAAACTACACGATATCCTGTATTCTTTCTCAAGGGCCAGTCGGAAAAGATCATCCTGTAGCCTATGCATCCAGGACTTTAAATAAATGTGAAACCAACTATAGCACCACGGAAAAAGAGTTATTAGCTATAGTTTTGGGGTTGCAAAACTTTTAGACCGTATTTGTTTGGTCGGAAGTTTGTTATTGTTACAGACCATCGTCCATTAAAATGGCTTTTCAATCACACCGACCCAAGCAGTAAATTACAACGTTGGCGTTTCCAACTTCAAGAATTTGAATATGAAATTATATATCGCAAAGGTAAATTAAATTCTGCAGCGGACGCCCTCTCTCGATATCCTGTTAATCCCGTATACCCAGAAAATATAACTGATACGGACTTGATTGATCTTAGTACATTAGATATTAGCCCTTTTAATGCGGAAACTCTTGATTTCAGTCCTTTAAATCTGTCAAGTATAGAAAGCTTAATAGTATCTTCTTAATTTAGTATATTATTAGTATTATTATTAGTATCCTTATAACACTTATTTATAGCTGATACAGTTTTAATTAAAATTTATTACGTGTTTGAGATAATAATTGTAAACTCTCGCGTAGGATTCAAATGAAATGTGTGTGTGTGTGTGTGACATATGTAGGTAATTCAATGACAATATAAGACTATTGTTTGTATTTAAGCGTAACCATATGCATTAATTGTTGTGAAGAGCTTAGTATCCTTTATTGTTATGTATTATTATTATTATTTTTTTTGTTATTATTTTTGTTTTCTGACACAAATGTTTTTCTCTTTTTAGCTATAAGTTCCAAATTAATAAATTCATGCAAAGTTTCCTGCAGCACAGGCCCTGCCTAGTGCGGGAAGCAAAGTTTTATTCACGGTATTTTATGTCGCTCATAAACATAGTAATGTTACCTTTTAATATTTATAAATAAAAAAATAAATAAATAAAGCTTATCTCATAATCCTAATCCTACTTCTCCTCCAAAACTCATAATTGAAGGTCCAAATCTAAATCCCGAATCAAATATCGAACCTCAACCTACTACTAGCAGCCAAATTCCTCACTTACAAGATCCAAGTCCTGAAACAAATCTTCCTATTCCAAACTTAATCGACCATGCTGATACCTACTCTAAATTTCTAAAATCTATTTCAACTATAAAATATAACACAACCATTGTGGAGCATAACGATACTTTATTAAAAAGTCAAGATAAAAATCTAGTATTACCCACATCTCTTGACCTCGATGAATCTATCCCTTATGTTCAAGATATTCTGTTGAACTCAGAATATCTTGAACATAAGGAATACAAAACATTCATAAAGTCGGAGAGAACCCTCCTCTCATTTAAACCATTTTTTCATAACGGTAAAAACTACCATTTCTTATTCATTAAGGTACACCACTTCGATAACTATTCCTATAATGACATCTTTGAATCCATTAAAAATGTACGCAATCATCTTATATCTAGCAATGAGACTGTCGATAAAAAAAGTATTACCAATTTTAAAAACCCTTTCGATAAACACACATACATCAAAATTTATAATATGTTAGCTTACCTTTTCCATGATACTGGTATTCATATTAATATTTACTGTAATAAAATATATTATCCCAGTTCTTCTGAAGTAAAAAAAATTCTTCGTGAAAACCACGACATCCCCATTGCCGGACATTTTGGTTCAAATAGAATGTGCAATAAGATCCGACAACAATACTACTGTAAAAATATGCGTAGTGAAATAGAAGATTATGTAAAAAACTGCACTTCATGTCAAACTAATAAAGCTCTCAGGAAAATTAATAGAGCACCAATGCAAATGACTACTACTTCCTCAGCTCCTTTTGAAAGAGTATCCATTGACATAGTTGGTCCTGAATCTTGGTCTTCCTGAATCTGGTGCAGCCAAAATAAAATATATTCTTATCCTTCAAGATGACCTAACAAAATATTCTGTAGCATATCCTATTCGCAGTACTACCGCTATAGAAACTAGCGACTGCTTGATCCATTTCATCTCCTTATTCGGCATCCCTAAAATGATCCTTACCGACCAAAGTACAAATTTTACAGCAGAAATGTTTAAAGAAACCTGTAAATTTCTTAAAATAAAACAACTTTGGTCGTCTCCCTATCATCCCCAAACCCAAGGTGCACTAGAGCGAAGTCATAGTACATTAAAAGAATATCTTAAATCATATATATCTGAAACCCAGGATAACTGGCCACAATATATTTACACAGCCTTGTTAGCATACAATACAGCAGTTCACTCAACGACTAATTTTACCCCATATGAGCTGGTTTTCGGCCACAAAGCTGTTCTTCCCAATTCAATTTATGAATCCGCCTCAAACGCTACGTATCCTGAATATATTAGAATGTTGCAGCACCGTCTTCAAATTACACGAGATAAAGCCATTAACATATAAACAAATCTAAAGCTTCTTCAAAAAATTATTATGATACTCATACTCGCACTGTATTTTATGCTCGCACTGCTCGCACATGCTCGCACTGCACTGTATTCTTAATATGCTAGAGAGCAATTTGTTAACTCTTTCTTTTAAAATAGAGGACGTAATAAATGGAATTATGTTTAGCAAAGCCAATATCTTATATCCTTCCATAATAACTCCAAAACAATTGTTTACAGAACTTGTTGAAAAATATAGGTTTTTAGTTGATTATCATCAATTTCCTGTAAGTCTATCTCTAGAAAATATATATACCTTAATAAATGTTTCCGAAATAGCCTCTTATTATCATAATGAAAAGATTGTATTTGTATTAAAGGAACCACTTGTAAGTTCAAAAAGTTATAAATTATATCATAATATTCCTTATCCGTTTAATGTTACTAATAACACTTATGTCACTATAATTCCATCAACTAAATATATAGCAATCACTAGAGATAGATCTTATTATTGTAAGTTAGATTGTTTAATTAGTTGTAGAATTATATATAATACTAATTATATTTGCGATAATGTAATGTGTATTTCAGTTCCACAACCCCGATCTGTGAATCGGAAATTATCTCAAAAGCATTAACTTCTCTACCTAATATTTGTAAAACCAATTTTATAAGCGGCCATTTAGAAATCTGGCAAACATTGTCTAATAATAAATGGATTTATGTTATTACAAATCCGTCTAAGTTATCTGTAGACTGCCATAAATCCACAACTACTGAAATAATAATAAAAGAAACAGGAATATTAAAATTACCTATGTATTGTGTAGCCTACTATAAAGATTCAAGGTTAATACCCAAATATTTAAAAATAATTGAACTACCAAAAATTCAAGTAAACCTCAATTTAATAAATGACTCTTGCTGTAACTCTGACTTTTTACTAAAAACTAAATCGCGTATACCTACTTTAAATTTAAGCAATATTAACCTTGATTCTATAACATCTCAACAACATATTGAAACAAATAATATTATTAATGATCTAGATAACATTATTAAGAAACCGCATATTATCCTATATGGCGAATATTATTCTTATAGCAGTATTGTTATTTCACTAATCATTATATTTGTAATATTAATTTTAATTTTTAAATTTGTTAAATCAGGCAAGTGTCACATGTTTTCATATAAACTTAATACAATTCCTGAAATTGAAAAAACTCAAAACTTTCATGAAAATAATATTGATTCCTCTAGCATAATAATGCCTAAACTCCGGACATCCCTCTCATAAACTTAACCTTTTAGGGTAAGTTTATTTCTAACCCAGGGGGGCTGTTATATACTTGCCTTCTATATAATAATGCCTAATGTGCCTAATATATTCACCTAGTCACCCCTATTAATTTCTCATAGTATTTTTATTAAGACGATAGCTTAGTTCGAATCCGTCTTCCGCGCGTGACACTTGCTTAATTAAGTTCTTATATTGTATTCAATTCAAATAAAGTGTTTTGTGAATTAAACATTGTTTTTTAAAAAGAGCTTTCTCCGAAACCTTATAACAGTACGCTGACATGAGTTGCTACCGCAGTGGAGCTGATACAAATCGTAACAATCTAGGAATTTATCTTTTTAGTGATTTTGATTCGCACAATGTGTTTTAAAATAAGTAATAACTTTAGGCTTTTATAATAAAATTGAATATTAGAATAATATAATTAATGTACTTTTGGGCTTGGCGGTAAGCTAAAAACAAATTATCTTTTTCTATATTGAGTTTAGTAACTGGTTTAAATTTATTTGAATCGGTTTAATTTAAAGTGTTTGTCTATTTTAATCCCAAATTTAATGAAATTGATTGTTTTAATAGAAGTAACACATCACCATGGTAATAAACATATAACTATATTATATAAGTTATATTAAATAAAAAAGACAAAATAAGTTTTAAAAACAAGGATAAACCAAATAAACATTTTTTAGTCAAGAGGTATGAGTAATTTATATTTTAAAGATATAAATATTATATAGATTAAACATTAAACAGATGCCATAACAAGCTGCTTTAAATTTCAAACAAATATAGATTGAAAAATAAACTGCAATGGGCACAGATTTGAATTTACGACTTCTGGGAAAACTGGGAACCTGAATTTTTGATATAAAACACAATTATTTCTAAATACCTGCAAAATGTAACGAACACAAAGTCATTAGGATTACCACATTATATTTACAAACATTAATTTCGGATGTAAAATCTTTTCAATGTTTATCTGCAACTGCAACTGCAAAGTTAGAAACATTGGTTAGGATTTTTGAAAGAAGCCTAATTGATGTCACCACTGAACCTTCTCGATAAAGAAGACCATATATACTTAGTCTGGTCATAAAAAATGTTTCAATTAAAATTAAAAAAAAAATAGAGGTGTCAAGGGACACCCGGATGGAACGAAGTTCCTTTCGATTAATTATTGAAGGAATAGAGAATATGCATAAAATTTAATATGGTCTCAAATACTTTTTTTTCGGATACTTATTATCATCTTATATAATAAAAACATTTTTTTTATTTACTAATCATTTAAAACCATAAAATGATTTCTGAAAAGTGTATGTTAAGGGAGCGAAACTCAACTTCCAAAACGCGCCACCATATTGGTCGAAAGGAAATGTGACTTCATTTGACACGCCAATCAAATTATCGGCGTCTAAGTTCATATTGTGGTATTAGTGTTACTGAGAAAAATAAATAATTTAAACCTATATTTTCGTGCTTAAAGGTTTTATTAAATGATACGATTGTTTAGGTAATCATTTTCCACTTTACTTGACTCAGATAAATAACTTTGTTGATAATCAGCAGATATAGAAGATATAAGATGCTATAGAAGTATTATCAGCTGTGTTTTCAGTAAACAATTTTCTTTTTAAAACATAGGTTTACAGGTAAAGTAAAACTATGTAAAATAGTTAGTTTTCCTGGTAAAGTAAAAGTATTTTGTGTTGAATGAGGAAATGGTAACAATGCTACATTTTGTTTTTCAGCAGGTATATTTACATTGATACCTTTACTTTTGTACTTCGGTTTAATATTAACTTGCACAGCTTAGTCTCTTGGTAATTTATCTTTAATACGCGAAAAGCAAGGCTCTGCCTTGTGATCACATTTAATATTGTCTTGGCTGATTAATATCACAGATATTTGTATGGGCAGTACTAGGACTTACTTACTATATCACTTCTTTTAGGTCTCCAATTTTTTAAACACTACTTTTGATAGCTAACTCTGAAAAGACTTCATTAACCAATGACAATCTCTGCCTTTTGACTACGCACATTCTCATTCTATCAGCTGGTGTTTTGGCCACAAAAATATATGAAGAACAACTCCTTTCTTCAAACTTAATTACATTTTTCTCCTTGTTGTTTCGTTATACATATTATATTCAATATTATTAGCTGTATCTTCCTTAACATAAAATAAATCGACAACCATAAAAATTTCGTTAAACGTATTACGTTTCGTTATAGGAAGTTATACTGAACTTTTGTAAACTAGGTTAAGTTATTTTAAACTTCAATAGCTAATGCAACTTACTATAAATTAAAATTATTATAAATAAAGTATACTTACGTTAAATTGATCTTCACAACAATATAAACACAATTTAAGACATATATTATCCCTTTTAATTACCATACCCCATTGTTTTTGTATTTTCGCATCTCTTGGAATATAAAAAACACTTTGTCGGGTGTTTTTCTAATACTATTTTTGCACTCCGGTAGTATACAATACTTGTAAGATGGTTTTTATCTTCTTCCATGACTTGTAAAGCACTTAAAACTTAAAATATGTATGAAGTGAATTAAAAGTTCATAGTAAACATTGACTAGACGTATCATTTGACGTCTAGCAGGGCGCGCGAAAAATGACGGCGTTTGAACGGATCAAATTTACCCAATGTTTTAATTTTCACTTTGAAAAAAAAAACTAGAATCTTTTCAAGCCTATTTATATTTTTTTTCTACGATACAGAGAGGTAAATGATTAATTTACGTCAAATAAAAAATGAATATTACCTATTGCAATAAAAAAATATTTAATTATTAATATAAGCTAATATGCCAATGGATAATATTTGTATAGTATTTTTGTATGATATTTCGACGATAATTTATAATAAATGTAAATAAAATTAATAGCTAAATTAAAAAGTGTTAATCAATAAACCCATGAATTATTGTCCCGCTACCTAGCGGTTTCACTTTGTACAGATATGTTTATATAACAGATGTAATTTGTTTGTTTGTTTGTGTTTCCCTAAGGTATAAATAGATGGCGTTATAACAAATATTACGAGTATATTTGATCACAAATTTGTATTATTATATTCATTTAAACTTACAAATTGATTCTAAAAGAACAAACTCCAATATCAAATAAATAATAAAGAACTACTAAGCAATTTAATATAGTACAAAAAATAATAATGATAGAAATGAAAATATCTCGCTTGCTTTCTATAAGAGAGAGAGAGAGAGAGAGAGAGAGATATAGCAAAACATGTTGTGACAACTTTTGGCAAGAATTTTTACCGTCTAGCCCCCTTTCACAACGTGCGATAAGGAACTACGTTCCAAAATATTACATTTGAATTGGGAGTCTGTCATTTTTATACGATTGTTCATTGTGTTTTTTTATTTTGGCGCCAATACAATGTACAATATTTTGCGATATTCAAATAGAGTGGGGTCATAAAGAGAACAGAATTGTTGTGATTGCATTACACAAAGTAGGTATGGAGAGAAATGCATTCTTTTTTTATTTTCCATACACTTGGTATTAGTCAAATGTGACATATAATATTGGGGTTTGAATTTTTCATCAATGGCAAATAGCTTACTAAGCCATTTTATTAACAAACTAGGGGTCGCCCGCGACTCCGTCTGCGCGGTTTTTAGTGTTTCCTCAGCACACGCGAGGAAAGCTCTCATAAACAATCACATAAACATTTACAATTATGAACTCTTATAATTCAACTTATGCAAGTTCAGTTGTCCGCTCAACAGAATTACTTACTATATTCTTGCCTTCTTTGAATTTAAAATAATTTGTGTACCGGGATATTCGTGACAGAGAAAGATCCGTGACTCCTCTGATTTCGTGACTCCTCTGTTCGTGACAGAGAAAGATCTGGCCGTCCATGTAGTGTACATACGAAAGAGGTGGTCAAAGCAGTAAGCGAAAGAATTCGAAGAAATCCTGTCCGAATGAAAAGATTTTACCACAGACACCACTTCGAATAAGCGTTTTGGAAAGTAGTTCCTTATCGCGCGTTGTGAAAGGGGGCTAAACTGTAAAAATTCTTACCAAAAGTTGGCACGACATGTTTTGCTATCTCTCTCTCTCTTATAGAAAGCAAGCGAGATATTTTCATTTCTATCATTATTATTGTTTGTATTATATTAAATTTCTTAGTAGTTCTTTATTATTAATTTGATATTGGAGTTTGTTCTCTAGAATAAATTTGCAAATAAGACAGTTTAAATGAAAATAATAATACAAATTGGTGATCAAATATACTCGTAATGTTTTGTAACAACGCCATCTGTTTATACCTTAGGGAAATATAACTACATCTGTTATATAAACGTATCTGTACAAAGTGAAACCGCTAGGTGGCGGGACAATAATTCATGGGTTTATTGATTAACACTTTTTAATTTAGTTATTTATTTTATTTACATTTAATATAAATTATAGGCAAAATCTCATAGAAAAATTGTTTACAAATATTATCCATTAGCATATTAGCTTATATTAATAATTTAATATTTTTTTATTACAATAGGTAACATGCTTGTTTTTTTTAATAGTAAATAAAATAAAAATACGTTCAAGAGTACATTTATCTAGGACAACTGATATCCACGGAATTTTCCATGCACAAAGAAATTACAAGAAGAATAAATAACACTTGGAAAAGATTCTGGTCTCTTAGTGAAATAATGAAAAACAAAGACATGCCTATGAAAGAAAAAAGGAAGGTTTTTAATGTGTGTATCCTTCCGTGCTTATTATATGGCTGCCAGACTTGGACATTAACAGCCCAGCTTGCAAACACAATAAAGGTCTGCCAGAATAGTATAGAAAGAAGTGTAATGGGAGTGAAAAGAAGAGATAGGGTAAAACTTGATGAAATAAAAAGCAAAATAAAATTTAAAGATGTAGTCTCAGAGTATAAACAATTAAAATGGCGTTGGACAGGACACATGATGAGAGAAAGAAAAGAAAAATGGACCAAGCAAATAACAGAATGGTATCCACGAGATGGGAAGAGAAAACGTGGCAGACAAAACAAGCGGTGGGACGACGAAATAAAAAATGTAGCCGGCCCGCTGTGGACTCGGATTGCGAAAGATTGAACCTTATGGAAATCACTGGAGGAGGCCTTTGTCAGAGGACAAGCTGTGACAAAATAATAACATTAAATAACCGTGTACCGATTTAACTATAAATATATTGTTTATAAATAAATTTCTTAAGGTATGTACTACAAATAATTATTTATAAGAATTTAAGTTAAAATGTATACTATTAGGTTTCTTAATTGTACTTATATGTTAACAGCAATAAAGGCTTATTTTATTTTATTTATTTTATTTAAGTATCCGAAAAAAAAGTATTTGAGACCATTTTTAATTTTATGCATATTCCCTATTCTTTCAATTATTAATCGAATACCCATAGAACGCACCATGTTACATTTTCGTCTTATTATTTATCTAATTAAGGAAGTTTTGTTACAATGTCTCATTATTTATCACAACTCTAAAAGCCACTATTATTTGATATGTCAATATACTACAACAAAACCAAAGAATACCTTAACTTACCTTTAGATAAAAATCCGTTAATCTTTTACAAATTTCACAAACTCTGCAGAATTCAACATCTACAAAGATCGCAAACGTCAATAATAAACATGTTTTGACTTTTCTGATAAAAATACGAAGGGACAGGATACGATCTTCTAGGAAATTATCAAACTCATTAGCATCATTCATGGTGCTAACGAAAGAAAAAACTAAATTGAGATTCAACAATGTATGCAGAATTAGATTTTCTTGTAATGTTAGTGAATCTTTAAACTTTTTTTTCATTTCCACATTTATGTTTTGATATGACATTTTTTTTTACAGTTAACATATGACAAAAAAAAACATTTGTTTATTTATAAAACTATAATTGCTTACCTTTTCAGTGACATATATATTAAGAAGTATCATCAATTTGCTAAGACACTAAGACATTGAAATCTGGCTTAATATGTTACGAGTATAGCAATTAAATTAATTACATTTAATTAGAATAATTATAATAATTGGAATAAATTAAAGTTTTATGGATATCGGTAAAGATTTACATTCAAATTGTTTCAGGGCTCTGAGTTCGTAATTCATTTGTATAATAATGTTTGTGTATAATAATCGATTTTTTTTGTCCGGATATGTATCCTATCAAACCTTATGTAGGCAAATATGTGGTGTGATATCTTTAATATTTAAACAAATCTTTCTACTATTTTTGAAGACAACATTTTTAATTAGAGCTAAAATTTTAAGGATATGTAAATTAAGGATGTATAATATTAAATCCTCCTTTAAGATTCCGATATCTGAAGTCATAAATCGTTTAAGACGTTAGCTGGCCCTTTGTTGGCTTGACGTTTTCGCTCAAACCCTCGTCTTGGCTTCTTATTGCGATTGTCGAGGAGCGTTGTAACTTACTGATAAGTGTTGTGAATTAAGTTGTACTACATTACTTTCCTTTTAGTTAAAACTTTAGTTTTATCAGATGCTTAAAATAATTTCACATAATGGTGGTCATTCAAACTTAGTAGAGTTATTAAAAGCGGTAACTTACTGTAATCGGTAACAGGTAAAACGCACTATTTTATGTTTATATTTTTAGATCTAGAATAAGCTAAATATCATGAAATACCATCAAAATTGTTTTTGTAAGTTATATATATTTTAAATAAAAACTCTGTTTTTTCTCGAATACAATAGATTTTTCAGTATACAATAGACGACGAAGCTTCTTAGCATTCCATGGATTCACCGAGCGGGTGCCGGGCCCATCGCGTTACAAGGAGAGGAGTGCAAATAGTGCCTCCACACTCCTCTCCCTACCTTGCCAAATTTGGAGAGAACCTACTAATGCCGCCTTTGAAATACGTTCTAGAAATGAACCGGTGCTTGTTCTAGAAAGGCCAATGACGTTAAGTTGGTTATAGAGAGATTTTGCTGTTATATTTCTCATTTTTATGTCAAAATTAATGATACATTAATTTATAATATATATACAGGGTTATTTTTAACTAGTTGAGCACCTTTTGCAGGCAGCTTCTCTACATCAATCCCAACAACATTTGTTCTACGACTTTTAAAAAATCTTGATAAATAACTCAGAATAAACGAAACAAAAAAATTTTTGCTCCCTCGATTATTTATTACTCTGTATTTTGTAAGCAGTCTAAAGTATAGGTCGCGGCAGTCTAGCGAAAGTCAGAAACTGTTAAACGCGCGCACCAGCTTTTTTCGTATAGCTTCATCTCTTTTACACCATGTTGCTATGGAAATATTAAATAATCAAAATGACAAGTATGTGGATTACAAAACACAATTTACATTAACCAAAAATAAATTATCGGATTAGAGTTTTATAATTAAATAATGAATTGTAATTACATGCTGGACAATACGATTTAATGGACTTGCTATTGAAACTAATAAATAAATTCAGGATTATAACATGAAGAAGAAATTATGAAATGTAATTTATAATATTTTTAAAATACATTGATTGTCTGAAATAGAAGAAGTAAGAATTAAAAGAAATACGAGTTTTGGCTGAGAAATGGAGCATTGAGTTGGGGTCCTGATCTTTACAAGGTCTGTTTTGCTATACCTAGAACGAACAACAACTCGAAACAGCAGAAACCATGATGATGAATAATTTTATTTGTGATATAGTGACGATCCAACATGTTAAGAAGCCTAAAGTTATTATTTTTAAAGTGGATTGTGTACATTTGTCTGTTTTTATGGTACTTATGTGTTTCTTCTATGAGAATATTATACGTCAGAAACAGTCGATTCACTTCTTACGTTTTAATTAATTAATATTAATGAAAATTATGACGTTTTTCTGTTACGCGCCATCTTTATTTCTAAGTCACATTTAAAAGAAAATGTGAATTATATTTACATGTCATAAAGAAGTTTCACTTCTTACATGTGTACACTAATACACACACACATATTTAATAAAGACTAAAGTTTTCGTTTTTTCAGTTTTATTAATAGCATAAACGAGCAAAGGCCAATTAGACGTAATTAAAATAAACTTATAGTTGAAATAATTTATAGTTGGGATCACAAGATGGAGCCATTTTAAATACTGTTACTATTTTACGGTGATGTTTTTAATTAATGGTAACACCAACAGTTGGTGTCAATACCAACCAAATGTCAAGTAATTTGTAATTTGATATTATTATCTTTGTTATTTGATAATTGATATTTCATTTGTCTCTTGAGATTTATGGTGATGAAAGTGTGTAGTATTACTGATATTTTATATTAACTACCTGGATTGTTTCTGTATACCGACGCTTCTACTTGTGACTGACTGCAATTTCTAGGAACTTCGTAAAGAAATTCGTAAGTAACTTATTGTTTTATTGTCATGATATAAATATTAACAAACGAGATAATATGATATGTATAAAGTAAGTTAAAGAGAAGTTATTGTTTTGTAAAAATAATATTTATTTGGTTTCGTTACAGTGCCCTTATTTCATAAACCAAATAAAAATATTGAGACATTCAACTTGTGGACAACTTCTATTGGAGATTTTGTTTTTTCATTAGATTTCTTGGTGGTAGACCATAACATCCCGTCGCCGGCAAAGTTATCACCCATCGGGCAGAGTCGTGCCGCAAAGCGACCTAGTCGTGTTCCGGCACGTTGCTCGATGAAGCCGTTTATGGGAAATGGGTCTGAACAGTTGCGGTGCGTTGGCGAACCGGTTTGACGTCGGGTTTTTGTTTTGTCGGGTGTCTAGTCGAGGAGGGTAGCGGGATCCGAAGCGACGGCTTTCCGCTGGCCGCCCGCAGATAGTTGGGGGCCCAATTAGTGGGTTAGCCACCCACGAAAGGCTGCCCCGCCAGCTGCGAAAAATCCCAGGGTGGCTCCATCGTGCTGGTTGGCGACCAGTCGAGGAGGCCCGATGGCGATCCCTGGGGGGGTTCGGGCATCCCCGCAGTCTCCAGACTAGCCTCCCAGGGGCAAGACATCACCAATTTCGACGTCGGGTTCAATATGTACCGCCTCGTTCAACTGTCATTTCCCATCCCTATTCACTTTTATTTATTTTTTATTATGAAAAAGGTAAAAAAAAGAAACAAGTTGACACAGCGGTTGCACTCCTCCTCATACAAAGTGCACCTCACTAATATAAGGGGTTTGCACTCAAATCTTTTAGCTGTCCACCACCACCTGGAGACAGAGCAGCCGCACTTGCTCTTTTTGACGGAGACGCAGATACAATGTCCTTTGAGCGCTACATACTTGGATTGTCCCGGTTACTCGTTAGAGCACAACTTTCGCTCACGGGCCGGAGTTAGTACATACGCGCGGAACGACCTCTGTATTCAGCGTTTCCGTCACCTTGAAGACCCCACTTTTTCTTCCCTATGAGTTTTAGTAGACACAGGAAACGAAAAAACCCTGTATTCCTGTGTCTACCGTTCGCACAGCGGTGACCAGGAGACAACTCGTTTATTTGAGTATCTCAGTGAGGCTGCAGACATGGCTCTGTATCAGTACCCTTCGGCGCAGCTCGTCTTTCTGGGGACTTTAATGCCTGTCATCAGAACTGGCTGTTCCCGTTCCAGAAGACCGACCATGCTGGAAGATAAGCACAGAACTTTGCGTTGTCCTTGGACCTCTTTCAGCTGGTGAGGCAAGCGACAAGGGTAACAGATGTGCTAGGCCATACATCCAATTGCCTTGACCTTCTGCTGACAACTGATCCGGACAGGTATCGTGTAGAGGTCACGTCCCCCTTGGGAACCTCCGATCACTGTCTGGTGAACTCTGTATTTACATATTCCCCACCAGCTTTCGAACCACATGGTGTTAGGCGAGTATGGAAATACAAGTCAGCAGATTGGGATGAGATGCGGCACTTTTTTGCGTCTTATCCTTGGCGGCAGGTCTGCTTCTCTTCTTTGGATCCGTCGAGTTGCGCGGATGCTATAACTGATGTGGTGCATCAGGCAATGGAGTATTTTATTCCTTTTGCTGACGTACCCATCGGTGGCAAAGCTCGCCCATGGTTTAATGCCGAATGTCATCATGCACATGACCGAAAACATTCGACATACCTTATTTGGGCTGATGCTCGAAGCCGCAAAACTCCGGATGTAAGTATAAAGAAGAGAGCCTTTAACCAAGCTGCCAAGTCCTACAAAAAGGCATTGCGGAAGGTTCGTCTCGATCGAATCGCTAAGAATGGCGAAAAGCTCTCTGTCAGACCAACTGGCAGTCGAGCTTTCTGGTCTCTTGCGAAAGCGATCAAGTCGAATTTCTGCCAACCCTCACTGCCTGCTCTGCTGAAGCCGGATGGTTCCCTGGCCCACACAGTAACAGAGAAAGCAAATGTATTTGCTTCTCTGTTTGCTGATAATTCGCATCTAGACACTGGCAATGCTTCTCCAGCACATCTTCCCCACTGCGGTATTTCGATGCCTGAAATCCGCATCACTAACAAAGAGGTATGGAGAACATTGTGTCGTTTAGATGTGAATAAAGCCAGTGGTCCTGATGGTATACCAGCCATTCTGCTCAAGACATGCGCAGCTGAGTTGTCTCCTGTACTGACACGTCTGTATCGTCTCTCTTTCATGACTGGAATAGTGCCGAAATCCTGGAAGCTTGCTAATGTGCAACCCGTGCCCAAAAAAGGCAGCCGTGCCGACCCTGTCAATTACAGACCGATTTCAATCACCTCCATACTCTGCAAGATTATGGAGCGTGTATTGAACTCGCGCCTACTAGCATATTTAGAAGGTAACGATCTCCTCAGTGACCAACAATACGGGTTTCGCCGTAATAGGTCTACTGGGGACCTCCTAGTGTATGCTAAACACATTTTAGGCGAGGCCATCGAGAAGAACAGAGAAGCGGTCGCCATCTCTCTGGGCGTCTCGAGGGCATTTGACAGGGTCTGGCATGCGAGCCTTATATGCAAGCTTTCAACGTACGGTATATCTCCTGGTCTGATCGGCTGGGTAACAGACTTTTTGAGCCAGAGATCTCTCCGAGTAGTTGTTGACGGGTGTTCCTCGGAACCCTTGAAAATAAATGCCGGAGTGCCTCAGGGGTCCGTTCTTTCTTCAACTATTTTTTTGCTGCACATTAATGATCTGTTGAAGCCCGGTATCTATGGGTATGCAGACGACAGCACAGTTGTAGAAAGATATCTGCCGAGTACTCGGGCTAGTCGAGATCAAGTACAGTCTGAAAGAGAAGCCATGGTGCAACGTTTGAATGACAAACTTCAGGCAGTCTCCGCATGGAGCAATGCCAATCTTGTCAAGTTCAACGCCACCAAAACGCAGACGTGTCTGTTCACCGCCAAAAAGAGCCCTTTCACCTTGGCTCCCACTTTCCAGAATGTATCCTTGGAATACAGTGACCAGCT
Source organism: Napeogenes sylphis (assembly GCA_959347405.1). Lineage (NCBI taxonomy): Eukaryota > Metazoa > Arthropoda > Insecta > Lepidoptera > Nymphalidae > Napeogenes > Napeogenes sylphis. Next base: position 41,818,064 of record OY365779.1, on the reverse strand, counting down.
TCAGTTGTTAGGTTTAGAGATTTCCTCGAACCTCAACTTTGGTCGGTTCATTGAGTCCAGAGCAAGAGCAGCAGCAGCAAAGCTTGTTCTTGCGAAGGTTCGGCAGTACTTTACACCGGGACAGCTTCTTGTTCTCTACAAAGCACAGATCCGGTCGTGTGTAGAGTACTGTGGTCACATATTTGCTGGTGCCGCAAAGTCTCATCTTGCGGTTCTGGACTCAATTGAGAGGCGAGCAAAGAGGCTTATAGGCGATCCCGAATTGGTCGAAGCCGACCTCCAAAGCCTTGAACACAGGCGTAAAATTGCTAGCCTCTCAGTATTTTATAGGATACATTTTGGTGAGTGTGCGCAGGAATTACACGAGTTAATTCCCCCGTCCCCCTTCCATCACCGGACGTCCCGACGCACGGCAGGTATCTATCCTTTTGTTGTGGACATTCCACCTGTCCGAACGAAGCGCTTTGCTTCCTCATTTTTAGTGCGTACAGCGAAGGACTGGAACAATTTGCCTGCGTCGGATTTAGGATTGATGTAGAGGGGCTGCCTGCAAAAGGTGCTCAACTAATTACAAATAACCCTGTATATATATATATATATATATATATATATATATATATATATATATATGGTCGAAGCCGACCTCCAAAGCCTTGAACACAGGCGTAAAATTGCTAGCCTCTCAGTATTCTATAGGATACATTTTGGTGAGTGTGCGCAGGAATTACACGAGTTAATTCTCCCGTCCCCCTTCCATCACCGGATGTCCCGACGCACGGCAGGTATCTATCCTTTTGTTGTGGACATTCCACCTGTCCGAACGAAGCGCTTTGCTTCCTCATTTTTAGTGCGTACAGCGAAGGACTGGAACAATTTGCCTGCGTCGGATTTAGGATTGATGTAGAGGGGCTGCCTGCAAAAGGTGCTCAACTTATGACAAATAACCCTGTATATATATATATATATATATATATATATATATATATATATATATATATATATATATATATATATATATATACATATATATATATATATAAATTAATGTAACATTAATTTTGACATAAAAATGAGAAATGTAACAATCTCGCTGTAATATAGACGCGAGTTTCTCAGATGGCGGGGCAATAGGCCTGTCATCATTCTGGTCGGGTGGTAACGAGTCCATGACAGATAATCGCGATGTCTAATTTACAACACACTTAAATAATATCAAATCACAATCACTTTAGCATTAATTAATGGCGCTGGAGATATTCTTCAGCCGAGCTCCCGTGTAGGCGTCGGCAGCTCACCGCTCCCACTCCCACAACGCAAGTCCGTCCACGTGATCTGTGACGTCACGGCGTCTACCAGGTGATCGCTATTACGACTGTCAAACAGTGACTTATTGTGTTTTAATTGCCGTAATCCGCGACACGGCCAGCCTGACGGTCACACGCCCTCGCCTGTATCTGAAGAAGACAATCTGATATGAATCAACTATATACTCGGCCAACCTGACCATTATATGTTGAGTAATGTAAGTAGTGGACTGAATAAATAATAACGTAGACCGGTTGAAATACAAGTTTTAATGTGACTGCACAGTAGTATTTATACAGAAAGAATGGCCGAGCCTCAGAGGACAAAGTCTTGGAGCCAATACGACTGCCCCTCTCCCGCTACCCGCAATCCGGTTTTGTTAAAGACCGAACATGCTGCCCGGGACCGTTGAAAATGACAATTTTCATTGTTATGAAGCCGGAAGAGGACAGATGTTATCAGAGGCCCTCTTGATGATTCCTTTTCGAGTTTTAATATCTGCAACACGGTTGATGCCATCCTGGCATTCATACAGTTTAATAACTCTGCCAAGCTGCCATAATAGCGGAGGTACATTTTTTTCTCGCACGAGGACCATGGACCCAGGCTGCAAACTTGAAGATGATGAGTGTCACTTCATCCGCTGCTGGGGCAGAGAAACATAATCGTTTGAAAAGCGTGTCCAAAAATTTTGCTTAAGCTTCTCAATTCTTTCATATCGTTTTAAACGATGTATGTGTTTATCGCTTACAGAAAAATGAGGAACTGACAATAGTGGACGTCCAATAAGGAAGTGAGAAGGTGTGAGACAGGTGAGATCAGAAAGATCGGAAAAGAGGGGTGGCAATGGTTGGGAATTTAATATTGTCTCAACCTGGACAAGGCACGTTGACATCTTCTCATACGTTAGATGAGTCAAATTTAAAATTCGTCGAAGATGGTGTTTAACAGACTTAACCGCAGCTTCCCACAGACCACCAAAATGAGGCGTGTAAGGAGGAATGGTTTTAAATTGTATACCTCTGTTTTGAATATCAGATTGAATGTCATCTATATGGTTATGAAAAAATGTAGCAATATCACTGCTTGCACTAAAAAATGTGGTGGCGTTATCTGATGTCACCGAAACCGGCCTTCCCCGTCGCGAAATAAATCTTAGAAACGCTGGAAGAAACGCTTCCTTTGTTAAATCTGTGATGAGCTTCAGGTGCAATGCTTTAACTGCAAAACAAACAAAAACACAGACATAAGACTTTGTCAGTTTTGCACCTCTTCCTTTACGATCAGCTATGGACACTGGCCTGGCATAATCTACACCACTGTGTAAAAAGGGAAACTCAAGATGTACTGTATCACATGGTAAATCACCCATTATGGTTTGTATTGTCTTGGATTTGAATCTATAACAGCAAACGCAACTATGCACGATACGTCTAGCTAGGTTCCTCCCCGCAAGTGGCCAATATTTTTGTCGTATAGAAGACAAAAGAAGTTGAGGTCCGGCATGCATTAATTTTATGTGTGAAAATAATTTCAGTTAAGAAATTTTTACTACATAACAGAATAGGATGTTTGACATCGAAACTATAATATGAGTTTTTGAGGCGACTACCAACCCTAATAATAATAATAATAATAATCTTTATTTCGGGCTCAATCTATATTTGGAAAAATAACACTATTAATTAAAGTACAAAAAATAAAAATTACGCATTTATATAGTAGGTACATTAAAATATAAAAATTAAATTAATTTCTAAAAAGTTAATAACACAATATCAAATTAAATTACACTTACTCAATATTTAATACCAAAACAAAAAATTTAATAAAAAGAATAACATTAAAAAAACATAACACATTAATTTCATATACAAAAAGTGACATAATTTAAAAATTAAATGTTTATTTATTGATAAATTTTACCCAGAACCTAACTATTTGTGCATCATGGCTGTCTGCTATAGCTGCAATAGTCAATAGTCAATAGCCAACAGCCAATGGTGTTACGACTATCAAAGGTCCATTGTCTAAGTGAAGCAACCCTCTTCCTCATGATAGCCACAAAACCATCAGTGCGAGCCTCACAGAACATCCATGATGCACTGCAATATCTAGGTAACCGGAACATTGCCCCGAACACGTCATTATATTGGAGGCGTAGAACACTAAACGCGCGCTTGGTGTAGTTCGTTCAGAGGCCGCGCGATGTGTATAATGTCTGACAATAAGGATGTCTATTCCGAACGTTACTTCGTCTTTCGTTTCGTCCTATTCCTACTCCGAACTTATTTCGCGATCAAAATCGACACGTCGTTCGATGCTGCGGCAACGTTTTTCGTAATGTTCTATTACCAAAACACGAAACGAAGAAGAAATTGTCACTTTTGTCAAACTCTCGTGCGTAATTTAAAGCGAATATGAACGTTAGAAAAAGAGATGCCGTTTGAGTTTCGTAAGTAGTATTTTTTACATTAAAGCCACTGATCTTATTCAAATATTATTCTTATTCAAATTCAAATATGTAATAATGGAAACAAACATCCCAAGGGATCACACATTCAAGCTCAATAAGTATTACGAACTAACCAACGAACTGATCAGGAATAAATTTATAGTTAGTTTGTACGCGATAGAAGTGGGAGCGAGAGGTATAACAGCAAAATCTCTCTATAGCCTACTTAAAGATCTTGGCCTTTCTAGAACAAGCATCGGTTCATTTCTAGAACGTACTTCAAAGGCGGCATTAGTAGGTTCTTTCCAAATTTGGTTAGGTAGGGAGAGGAGTGTGGAGGGTGAAGGTGAGCGTTTTTGCGCATAATAAAGGGGCCCCTTAAACCTACTCCTGGGTCGCAAGTCCCAGGCACTGCTTGCACTCCTCTCCTTGCAACGCGATGGGCCCGGCACCCGCACGGTGAATCCATGGATTGCTAAGAAGCTTCGTCTTATCTAAATTGACAGCCCGGAGAGACGGGATGACGCTGGAAAGACAGTTGACGCTGGAAGGACAGCTGGCAGCTGGGAAGACAGCAGACTGCTGGAAAGACAGCCGAGGGCGATGGCCTAGCAAGCCAAGCCCGGGAACGTCGATAAACGCTAAAAGTCCAAATAAGAAAAATACCCCTAGGACAGTCCGAGAGGGGGGGCGGAAGAACTGTCCACCGGTTGACAATTACGGCGAAAACGGCGCGATAACGGAACTGAAATGCCCTACGTGCGGGAAAAATTACAAAAGACGAGCCTGGTTTATTAAACATCTTAAAACACACAATGGTGCTGAAGTGCGGCAACCGTCGGTAAGATCTTCAGTTTTCACTGCGGATAGAGTTTACCCTCATATATCTCATGGTGAGCCATTGAATGAAAACTACCAGGAGTCCATGACCATCCGGACGCGTCTTAGCATTCCAAATACTAAACAATCGACCTGGAAAGTACATGACCAAAATATAGCGGCCCTGTTAGAGCACCCGGGCTCAAATCAGGTACTCGATGCGCAAGTAGAGACTTTCCAAAATACTATTTACGACTACTTTAATGAGCACTATCCACCTACGAATCGTTATGCTCACAAAAATAAAGAAAACGGTTTTAAATTGAAAATGAGGAGGAAAAAAAGAGACCTTATAAAGAAACTTCGTATAGCCAAAGCCTTAGGCGATAATCAACTTAGTCACCAACTGTCTAGGGCATTGCGATCAATTCTTAAACTTTTCCAAGGTATAACAAATCAAATAACGAAAAATCGTGATAGCTTTGATCGGGCAAAACATGAAGTAGACTTTGATAAAAATCCTTTTAAATACTCAAAAAACATTTTCAAAGATCAAAAAGGTAAGCTTCTCTTGACCAACGAGCAAATTTTCGACCATTATAAAAGCACATACGAAGTGCCAGAAAACCAAAGACTATATGGGGATCCAAACGAACACAAACCTGAGACTCCTACTGAAGATTTTCAAGCCAACCCACCAACTTTGGAGGAAATCAATAAAATAATTAAAATGAAACCATCTAAGTCAGCACCAGGTCCGGATGGTATCCCTTATATAGTTTACAAAAAATGTCCGTCGCTCCATAAACATCTTTTAAATATATTCGGTAAAATCTGGTCAAGAAAGCAAATACCGGTATCGTTCGGAAAAGCCCTTTTTGTCCTCATTCCGAAAAACGACAATGTCAATAATCCCAAGGATACTAGACCGATAGCCCTAACAAATACAATTTCCAAAATGTTTTTATCTTTTTTACAAACTAAAATGACGCAATTCATGATTAACAATAGATATTTCAGGCCTAATCACCAGAAAGGGTTTTTGCCCGGAATTTCTGGATGCCTGGAACATAATACGTTAATATCGGAAAGCCTTAAAGATGCTAGAACTAGCGAGAGACAAATTACGGTTTGTTGGATAGACTTAGAAAACGCCTTTGGGTCGGTACGACATGAACTATTGATGTTCGCGCTTAAATGGTATAACTTTCCTATGGTAGTTCGCGACATTATTGCATCATATTATTCAAAATTAAAATTCTCAATAATTTTTAATGAAAACCATTCAAAACCACTTAATTATAACGTTGGTTTATTTCAGGGCTATTGTATTTCTCCTATTATATTTAATATAGTTATTAATATTTTAATAGACAAATTAATTAGAAATGAAAAAAAGTGGGGCTATCGGTTTAAGTTCAACAACAAATACACAGAATCCATACTAGCTTTTGCAGATGATCTCGCGATACTGACACGTAATCCGAAACAATGTCAGGTACTTTTAAATGTAGCTGAGGATTTCTGTACGTGGACGGGCGGATTGAGGACAAAACCAAGTAAATGTTTTAGTCTGTGTCTGGGTAGACGGAATACCAAATATACCTCTTACGATCCGGGTCTTATAATAGGCGGTCAGTGCGTTAGTACGGTTACGGAAGCAGCTCCGTTTAAATTTTTAGGTAAAAAAATCTATTACCAAGGCCGTACTCCATCGTTGGATGTAATAGTCGATAGCTTTTTAAACGATCTCAAAAAGGTAGACAACCAACCAATAAGTAACGTCAAAAACGCTTGGATTTACGATAATTATTTAACATCACGTCTAAATTGGCCTTTCCTCGTGTATGATATAAATAAAACCCTTTTGTCAAAGCTAGATGCAAGCGTCATAAAGACATTGAAGTTATGGCTCGGGTTAGCGCACTCAGCGGACTCTTCAACCTTATTTAGAGACCGTAACAACTTTGGACTAAAATTAAAGAAACCATCGGAGCTCTACAAACATCTAAGAGTTACCAAAAGACATATCATCGGAAAATCTAAAGATGATACTGTAACTTCTCTCCCAAAAGACAAAGTTGCCTCAGAGCTCGAGTCACGACTTCAATTCCATAAAAAGTTTATGATAGGTGCTCAAACAAATAAAGTAGGGCTAGGATCAAGTAGGAAAGTTCAAGACATAGACATAACAAAATCTTTTATTCGACAAGACGAAAACGATAATTACCGACTCCACGCGATGAGCCTAGAAATTAAAAACGAATGGGTGACCATAGGAGATTTTTGTATTCCACTAGCTTTGAAGTGGCGCACCTTAATTTATGATTGGTCCCCAGCATTATTAAAATTCTATCTTAATGCATTCCAAATGACTCTCCCAGATCAAAGTAGTTTAGTAAGATGGGGCAAAGCCACCGAAAAGTCTTGCAACATCTGTGGGGAGGCAATAGGAACCGCGAAACACCTATTAGTAGGGTGTAGGGTACTTCTAGATAAAGGTCAATACTCGCGTCGCCACGACAAGGTATTAGATATTATACGGGAAGCGGTTAGTCTTTCAGTAGCAAGAGCGCGGAAGGGTATAACAACCACCGAACGATCTATAGAATTCGTAAAAGAAGGCTCCTCCAAAAAATCAAAAGCGAAGCCTTATTCAATATTAGGCGCGGCTCCTGATTGGATTCTCATGATGGACACGTATGAAAAGCATTACAAAATCCCTGGGGATGTTGGTGTTTTGTCATCCAGACCGGACTTATTCCTGTATTCGAAACATCTGAGGCGCGTGATACTTGTGGAGCTTACTGTTCCTTGGGAAACAAACATCCCAAGGGATCACACATTCAAGCTCAATAAGTATTACGAACTAACCAACGAACTGATCAGGAATAAATTTATAGTTAGTTTGTACGCGGTAGAAGTGGGAGCGAGAGGTATAACAGCAAAATCTCTCTATAGCCTACTTAAAGATCTTGGCCTTTCTAGAACAAGCATCGGTTCATTTCTAGAACGTACTTCAAAGGCGGCATTAGTAGGTTCTTTCCAAATTTGGTTAGGTAGGGAGAGGAGTGTGGAGGGTGAAGGTGAGCGTTTTTGCGCATAATAAAGGGGCCCCTTAAACCTACTCCTGGGTCGCAAGTCCCAGGCACTGCTTGCACTCCTCTCCTTGCAACGCGATGGGCCCGGCACCCGCACGGTGAATCCATGGATTGCTAAGAAGCTTCGTCTTATTATTCAATTTACTTAGAATTATGGCGGAACTTACAACAATTGAGATACCTTTAAAGAGAAAACGAATGAATAGCAACAGTGAGTGTATTGGTTAAAAAATAACTGCGTTAAAAAAAACCGAAATGGGGCGGAACGGAGCGTGTTGGTAAAAAGATCAGTTAGAAAGGAATTAAAAAGGTCTAACTTTTCATCAACCGTCCTGGCATTAAAAATCGCATCCCAGTCAATATCACTAAGCTCTTGCATGAACGCATTATTGTTAAGATGTTTAAAGCTACGACGCATGGCTTAACCTTAGGAGGACGGACTTTATATGATAGGAATATTAAATCATGATATGAGAAGGCCTCAGCTAACAATTGACCATAACTTTCGGCATGCTGTAAGGAGGAAACAATGCAGATATCGAGGAAAGATGGTGAACAATTTGGAAAAAAGTGAGTGGCTTTGGACGGGATAAGAATAAGATTGGAAGAATTGATAATATCTGACAAGCGTTTGGAAGGAGCGTCGTTTTTAAGGATGCAAGTGTTAAAATCGCCCAATATAACAGTATGATCTACATTCAGTGTATACAGTTCAAGTAATTTCTCAAAGTTATCAAAGTAGTCGATGTGCAGGACTATAAAAAACTCCTAACAAGTTTCATACAGCCAAATAATACTTCAATGAGAATGTGTTCCGCAGATGCCGAATACTGGGCCTCAGACTTGCTGAGGATAGTGAAGGGGATGTGGTTACGTAAATAAATGGCAACACCGCCAGCGCCCTTTCCCAAGCGATCATTTCGTATGAGATGAAAGTTAGGTTGGAAAAATGATGATGAGGGCAAAACGGGCTTAAGAAAAGTTTCTGATATGAATATGGCGTGAATGTTATTGAAGTCAAATGAGGATACAAGATCGTGATAGTGGGCAGGAATACTCTGTGCCTTTATATGAACAACGTTAAAATTCTTGGGGAATAGATTAAAAGCCGAATGAAGTAAAGAGGAAAGAGAAGAATAGGAACTGTGAAAGCTGTCGTCGGATAATGAAGCGGTAACGTAATCAGCAGTGTCGTTATCTGAGAAAATATTATAATCAACATTACTGAAACTCATAATAATATATGATATACAAATAGATAGAAGTAGTGATAATACTTACACTAAAATAGTAAAATATAAAATAAATAAAAAAAAAATTAATAATAATAATAATGAAAATAAATTAATTAAAATATTAATGTAAAACCAGTAATAAAGCTAAAATAAACTAAGGTAAAATTTAAAACTAATAACTTATATCCTTTCACCTACCATTATCAGGATAGCGTTCACAAACAAATATTAAACCTAAACATTTCTGGAAGTAAAAGCACTATTTTACTTTAAGCTAAAAAAAAAATAAAAAAAAATAAAAGCAATAATAATACCAATGATAAAGCAAAACCCATTAATATAACAATAGTAATGCCAAAATGACTTAAAATTACTAATACAGCAAGAGAGAAAACACAGTAAAGCAAAAAACAAATATTGGGCCAATTAAAAATGAATATTACAGATTGTGTAAAAAAAAAAGTATAAATTTATACAAGTGCATACATACATACACAATAATAATCACTTTTCTTTATTAGTTCATTTTGTTTGGTAGCCAAGTGACAGCCATGACTGACATGACAGATAAGACAGACATCAGAGGCTGTCAGTTGACAAATGACTTTGACAATAACAACTTCAGTAATTTTCCAAACAAACCGAGTACCTACTGCTAAGTATTAAGTAAAACGTTAATCATTATTACAAATAGTTATAAAAAGGGTAACAAAACAAAACCAAAAGTGCTACATACTGAAACTATTAACTACCTACAAAAATTTTTGTGATAATAAAATAAGTACATAATATACAAAATTCTTGAAGTGATACAAGTTGACATGCATGAAAGACACAAAGAAGTTACTTATATTATTCGTACTTACGACTACTTCTTTGCCACCCTTTTAGACCTAGCATTAGTTATACGGCTATCTTTTGCCGCATTAGGCCCTGTTGAAATAGTAGCAGAAGTAATATTTGGTGATGGCACTTCAGAAAACGATTGAGATAAGTTATTAAACTCAGCCATGGTTGTGACACGGTTATGTGAACCATCAGCTGCACTGATCACTATAGGACCATTCCTGGTCCAACATTTTGAAATCCCAAACCTCTGCCGTGCTGCCACAAACACGTCATGCCTTTCTTTTGTAAGAAACTCAGACAACGTGATACCCGAGTTCTTCAAGTTAGTTTTGGCAAACCAAATTTTATTCCTGAGAACCAGGTCATTAAATTTTACTAGAACAGCACTAGGTCTTCCCGAGGTTAATTTCCCTATGCGATGGCAGCGACTGATATTCTCACATTTTATCTCTGGAATTTTAAGCTGGCCAGTGATAATTTTCATTATGGAGAAAGTGGCATTCTCATTTTTACTCTCTTGAATACCATGAACAAGAAGAATTTTTCTTCGAGACCTCATCTCTAAATCTTCTGAATTAGCTGCTAAGAGCTTGAGCTGTGATTGAAGGCCTTCCAAAGCACCCAAAACAAAAGTCCTGAAGATAGCAATCTGCGCAGTGATGTTGGATGTTGGACTTGTAGCTGGGAATGAAGAGGACTGGAGATTCTTTTGAAATTCAGCCATTTTTCCATCAAAGTGATCTCTGAATTCAGAGATAGTATGTTGTAAAGATTCCATTTCAGTTCAAATATAGATATTTAAAAGAAGACTGTTTATTTGGTGAATAATTTCAAAGATTTATATGACTTTGTAATGGATTTTATACAGGATTGTTAATCAGGTAGGTAAAAGGTATTTTTATAGCATTAACATGCTAAATATTTGATAAAAGTAATTTTAAACCAATAATATTTGGGAGAGGTAAAAAACATGTGCTCACTACTTTGCACCTACCCGCCGAAAAAAGATATATTATTAAAAATGTATTGAGAAGCGACCGTAAGTATGCCGATTTCTTTAAAAACATCTTTTAGGGCGTCTCTAGCTCTTAAATTACAAATAGCCCGTATAGCTCGTTTTTGTAAAATAAATATAGAATAAATTTCAGCTACGCTGCCCCATAGTAAAATACCGTAAGACAATATACTGTGAAAATAACTAAAATAAATGTGTCGAGCCGTGTTAACGTCTGTTAATTGTCTTACTTTTTTAATTGCAAAGACGGCTGAGCTGAGTTTGCTTGCGAGTGTCGAAAGATGGGGGTTCCACTGGAGCTTTCTATCTAAAGTTATACCTAAGAAAGTTGTCGAGTCAGTCAGTTCTAACACTTCATTGTTAAGGAATAAACTACAATTTTGACTTTTTACATTGGGAAGTGTAAATTCCATGCAATTGGTTTTCTTAGTATTTAATACCAAATTATTAATTTCGGACCAATGAAGAATACGCGACAGAGCACAGTTAACTTTGTCAAAATTAGCTTTATTACGATCAACTTTAAAAATAAGCGAGGTATCATCAGCAAAAAGTACAATGTCACATAGTCCTTTTAACGTAAAAGGGCAAATCATTAATATAGAGTAAAAAAAAGAAAGGGCCTAGAATAGATCCTTGTGGAACACTCATTTTTAGATGAGATCTAACCGATTCACAGTTATTTACATCAACCGTCTGAACTCTTTGATTCAAGTAAGAAGCAATAAGATCAAGCGCAGCACTACGCACTCCATAGTGATTAAGTTTGCATAGTAATGATTGATGGTCCACGAAATCAAAGGCTTTAGATAAATCACAAAACACTACGATTACATTCTGTGTCTTTTCCCATGCGTCGTAAATGTGCTTAAGAAGCGCGGCACCTACATCAGTTGTTGATTTGCCTTTAGTGAAAACATATTGTTCACTATGCATGATTTCATTGCTATAAACTAATTCTGACATTTGGTTTAGACTATTTTTTTCGAAAATTTTACTTAAAGTAGGTAAAATACAGATAAGTCTATAATTTACGGATTCTAGTCTATCGCCACTTTTGCCTTGTTCAACTACTTTACTATTTTTCATTAAATCTGGGAATGTACCGGTTTCAATACATTTGCTAAAAATTAAGGATAATTGTGGAGCAATAATATTTATAATATTTATTAGTAATTTTACTGACATACCCCAAAGATCACCTGTTTTTTTCATATTTAGATTTCTAAAAGTTTTAACAATTTCATATGATGCAAACAGGTTTAAAAACAAAACATTTATTACTGACTCTTACGTTATTCGTCAATTCGACGATTGCATCACATGCTGAAGAATTTAAATTACGCGTGACTGTTACAGGAATTTCTTTAAAAAAAGTCTCAAAAGCAGCCGCAACATTTGAATCTGCATTAATTTCAATATCGTCAATTCTTAGCTTAATAGGTTAGCAGCCCTAGTTTTCCCAGAAACACTAAATAAAACATCCCACGTTGCTTTTATCTTATCATCAGAGTTTCAAATTTTATTTCTTATATAAATCGACTTGGCATGTACGCAAACGTTTTTAAATATTTTAGAGAAATTCCTAACTTTATTAAGGAACACGGGATCATGATTCCATTGCCTCTCATCATACAAATAATATAATTTTTCTCTACTTTTGTATGTTCCCGGGGTAGTCCAATCACTAAATTTAAGTTTTAGGTATTTAGTTATAATTTCTGGTTTAAAAATATTATTGAATTCTTGTAACAAAAAATCAAAAACTTGTTACAAAAATAATTAAAAAGAGTGGGTTGGTTTAATAAGATTTTATTGGTTTATATTCCAAAAAAAACATTAACATTAATTTTACAATACATAATACAAATAATGCCATAATAATGTTTAAAAGAAATGCCAGCTAGACTCAGCGGTGGATTACTTGAGATAATACTTTATTTTAAATTATATGTAAATTCATTACTAAAATAGTAATATCCTAGGCGCCACTGACAAATAACAAGCGAAGACATATATATGATCCTCCTGCTTGTCAGTACTGGAGAATCACAGTCAAACACTTGTTCTTTATAAAACTTTCAAAAATCTAAGTGTTGATTATTGGTATAAATAAATTTTGTACATCACCATAAATTCGGGATTACAATAAAGACGAGCTCCTTAGTTAGGAAGCAGGATACAGGTCAAACAGGACGACGCTCCAATATTCACGTCTACCCCCGCGAACCAATTATAAATTTACCCGTATCTTCTAGGGTACAAACTAAAAACCTCCTGTAATGATTAAATTATAGGTTAAAACTACATAATAGCACTAATCACACATTGATCTATTCAAATATCAATAAGTTATAATACCTTATGGAGGAAAAAGGCTTCACAAGCACTAATATTAGCCTATGTCGACTCCGAGGGTCGAATCAGGACAAATACTGGAATATTACCACGTAATAAGATTAAATAAAGTCTCAGAACCTATGAAACATCTCCTAATTAAGAGTAAAGATTCAAGGTACTTACGAAATATTGTTCCAACAAACTTTGAAACTGCCCGGGAAGTTCCGGCAATAGGAATTATAATTATTCCATATTAAATTATTAGCCCTGCAATTAAACACGCTAATGAATTTATGAAACAACGCTTCAAATGCGTTAATAAGATCACAAATAACTAAAACACTCACCGAAGGCTAATAAGATATTCAATTAAGAAGTGCTTCCGAAAGAAAAGACTCTAAAGGTCACGACATTGAATCTTATAGTCAAAATATGCATAATAAGCAAACAATGTGGCTATGCGCAGCCGCGTTACACGAAATGTGGGTAAAATTGATATTAATCGGAAGAAGACCAATATTTAAATAACTTAAGAACAATGCACTACTTATCTCAAGAAAGAAACGAGTTTAATAAATTTATAACAAATTGTTGTACTAATAAATATAACAATAAAACAACGTTGGCTGCAACTATACTTCTGAAACAATATGACAGCTACTTTTAAATAAATATCTAGCGATATGCTAACTTTAATAATGATTAATAATTGAAATTTAGAATAGTAATTATTAATAAAATGTTTATATTTTCAATAACATTTCGGGGACTATAAAGTTAGCTTCAGCTGGCAACATTAAACAAAAAGAAATGTCACAGACTAATTAAGAAATTGTAATTAGCTGTCAACAGATAAATAATTTACCTTGTCTACGAATTTGACAGATAATAAGAAATCGATAATATTAAAATTATAAATATTTAATTATCTACAGAAATGAAATTTCTATGTAACAAACTTTATTTTATAAATTATTGGGATTATCATCGCTTATGTCTACTTTATGCAGTTTTTGCGCAACAATATTCTTAAAAGTAATGATTCAGTTTTTTGTTATCGGTCTGCAAGTAAATTTTTGGGGCTTTTCATTTTCATGATTAATTAATAGAGAAAATTTTTGACCACAGTGGTCTGAACTTAAATTCGTCATTATCGTCTCTTCATAAATGTTACAGCGACAAAACGCATTATCATTACATTTTGTTTCCAAATTCATCAAAATCACCAGACAGGGGTCGGTACACGCATAAAATAATATGTTCACTGAGCTCAATGCAGGATAGTTCAGTAATTCGATCGACAGAGAGCGCCAATATGTCTGATCGAAACTTCAACACAACATCATTGCGAGCTAAGATAAGTGAGCCACCGTGAATAGCTTTCTCTCTATAGAACGAACTTGACAATTTATAATTTTGTACATTAATAATAACTCGCACCTAGTTTAGTAACTGCTAGCTAGGTATTTCATCGATATTGGGGTCACACGTTGCTACCAACGGACACGAGGCAGATCGCTGACGCAGCAGGCTGTTGCAACACATCTAGTGCCATCGATTGATTGTATTGTATTGCTTACGCTGCAACCACCACCACCACTGAACACCGGACATGACCGATGTTTCTTTCGTAATCTAATAATTTAGTAAATCACTTTTCGTTCATTCTTCGAACAATTGTCATCTCTAGTAATAATTAATATATTGTAATAATTTAATTAATTTAATTAAATATAATTAAAAGTAATCTTGGTTTTTTTTGCATTCTTCGGCTGTGACTTTCATAATTGGCGCAGTCGGTAGGATAGCTGTTAAAATTAGAGTCAGTGCATCAAGCAAGGACCGCAGCAGCTATCAGGAATCTACAATCGCAGCCAAGAAGTAGCCAGACATCGATACACGCAGAGAAACCAGTTATGCATATGTGAGTATCTAGATCTATCTAGACTTGCTATTCCTTTGTGTTAATTTATTTCCTTACAATTTATTTCCAAAATTTTCCATCCAAGGCAATAGCGGACCCCTAGGTTAGCTAGAAATTCTAGATTATCGTATTTAGATTCTAATAGGAACTTAAATATAACTTTAGAAAGTAGCGAATTAGATTATTCCACGATGTGCGACGCCTTAGTAGATAGTATTTTCAAAGCGCTTAGATTAGTACCAGAGTTCGACGGTAACCCGAACGCTTTTAACGCGTTTTATTCATCTTTGCGATCAATTAGTTGAGCAGTATATTAGAAAAGACCCTGCTTATGGATTAAGCAATTTAGCTTTATAAAATGGCATACTAAATAAAGTCACTGGGCCCGCGGCGCATACAATAAATTCCAATGGGATCCCAGAGACCTGGAACGGCATTCGTAGTGCTCTCATTAATAATTTTGCGGATCATCGAGATGAGACATCTCTTTATAACAATTTGGTGCTTATGACACAAGGCTCTGTAACTCCACAGGAATTTTACGAGAAATGTCAAAATCTTTTTAGTACGATTATGACATATATAAGTTTGCATGAAACCGTACCAAGTACTATTGAATCAAAGCGTTCCTTGTATAAAAAATTAACCCTTCAGGCATATTTGCGTGGTCTTCGTGACCCCATAGGTTCTCAAATACGGTGTATGCGACCTGAAAGTATTGAAAAGGCTTTAGAGTATGTTCATGAGGAAATGAACACGTTGTACCTATAGCAGCGGAATGATCACTTGCCCGCGTGGAAACCATAATTAACGTCTTCATTAAATCCACATAAAAATCCTTTCAGCTCTCAGCCACCTTTCGTTATGCCACCCGCGCGTGCATTTAATATACCACCCCTAAATTTGCCAAGCCCCTCGCGTCAATTAAATATACCACCACCGAGGCCAATGCCAATCTGGACGCCCCAAGCTTCTTATAATCATGGTCCTACTAGAACACAGAAAATGTTTAGTGCACCCCCGCCTAATTACAGACCACAAAGTAATGTATTTAAAATACCCCAGCCTAGGACAGGATACCAGCCTTCTCATAATTTAGGTCCCCGACCTATGAGTGGCGTAAGTCACTACGCAACAAAACCTATCTCATCGCGACCTCAACATGACTGGACTAAACACGGGAATCCACCCCCGTCAAATTACTTTAAGACAAGATAAATGAATTTTAACGAGTGTTACGATCTACAATTCGATTATGATAGTTATAGTGATTACTATAATTATTATAATGAGCACTATTACCCCGACTACTATGAACTTCAACCGATTCCTGAACCCGTATATGAGCAAAGCCACTATGAGCCTAGTCAATATTACTTTGAAGAGCCACCCAGCGAGGACTCTCCTATCAGCGAGGATTTTCAGAAACCCTCGAAGTCAGAAAAACTAAAATAGAAATTAATTTACAGACGCAACGCCAACTACCTTATATACAAATTGCAAACCCTCCTCTTAAGTTATTAATTGATACAGGTGCTAACCAATCTTTTTTAAGCCCCGATTCAGTCAATAAATATTTTTCTCACATCCCATGTAATTATGACCCCTTTGAAGTCACTAATATGCAACTACTAGAAACGATTTTTCTATAACCTTACCTTGTTTTCCCGAGTTCAAAGAAAGAACTGACATAACTTTATTCATTTATAAATTCCACGATTATTTCGATGGATTGATTGGTTACGATCTATTAGAGAAACTTGAGTCCAGTATTGATTTAAAAAAGAAAATTTTAATTACGAGACAATCTTCTAATCCATTACGTCTGTATAATTCTAGGAATTGTAATTTATATGACGATATAATACCGGCAAATTCTTCTAAATTTATTCATGTTCCGATTAACTTTCATGAAAGAGATGTTTTAGTACCCGAACAAATTTTATCTAATTGTCATATACGCGACTGTCTTACTACAGTTTTTTTTTTTTTTTTTTTTATACGATCTAGGGCAATGCTTGACTACATTCCACCTGATGGTAAGTGGAATGTAGTCTTAGATGGTAAGGAGCAATGCCCTAGCAACCTATTCACTCTTCTCTTGAAGACACCCACATTATATTTGGCCGGAAATACCGACGCAGGCAAATTGTTCCAGTCCTTCGCTGTACGCACTAAAAATGAGGAAGCAAAGCGCTTCGTTCGGACAGGTGGAATGTCCACAACAAAAGGATGGATACCTGCCGTGCGCCGGGACGTCCGGTGATGGAAGGGGGACGGGGGAATTAACTCGTGTAATTCCTGCGCACACTCACCAAAATGTATCCTATAGAATACTGAGAGGCTAGCAATTTTACGCCTGTGTTCAAGGCTTTGGAGGTCGGCTTCGACCAATTCGGGATCGCCTATAAGCCTCTTTGCTCGCCTCTCAATTGAGTCCAGAACCGCAAGATGAGACTTTGCGGCACCAGCAAATATGTGTCCACAGTACTCTACACACAACCGGATCTGTGCTTTGTATAAAACAAGAAGCTGTCCCAGTGTAAAATACCGCCGAACCTTCGCAAGAACGGCAAGCTTTGCTGCTGCTGCTCTTGCTCTGGACTCAATGAACCGTCCAAAGTTGAGGTTCGAGGAAATCTCTAAACCTAACAACTGAAGCTGGTCACTGTATTCCAAGGATACATTCTGGAAAGTAGGAGCCAAGGTGAAAGGGCTCTTTTTGGCGGTGAACAGACACGTCTGCGTTTTGGTGGCGTTGAACTTGACAAGATTGGCATTGCTCCATGCGGAGACTGCCTGAAGTTTGTCATTCAAAGGTTGCACCATGGCTTCTCTTTCAGACTGTACTTGATCTCGACTAGCCCGAGTACTCGGCAGATATCTTTCTACAACTGTGCTGTCGTCTCCATACCCATAGATACCGGGCTTCAACAGATCATTAATGTGCAGCAAAAAAAGAGTTGCAGAAAGAACGGACCCCTGAGGCACTCCGGCATTTATTTTCAAGGGTTCCGAGGAACACCCGTCAACAACTACTCGGAGAGATCTCTGGCTCAAAAAGTCCGTTACCCAGCCGATCAGACCAGGAGATATACCGTACGTTGAAAGCTTGCTTATAAGGCTCGCATGCCAGACCCTGTCAAATGCCCTCGAGACGTCCAGAGAGACGGCGACCGCTTCTCCGTTCTTCTCGATGGCCTCGCCTAAAATGTGTGTAGCATACACTAGGAGGTCCCCAGTAGACCTATTACGGCGAAACCCGTATTGTTGGTCACTGAGGAGATCGGTATCTTCTAGATATGCTAGTAGGCGCGAGTTCAATACACGTTCCATAATCTTGCAGAGTATGGAGGTGATTGAAATCGGTCTGTAATTGACAGGGTCGGCACGGCTGCCTTTTTTGGGCACGGGTTGCATATTAGCAAGCTTCCAGGATTTCGGCACTATTCCAGTCATGAAAGAGAGACGATACAGACGTGTCAGTACAGGAGACAACTCAGCTGCGCATGTCTTGAGCAGAATGGCTGGTATACCATCAGGACCACTGGCTTTATTCACATCTAAACGACACAATGTTCTCCATACCTCTTTGTTAGTGATGCGGATTTCAGGCATCGAAATACCGCAGTGGGGAAGATGTGCTGGAGAAGCATTGCGATGCGAATTATCAGCAAACAGAGAAGCAAATACATTTGCTTTCTCTGTTACTGTGTGGGCCAGGGAACCATCCAGCTTCAGCAGAGCAGGCAGTGAGGGTTGGCAGAAATTCGACTCGATCGCTTTCGCAAGAGACCAGAAAGCTTGACTGCCAGTTGGTCTGACAGAGAGCTTTTCGCCATTCTTAGCGATTCGATCGAGACGAACCTTCCGCAATGCCTTTTTGTAGGACTTGGCAGCTTGGTTAAAGGCTCTCTTCTTTATACTTACATCCGGAGTTTTGCGGCTTCGAGCATCAGCCCAAATAAGGTATGCCGAATGTTTTCGGTCATGTGCATGATGACATTCGGCATTAAACCATGGGCGAGCTTTGCCACCGATGGGTACGTCAGCAAAAGGAATAAAATACTCCATTACCTGATGCACCACATCAGTTATAGCATCCGCGCAACTCGACGGATCCAAAGAAAAGAAGCAGACCTGCCGCCAAGGATAAGACGCAGACGCCAGATAACCGAGGTTTTGTAGAAGTTTTTAATCCTAGTCGATACGACTTAGTATTTTCTATGGATATACCGGTTACTGCAGAATTATTTAATATCCAAAGCACTAGTAAAGTACACTGCAATGATCGCGCTACTGAAGTATGTTCGCGTCTACGTACGGACCATTTGAATCCTGAAGAGCGCGCTAATTTAGAGTCTTTATGCTCAATACTTAAATACTCTGATGTCTTCCATATCGAAGGTGAACCTCTAACTTTCACCAATACAATCAAACACAGCATTCGTACCACGGATGAATTGCCTGTCTATACTAAAAGCTACAGATACCCGTTCGTTCATAGACAGGAAGTTCAAGATCAAATCTCTAAGATGTTAGAGCAGGGTATCATACGTCCATCTCAATCAGCATGGAGCTCCCCTATTTGGGTAGTCCCTAAGAAGGCTGATGCGTCTGGAAAAGTCAAATGGCGCATTGTAATCGACTTTAGGAAGGTTAATGAAAAGACTATTGATGATAAATACCCCATCCCTAATATCAATGACGTATTAGACAAATTAGGTAATTGTCATTATTTTACGACCCTTGACCTTGCTAGCGGATTCTATAAAGTTGAAATGAATCCATAAGACGTTCATAAAACGGCTTTTAACGTCGAGCATGGGCACTTTGAATTTTTGAGAATGCCCATGGGTTTAAAAAATTCTCCATCGACTTTTCAACGAGTCATGGATAATGTTCTAAGAGATCTTCAAAACTCTATATGTTTAGTCTATTTAGATGACATCGTAGTATTCAGCGTTTCGTTACAAGAGCATATGGTTAACCTAGAAAAAGTTTTTAAAAAATTACGGGAAAGTAACTTCAAGATTCAAAGGGATAAGTCCGAGTTCCTTAAATTAGAAACGTCGTACTTAGGTCATATTATTAGTAAGGATGGTATTAAACCAAACCCGGATAAGATCACCGCTATTCAAAAATTTCTCTTACCCAAGACCGCTACCGAAATCAAGCGTTTCCTTGGCTTATTAGGATATTATAGGAAGTTCATACCAGACTTTGCTTGTACTACGAAACCAATGACACAATGTTTAAAGAAAGGATCAAAGATAAGAATACATGACACTGACTATATCGACTGTTTTGAAAAATGTAAAACCTTACTAACTAATGACCCTATCCTACAATATCCTGACTTTACAAAAGACTTCGTCCTTACCACAGATGCATCCAATTTCGCCTTAGGAGCTATCCTTTCACAAGGTTCAGTAGGAACAGACAAACCCATAGCTTATGAATCGCGAACTTTAAATTCTAATGAAATTAACTATAGCACTATAGAAAAAGAACTATTGGCTATTGTTTGGGCGACTAAGTATTTTCGACCCTACCTTTTTGGCAGAAAATTTTCAATTGTTACTGACCATAAGCCTTTGCAATGGGTAATGAACCTAAAAGAACCTGGTTCGAGACTTACACGTTAGTAGCTTAAATTAAGCGAATACAATTTCACTGTAGTGTATAAGCAAGGCAAAATAACACCAACGCCGATGCTTTATCCCGTGTAGAAATAAATAACGAAGATACTAGTTCAATTGTAGTAAATGCATCTGAGCGACCTCCATCTCTAACAGATTCATCTACTGAGACCGCTCATACAAGTGTAGAAAACCCTATTCTAGAAATCCCAATAACTGACGATCCTCTTAATAAATTCAACCGTCAAGTCTGTTTTGTATTAGTAGGTGACATAAAGAAACTACCGACTACAACCAAGCCCTTTGAGACTCACACTAGAACTACTATCCAATTATCTGAATCCAACCTCGAAACCGATGTCATAAATGCAGTTAAAGAATTTGTGAAGCCCAAAGTTAAAAATGGAATTATAATACATCCCCCTCTAGCCATGTATAAAATCATCCCATTAATTTAGGACAAATTTAAGAGCTCTGCCATGAATCTAGTTCTAACAAAAACCGAACTAGAAAACGTAAAAGAGTATTTACGGCAGCAAGAAATCATACAAAAATATCACGAGGGTAAAACCAACCACCGTGGTATTACTGAATGTTATCTTGCCCTTTCTTCTAAGTATTATATGCCTAAACAAAAAGAATCAATAGCCAAATACATTAATAAATGCAGCATTTGCGGTCAGGCTAAGTACGACCGTAATCCTATAAAACAAAGATTTTCCGTTGTGCCACCTCCTTCAAAGCTATTTGAAATAGTCCACCTTGATCTCTTCACTGCTCAAAATGAGAAATATCTAACTATAATAGACGCATTTTCTAAATACGCTCAAGCGTATCATCTTAATGATAGCACAGCGTTAAGCGTAGTACAATCGCTATTAACATTTAGTACTCATCATGGCATGCCTCTTACAATAGTAACAGATCAAGGTCCTGAATTTATGAATCAAATGTTTTCAGAATTTACTAGAATCCATAAAATCCAACATCACAAAATTCTTGCATATACCCCAAACGATAACGATATAGAACGGTTCCATTCAACAATCTTGGAACATCTTAGGATCCTAAAATTAGAAAAACGCAGTGAATCCGTCGTTAATTTGATGCCCGATGCGTTATTAGCGTACAATAGCACAATTCATAGTTTTAATAAATGTAGACCCCTAGATATAATAACAGGACACTTTGATCCACGAGACCCGTTAGATATTGACATGACTCAACACCTATTACAACAATACTCCCAAGACCATAAGACACAAATGAACTACGTTTACGACCTCATTAACGAGACTGCCTTACACGACCGAACTCAACTGACGGAAAATAGGAACAAAAATAGAAAACCCGAGAAAGATTACACTCCCGACCAACAAGTATTCGTGCGTAATCCTATGGCTACCCGACAGAAACTAGCTCCACGATATACTCAGGATACGGTTCTGGCTGATCTGCCCATCCACATATATACTAAAAAGAAACGTGGACCTGTAGCCAAATCACGCCTTAAACGTAGCTCTAAAGACTCTACATTGTTACAGGATACTACTTCTGACGCTGTTATTTCACTGGACGTTAGGACAAGACGTGACAACTGACTCTCTAGACAATGGACCCGGATTACTTCCCTTTAAATTAGGACCATCTAAGTTAATCTCCCATTATCACTCTTTTCTAAATTATATCGACTTAAATATCATTCATCGCCGAGTTAAGTTAGTTAAACAACAAATTCTAGAATTTTAGCCTCTATTAAATAATAAAACTTTATCATATTTTGACCCCCATTTAAAACACCTTACCACAAAACTTAGTGAAATTTCTGACCCGTTACGGATGCTAGAACCAAAACGTTATAAAAGAGGTCTAATTGATGGATTCGGCACTGTGATTAAAAGCATTTCTG
The DNA here is from genome assembly GCA_959347405.1 of Napeogenes sylphis. NCBI lineage: Eukaryota > Metazoa > Arthropoda > Insecta > Lepidoptera > Nymphalidae > Napeogenes > Napeogenes sylphis. The sequence goes on along the minus strand of OY365779.1, from coordinate 41,795,470 downwards.
GAAATCTAGATTCTTCTGATGCCATTAGGTATGCCATATATAATGCCATAAAAAACCTTCAGAAAAATGAACAAATATTAGAAAACGAGTTGAATAATCATATAACTTTAAATAAAGAATGGACCACTGAAAGTACTAAAATCTTAGATAAATTAGTGTTTAATCAGAGTAGGATTTATGGAATGGTCAATAAAATTATGGAAAGTAATAGCAATAGGGCAATAGATTTAGTTAAATCCGCTCATTTAACCCAGTATCTTTTAATTTTAGAAGATAATATTGAAAATTTGGCTAACGAGCTTAGAAATTTAGAATATAATTTAGCTTTTATTCGTGCATCGAGCACACCCTATACTATAGTTAATTTAGATGAAATAATAAATATATTATTTAGGATTAAGACTTTATATTTAAAAGATGAAGTCTTAGATTTAGATTATAGAAATTTCTTTGAGGTAATAAAATTAGGATACTTTTACGTAGAGAAACAAATCGTCATAGTTATCAAAGTTCCCATTGCCAATCCGAACAACTATAACTTTATAAATTATCCATAGTTCCCAACAAACATAACGAAGTCCTAATACCTACCTCACCCTATATAGCAATCTCTAGAAATGACTCTAGGTACATGGGAACTGAATGTCCGAAGATAAATTCATGGTTTCTCTGTGAGTCTAAGCCAGATTACAGCATCCGGGGTAAACCTGATTGCGTGCAACTGCTTATCACCCAGCAGGAAATAAGCAGCTCCTGTAACCAGACTCCAGTCGTTTTAAAAAATGCAGCTATTGAAGAACTCGACGACATGCATTACACGATTAACTTTCCAGTCCCAACGAAAATCAAGATAACCTGTAGACAAGAACGATATCAAACCCTCCAGGGCCGTTATTTAGCTGTGATACCAACTAATTGTGGATTAAGGACATCTGAACTGTCAATTTTTAATTCAGATAACCGCATAAAAGGACGAGTGGTGAGAATTATGGAAATGCCGCACTACAGCGAATTTAGACGAAGTAACCGCACATCTATCATTCTGAACTCAGCCAATTTAGAAAATTTGCATAACTTAAATACCAAGATATCAATGGAACAACCTATCCATCTTAGACGAGATATGGACCAATCTATGTACCACACTACGATTCCTGTCTATAGTCTATTACTAGGTGCAAGTGCCATCATACTTAGTGCACTAATGTACGGGAAGCTACGAGCCGGAAGTACCAGCGAAACAAATCAAGCCGAAGAAACTAAGACTGAAATGCCTAAAATAATATATGCCATCCCAACTCCAAAGATTACCAGTCCAAGGCATATAAAAGTAGATCATGGTAAGATCTCAGCCACCATCTCAAACAATGTTCTCGATTAGTCGCTGATCTTCGGGGGGAGGAGTTACACTCGCACCTAGTTTAGTAACTGCTAGCTAGGTATTTCATCGATATTGGGGTCACACGTTGCTACCAACGGACACGAGGCAGATCGCTGACGCAGCAGGCTGTTGCAACACATCTAGTGCCATCGATTGACCCCGGGCGTATTGCTTACGCTGCAACCACCACCACCACTGAACACCGGACATGACCGATGTTTCTTTCGTAATCTAATAATTTAGTAAATCACTTTTCGTTCATTCTTCGAACAATTGTCATCTCTAGTAATAATTAATATATTGTAATAATTTAATTAATTTAATTAAATATAATTAAAAGTAATCTTGGTTTTTTTTGCATTCTTCGGATGTGACTTTCATAATTAGTGCACTGTAATGCACAATAAACTAATGTTAAATTTTTGAACAAACAGTTCCACTTCCGATTCCTTGCCACCTAAGCCTTGTATATTTTGATGGACAGTAGTAAACAGCTTAGGGTTTGTCTTAAAATTTAGTTTAAAGTGGAACGATTTACATCAAAGTAAAAGAATGCGTCACTATGACGGTATGTCAAATTATACAATGACAACTCGAATGTTCACCAAAAATCTAGATACATCAATATGGTCGAATGAAATGGGGGGCAGCTTTGAAAGATCTTAGGCTACAAACTTCGGGAATAGATCCATTTCACATTCCTTTAACACCCTAATCATGTCTTGTAGATCTTTCTTAACCTTATTTCCTCCTTTTCGTATCCTTTTCGTCCTCTATCAGATGGGACAAAATCGTATAAAACTGACTTTGCCTTTTCTATATCTTCCATTTTAAATGATTTTTCACATAAGCGTATTATCGCTACCTCATCCAGTATTTTTTTTTAGAAATTTTTAGAAAATTCCAGTTTTTTTTGTAGAAATATACATTTATTCTGTAGAAAACACAATAACTCGTTAATAACAACATTAATTGACAAAAACGAAGAGAACATCATTTCGCACTACATACGGACTGCACTGTTAATTAGCAACCGCATGTCACCGCGGCGAGAGAATGACTAAGATGATTTGAGTCCATAAATAAATGGTGATAATGTAATTCATTTATTATTTTTAGGAAAAGAATGGGTTGATTTTAGAAACCTATATTCTTCAGAAAACATTTCTTTTTGTACAATTTGTAAAATATTTTGTTCTGAATTATTTAATTTTTGTGTAGATAATGATTTTATAAGCTGGGTTTTAGGATTTTTACAAATGTATATAAATCTTTTTATATATGCAAGTGATCTTATTAAATGTAAATATTTAGATTTTTTTCTTTATAAAATTATTTATGATGTATTGTTGTATATCTTTGTTATTAAGTTGTGTGGAAGTAGTGTGTAAGACGATTTCTGAACGTGAACCTGAATAGGTGTATTTGTATATATGTTTTTCCTCTGCCTTACCAAGGTTTTCTTGAAAAATTCACCATAAAACAGGAGCTCAAGGGGTCTTGACTTTGTTACACGGTGAACAGTACAGTTTAAAGACAACTGAATACCTTCTAAAGCTTCCTGCCAGGAGCGATCAGGTGTTTCAACAGACGTAAGCATGCCCTTAAGAGTACTCATCACTCTTTCGACTTGCCCATTTTGCGCTACTCGATCCAGTCGCAATTAAGTGGAGGCATATATTATTGAACTCACAAAATTCCTTAAAGTCTTTCCTGGCGAAGCATCGATCTTGGTCAGCAATAACCCGACTCGGTGCTCCAAATAGGGATATACTAGATTTAAGAGCTTTAATTGCGCTTTTGGAGTCTATACAAGTTGTGTGATACATGAGCACAAATTTAGTAAACGCATCAATTAAAACTATGACATATTCTTTACAATAATTTTTGCCACTGAGTTTCCCCGTTACGTCAATATGAATGGTGTGCAAAGGAACGCTAATATTTGGAATAGGGTGGAGCTTGCACGCGACCCAAATGAGACTTGGACATGCGTCGATCAACCCGTTTCTGTTCCAATTTTTGAATACCTGTAGGGTGAGAACAGGAAACCAATGCATTTCGAGTTAGGCAGTCCCAATGAGCCATGTGGCGACCTTCACAATAAACGATTTCAAAGTCAAAAGCCTGGAGAAAAGCCTACCAGCGATGAACACGTGGGGAAATATCAACCTTGTTTCGGGACGCTTTTAATGAATTGCAATCCGTAACAACCGTAAACTGGCGTCCCTGCAAATAGTGTCGAAAGTACTTTATAGCGTTAACCACAGCCAGAGTTTCCAACTCGTAGGAGTGAAATCTCGACTCGGTGGCTGTAGTTTGTTTGCTGAAGTACTTAACGACTAGGAGGTCATTTATGCAGTTCGATTGGGTGGTCTGGATTAAAAATAATAAGCAGTGGTTTGGAAGTTAGAGTTACAATGATTGGTTGTCTTATTTGTTCGTACTCTGTTTTCCAAATGAATATCTTATAGGCGGTAAGTAGATACAATGGGGTCATTATTTGAGAAAATCCTTTTATGAATTTCCGAAAATAGAAAGGAAGACCAATAAATTGTCTAAGTGTATGAATATTTTCGGAAGGCGGTAGTTTTGTAAGGGCTTTTATCTTTTTAAGATTGGGCCGCAGCTCTCCTGCAATGATCTCATACCCTAAAAATTCTACACGTCGCTTCAGGAAGGCACATTTTGACATATTCATGAAAAAAACAGCTTTAGGAAGAACCTCCAATACTTCGCGCAACCTGTCGATACCCTCCTCCTCAGACTCAGATGGGATCAAAATATCGTCTATATACCGGACCAAGTACGAGAAGACTAAGTTCCCAAGGGTTGTGTTTACTGCTTCTTGCTTCTTGCTGTTTCTTTGAAAAACGCTAGGTGCGTTTTGAAGTCCAAACGGCATGGCAAGGTATTCAAACTGCCCATCGGGGGTAATAAACGCAATACGCTCAATTCTGGCAGGGTCTTGGATGGGAATCTGATTAAATCTACTAGCACAGTCCAAACAAGTGTAGAACTTCGCTCCAGAGAGCCTGGCTATTTGATCTTCTATGAGAGGCAGAGGAAACTTATCGGGGATTGTGTTGGAATTCAATTCACGGTAGTCTATAACCATGCGATGAGAACCATCCCGTTTCTGAACAAGGATGCGACTCGCAAAAGTGGAGTGACTGGGAAGTATTATATTGGCATGTAACAATTTCTGATCTATGGTGCGTACGACTTCTCTTTCAGGAGGAATAAGCCTATAAGGCTGACGATAGACAACTTGGTTCGGATCTTGAAGCCTAATTACTAATTCACCAGAACTCACGCGTGTACGAGGTAGGCCATTTATTAAAGCATACGACTAACCTTAAAGTAGAGATATTAGGGCCGTCTTATTCTCAACATCGGTATTAATTTCATCAAAGTTATTTAAGGTACTAGGTGCACTACTACAGACAGCAATGGGTTTTTGTTTTGAAATAACTAGTGAGATATCAATCATGCTAATTACAAATCCTCGTTTAAAAATTTCCCTTCCAATCACTACGCTATTTTATATTAAACAATTATCGGGTAACACGTGGAAAAGAATAGACAAGCAATGACCATTAATCAAAACATCGCAAAGAATCTGTTCACTACATTTTACGTCAGCAGGGCCAATACCTTTCATATGCACTATCGTGTTAAAACTTTGGCCTAAAAAATTCTGACTAATTGACTGTTTGAAAAGTGAGCATTCGGCTCCAGAATAAAAATAAAAATCGTACGAATCACCTGAGTGTTGCAATGCCACATATACCAGCTACTTTGTAGGTGTCAATGCGCCACTCAACTGGCTTGGACGCCGCGCCACCTGCGCCCCTGTTGGTGTCACTCACCGCACCAACTGAAGCGTATCGCGAGCAGTGTGTTGATATATGTCCGCCTTCTCCACACCGAAAGCATGTAACTTGTTTGATGGTGCCAGGAATGGATCTTGATGGAGCTTTGTTTATAGAATTGACTTCACTGACCGGAAACGACAATCCACCGCATTGTGACCTAGTTTCCCACAGCTATGGCACTTAAATGAATTAGAGGCCTGTGGTTTCAAGCGTTTCACTTCAAGTTCACCCATTCACCCTAAAGGGCTTGCGGTCCTCTCGAATTTTCGTTTCAAACTTGCAGTTGCTTTAATTTCTTCTAATAATTGGTGGCGGGTAGTAATCTTGCTCGTAAATGCCATACGGTACAAGCGGGAGTCAAACTGAGCAACATGAGTCAGTACATATGATGTTGCGATTTCTTCATGGTTCAGATCTTTCCATCTTGCTAACATGGACGGGCTGCATACTCCGCGAGACATTCTCTCTCTTTAGGCTTACTATTATTCGCGTCGATAAATGTAGCAGCAAGATTTTCCGTTGAATCATATCCTGCAAGGAATAAATCACGAAAATGTTTCCAGGTCATACCCGCATGTGAAATTTGTGAAAGGCATGATGAGGCGTTGCCTTATAAAGCTTTACTGAGCGCTATAATTAGTGACGTACCTTCCACCGGTTTTTCTTCAAAGCAAATATCCACGGTATTACAACAAGCACGTACATCGGAATCTGGGTACTCCGGATTAATTTCTGGTAGGGTAATTTTAATTACCAGTAGCGGTGATCTAATTGCCTCAATCAGTTGCATCATATTTCGCTGTTGCATCTCCAACAAAGCACGCCAGTGTGAATTGGATCGAATCCTGATTCTATTTCTGATGACGCAAGTTTCTCAGATGGCTGGGCAATAGGCCCGTCATCATTCTGGTCGGGTGGTAATGAGTCCATGACAGATAAACGCGATGTCCAATTTACAACACACTTTAATAATATGAAATCACAATCACTTTAGCATTAATTAATTAGTCACTCAATCTAAACAAATTTAACTGTAATCTGAATCTACGGGTAAACAGACCGTATGGCGCTGGAGATGTTGTTCGGACGAGCTCCCGTGTAGGAGTTCGCAGCTCTCCGCCCACTCCCACACCGTTATGTAGGCCAAAAGGTTTTTACGATTATTTACTCAGGTAAAGTACTTTATTAGAGAAAGCTTTTGCCCGTGACTACGTCCACGTAGACTGTAAACCATATATTTATATGTCTTATGATCTTAATTACAAAGAGACACGAACACGGTCGTGGAGTTCCGTTGCGACTGTCGTTGACAGCAGACCGTTGACCTACTTACCGTTTAATTTAATTAGAATAAAACTCATATTATTCGGAAAAAAACCTATTTTCTAATAAAATAGTGTAAAGTGACATTAGTGTTTATTTATTTATTTATTTATTAATCGCACCAACAAGATAATCACTATAGCAAACAAACATTGAAACAAGCATATATTAAACTAAGTGTCACCTCAATTATAGGAGCAAGCCACATTGATATGAGCAATATATCATTATAACATAAATATTATTTGTTACTTTTATTAAACTTATTAATTAATTTGTAAAAAAAAACAATAAAAAAAAAATATTACTAGATTCAAGATGTCAAATTATGTCAGATTTTTTAAAAGCAAATAGTGAAATAAATATTTAAGAAATGTATAAGCAATTAAATAACACTAAATAACAAGCAATTAAATAACAAACATAAAATGGTTAAAAATTAGGTTTAGTTTCAATGGAAACAATACAGTAAAATTAGTCAAATGAATACAAAATTTAAATTATAATAAAATTATGTTTTATGTTATTGAAGTTTTCGCAAGAATCCCATTTTTTTTTTTTAAATAAAATATAGCCTATGTTACTTTGAAAAGATGTACATTCATAATGGTGAAAGAATTTTTAAAATCCGTCCAGTAGTTATTGATCCTATTCATTACAAACAGACTAACAAACAAAAAAATATTACCTCTTTATAATATTAGTTTAGATAAAGTATACTTACGTTAAATTGATCTTCACAACAATATAAACACAATTTAAGACATATATTATCCCTTTTAATTACCATAGATCATTGTTTATGTATTTTCGCATCTCTTGGAATATAAAAAACACTTTGTCGGGTGTTTTTCTATACTATTTTTGCATTCCGGTACTATACAATACTTGTAAGATGGTTTTTATCTTCTTCCATGACTTGTAAAGCACTTAAAACTTAAAATATGTATAAGGTGAATTAAAAGTTCATAGTAAACATTGACTAGACGTATCATTTGACGTCTAGCAGGGCGCGCGCAAAATGAAGGCGTTTGAACGGATCAAATTTACTCAATGTTTTAATTTTCACTTTGAAAAAAAAACTAGAATCTTTTCAAGCCTATTTATATTTTTTTCTACGATGTAGAGAGGTTAATGATTAATTTACGTCAAATTAAAAATGAATATTACCTATTGCAATAAAAAAATATTTAATTATTAATATAAGCTAATATGCCAATGGATAATATTTGTATAGTATTTTTGTATGATATTTCGACTATAATTTATAATAAATGTAAATAAAATGAATAACTAAATTAAAAAGTGTTAATCAATAAACCCATGAATTATTGTCCCGCCACCTAGCGGTTTCACTTTGTACAGATATGTTTATATAACAGATGTAA